>JAUBOD010000420.1:1031640-1048585 GCA_032353885.1 Nothura maculosa | reverse complement strand
GGCAGAAATATTCAGCATACAAATTACTAAGATTAAATTCTGCTCCTATTTATGCAACTTTTAATTTGGAGTAATTTAAAAGAAATTAATGCAGACTTAAATATCATGAAGGGAAGCAGAAAAAAATTGACCCGATATGTATGAGTTTGGCTCCAACTTCAGCTGTGATTGTTGACACTGGAGCTCATACATGATTCAGAACCTCAAGTTAAGAGCATGAGCTGCAGTCATGTCTTTTTGAGCTGGAAATTATTGCAGGACCATTTAAAGAAAGGCTTAATGAGATGCCATACAAACTCCTGATTAAGGTTTTTAAATAACAAACTTGAAGTTAAAACCAGCAGGGCATAAAAAATTCCCAGAGCAGTGAATGCAAAATCATTAATCTGAACTACTTTTAATTTTTACCTGGAATTTGTTAGTGGAGTGGTTAATTAAATTGTGATTCTCCTTTTATAGAAGTTTCTACTGTGAACGTACTCATTTTCGCTAATCAGAAATGTTAGGCAGTAGCTGTCATAGAAACAATTTGTTATTTGATCTTCCAGTGCAGAATAAAACCTGCTGGAGACGATTTGGTTCCTGCTACGTTTCAGTCACTACAAGACGAGATGAGCAAGGACATGAGCATGGAAGTCCTGCTGGCCTGAGCGGGGTGGAAGTAGCACTGGATACCCAATTCTTCCATTTTCTTTTAACCACAAATATCTCTTGTTTGTAGTGATGCAAAGCAGGGATGACCCAACCTGAGATTAAATTGAATTATGCTGATGTAAATTTAGAGTCAACATATCAGAATTAGGCCCGTGAGTTCTCATGGACAAGCTGGATTTGCTCCTCTTCCCAATCTGTTTTGTGGAAGAAATAGCAAGAGTGGTGTGCTAGTTTGACAGTGGAGAGAACCAGAAATGTTCCGTATGTTGGGCAAAGTTTCTTGGATTTTGGTGTATGGTCCATTCAGGTCTAATTTAAGTGAGGTTTTGTCCATTCTGAGGGAAAAAGCTAATAGTCAGGCTGAGCTGGTAGATGGACTGGTGATAACAGCAGAGCTCCCCTGCTGTCCTAGGAACCCAAGTGTTCCTGGGGGAGGAGCAGATAAAACACTGCACTCAGATGCTAAAGCCATTTAAGGATGAAAAAGGCCTTGCCTGAGGCATCATCTACATGAGATTTAGGATTCTGTCAACCTTATTAGTCCCTTAGAGAGGTGAAGTGTTAATAAACTTTGATGTTATAAATATGTATGGGAACTGAGCTGAGAAAGTTGTTAAATACCTTTTAACAGCATCTGTGCTGGACTCCAGCAAGACTTCCCCCATCTCCTGCAATGCTTTCCAAGACTCTCCTACATATGTGAACCCTGAGAACTTTCTCCATATGAGTTTGACTGAAGTAAGTGTCTTGGGTTGAAAAGGTGCTGCTGCTATTTGCAAAAGATAGGCAGCTTTGGGCTCCCACCAAGACAAGTGAGATCTTTTGGCTACTAGAGAATGTATCTCACTGCAGGTCATCTGGCTACACAGAGAGGGCAAACGCAAGGCCAGGATTGATAGAGTCAAGTGGTAGAGTCTCTCTCTTGTTTTTGAGTTTTTCTCTGATTGTGTTAATCAGCTGAGATACAAGTTAAACTCTGACTTCCTATTCAGACTTATGGCTACTTTAGACTTTGTCGCAGTCTAGAAGTGAGAGAAGCAATAGCATTGCTTAGGAAAAAGGGAATTCGTCATCACTTTGGTCTACTAAAAGCTAAATTTCATTTGTAAAATACCAAGTATTGGAGAAATCCAGCCTGTCCCTGGCTTGTGCCATGCTGAGCTTGTGCGTTTGATGCCTGCAGGAGCTGCTGGGAAGGCAGCAGGCGCAAGAAGCTGCTCACTGAGATCTGGTCCGGGCTGGTGCTGACGAGCTGCTCGGCATCATCTCCTTGTGGACACGTTGCCTGTCTGCATTTCCTGGGCTCCTAAGCAGAGAGAAAACGAATGGAAAAATTGACCAGCTCTAACAGAAGGGGAGTTAAAGATGGGGAGGAAGTAAAAGGGAATCCGATTTTCTTCCTGCAGAAAGAACTAATAGTTTGCTTCAAGAAAGCTCAGGCTTATGAGGAATTAGGAGCCTTATAAGCTGTGCGAATCAGTGGGAATTTTGGCAACCCAGCAGGCTAATTGCCTTTGGCTGGTGTTCAGCAGATGGGCCTTCCCCAGGTTTTAAGCACGTGGGTGGATCCATCTCTTTAACAAATGCTGCTGTACATGGTGGTGATGTGAGGCCTGGGGAGCGTCTGCTCCTACCCTTTCTGTTCAGTGCAGGGTGGCAAGAAGGCCCAGCCTGTTTGGGAGCCTCCCAGCTGCTCTTTCCAGCACTGCTCCTGCACATGAATTAATGGCATTTCTTCAAATCTCCATGCAGCAGAGCTCAGAGGTGCAGCTGAGAATTAAGATCCTTATATGCATATTTTTACATACTCATTAATGTAATGAAACAAGTTCTTTACTACAAGAAATTATGGGGAATGTGCAATTGCTTTTTCCTTCAAAAAAAAGAGAAGACAACAACATAATAGGTTTGTGTATGACTGGAGTATCCCCAGTGCTTATTTTTCAATTAAGTGAGAAAAACACAGAAAAAATAGAGAATATATAAAAAGAGGATCTCTGCAGTCACATCCAGGATATTGGTAGAGGCAACAACAATCGCTCTTGTCTCGCAGGAGTATTGTGCGAATTAACTCGTATCTGCAGAAGTGCTTTTAGCTCGGAAATGAAAGACTCTGCACAAATACAAAGCAGTTTAATATTTGAGCCGGAATCGAGTGAATTTTCTTGCGTTGAATAGTAACGTTGTGCTATAATCCCATTCCTTTTGCTGGAATTACGTATATCAGAAGATAGAAATAAGAGGCACGGAGTTTGAATATTGGCTTTTGTTTGGTACGAGGGAAGTCCCTGCTTGTTTTAAGTAAAAATAGCTCTTAGTGTTCAAGTGAGACTTTTGTGTCGTGAGGAGCACGTGGTTTCTGGGAAGCTAATGGGGCGCAGGAGAGGAGCTGGGGAAGAGGGGAAATTCAAAATAAAAATAGGAGGAGGAAAGGGTAGGAAGCAGGGTGTGCACAGAGCCTGAGGCTCTTTGATGCCCCTCCAAGGCAAAGGGATCGCGAGGTGTTACAGGAGCTTCCCAAGGTGTCTTGGCTGATGGTGGCTGTGGT
The DNA here is from genome assembly GCA_032353885.1 of Nothura maculosa. Taxonomy (NCBI): domain Eukaryota; kingdom Metazoa; phylum Chordata; class Aves; order Tinamiformes; family Tinamidae; genus Nothura; species Nothura maculosa. The sequence goes on along the minus strand of JAUBOD010000420.1, from coordinate 1,045,383 downwards.
TGGCAAGCGTTGCCTATGAGCCCCAGTTGTCACGTATTGGACAAGTAACTATTGATCCTCTGTAAATGAGTCTTAGTAATCCGTTCCCAGGAGAAAGCAGGAGTCTAAACCGTGCCGCGTATCCAGGAGCTGCAGAGACCTGCATTTATATGGAGCCCCACACCTTGAGTCAGGAGAACTGGGATGGTAGAAGACACTGGAGTCAGCAGAAAAAAAACAAAATATCGTAGTCAAACTCTTCTCGGTGGTGCCAGTGACAGGACAAGGGGCAGTGAATACAAGTTGAAACACAGGAGGTTCCATATCCATGTGAAGAACTTGTCTGTGAGGATGCCAGAGCCCTGGAACAGGCTGCCCAGGGAGGCTGTGGAGTCTCTTCCTCCAGAGATGTTCAAAACCCACCTGGATGTGACCAGGTGTCCCTGCTGGAGCAAGGGGTTTGACTAGATCTCTAGGGGTCCCTCCCAACCTCAACGATTCTGTTTTTCTGTGAAACATGGTTTTGAAGCCAAATTGCAGAAAAGTGTGAGGCAGAGGAACTAATCTTCTAGAGAGTGAGTTGATGTGCTATGACACTGCGGAATTTTTATCTCCTCAGTGAATGGTATTTTGCATATGAAATATGGAAGCACAATGCATTTTTGTCACATAAAATACAGCTTATTGCTCACTTTTTTCCTCATTGCCACGAGGGAAATTCTGAGGTAATTTTGTCAATGTGCTCGGGAATGAAGCGGATCTGGGGGCTCCACAGCTCCGTGTAGGCTCGGTGGCTTTCCCAGAACAAGACATAACAGCGCTTAGTCTCACTCTGAAGGTTGAAGGCAACTATAAAAACTATAAATATTTTAAACAGTAACATTTAGAAAGGTTAGAAATGAACCCTGAAGAAACTGGCTGCTTTCGCGAACGAGTAAGAATAACAGCAAGGGAAATAAAAAATAGTGGGGGAAGGAGTACTCCTGTGCTAGCAAAAGCAGAGAAACCTGATCAGGAAAAGGGATCCAGCCCACAGAGCGTGAATAAGAAGCATGTCTGAGTCCTCAGCATTTTTGTGAGGCTGGGGGAATATGAGCGGGTACTGCGGCTGCCCTGGGCGCTGACTCGCTGCTGGGCTGCCAGGCTGGGCTTGTCTTCAGCTTTGGAGGTGTCTGGCAGGGTGTCCTGGGTGCAGATCCTGGAGCTGCTTGGAAAGCCCTGAAAACGTCCAGATGTTCATTTGAAAAGGAAGCAGTCGGTGCTTGCAATTCTTGCACATAACTAATATCCTCTTCCTCTCTGTTCAGTCTGCAGCTCGGGGAGGTTTCTGAAGTCTTTCCTATGGCCATGGCACTGCCAGACACACTGGGGCATGGGGTGACTTTGCTGCTAATCAGCTTGTTTAATCTGAACAATCTTGAATAATTTGAAAAGTTATCCAAATGTCATCAAAAATCAAGCCTCTGGTAGACAATATGGAGCACAGGCAAAACCTTCCTGGCATTTCCCCACTTGTGTTGCCCAAGAGGCAGAAATCCAAGTGCACGAGTGGTGGTGGTTTGGATAGACTCCCTGCCTCGAGTGCTGCCTCTTGCTAGCAAAAGGCCTTTCTGCTTTCATTTTCTCCTGGACTTTGTCTTGTGCAGTTTTTTTACTGCCCTGAGAGGTGCTATAACATTTTGGATACAAGCGGGATAAAGTGAGGCCCCAAGGATTTCTATGCCAATGTTACATAATCTTGGACAAATTAAAATTTAATGACTTGACTTATTCAAGTTTTGTAAGCCGTGAAGATAGCACGCTTAAGTGCTTAATCTCTTTGCTCCATTGACTTTAATTAAACTGGCCTGCAGTTTATGAGTTTTGGTGAGCTCATTACAAATAGGTGCAAAACTTGACTTGGGTGGCTGAATTAGACAACCCAGTCTCTGCATTTTTGCTCTCTCATGTGGCCTTGGACATAAACAGAAGTGGATGTTAGAGAAATTACTGCAATGAAGGTGTTACTCAAGATGTGTTTTCATTGAGAGATACAGATGAGTGGCTGTTTTTGATTTTTATCTGAAATATCTTTGCACAGAAGTCCTGCTGAGTATCAGATGAGAAAGTGGGCCTAATATTTTGATTGTGGAACTGCAGTTCTCGGGCAAATGCTCTTTCCAGTGTGTGTATCTGATAAATTATTGCAGCAGAGTGGCATTTAAGGTGCGTGGATAAAGAGGCAATAAAAATACCTTGTATTTGTTTACATGGAGAAATATCATATACTGAACTGTCAAGTCTGAAAAATTGATGTTTCTGACTTCACAAATATTCAGTGGCCTAATAGAAATGTCAGCTGTGTGTGGTTTTGATCGAGGAAAAGGAAAAAGAAAAGAAAACTCATCCACAGAGCAGAACGTTCATTTCTGCCATGTAATGTGGTTCGTTCCACCTCACGCGCTGGGTGCTGCTGAGCTGGCACTGGGCCTGCTCTGACACGGGGCAGTGGGTGTGTGGGCTTGGGAGAGTTAAACCTGTGTAGCCTTCCACTGTTATTTTGAGGTAGTTTTGGTAACTTAATCCTTTAAAAGGAAAAACAGAGTTATCTTCATAGGGGGCTGAATGTGTTTGTCACATGTGGGACTGGAGTTGCAGTGTGTTCAGCTGCAGCGAGCGCAGTAGCCTCCCCTCCATGCGCGTGTGGGCAGCCCGCGAGCGCAGGCGCCCTGGAGCTCCTGAGCTGCCAGGCCGCGTCTGGGGAGGCCTGTCCGAGCTCGGGACATTGTGGACCCAGAGGAGGCCAGGACAGGCAGGAGCAGCCAGGGGAAGCTGCTGCTTTTGCAGCCTTGATCAGGACCACGGGGGCGGTTGGCACCTGCGTGTACCCGCATGCAGCAAGAGGAGAGGAGAGGAGTGACAGGTGAAAGCTCTGTCCCTGAAGCCTGCCTGGCTGCTGCTTTGCAGCCTGATTCAAGTCTCCTTGTTTCTTTTAATTTCGCTGGGAACGCATTTCAGCCCCTAATTTCTAAAATGGCAGAAGCCAAATTGCATCAGGTTTATGAATGTCTTTGTTCTCCCTGGTAATAACTTCGAACAGTTTTTCCTTTGGGCAATGACTGTGTTTAGTTTTAATTATGTAATTAGAGTGAATGCATGTAAATCAGATAACCGGGACGTAATCCGTTACAGGGCTCGGTGGCGAGCGCGCGCAGCGCGTCTGCGGTACATGGCTTTTAAAGTTCACCCCGTGGAACTGTCAGCAGCCATTAGGGGTGATGAAGCGGCCGCTTTTGAGACCTGGCCATAGGGACAAGGGGGAACAGGCCAAGCCCATCCCCATGATCATTGATGGCACCTGGCCCTGGCCCCATGGGCGTCCAGCTGCCACGTGCCCCCCTATGAGAGGGAACGCAGGTACTTTGCAAGTGGGGCAGCCTCCTTGAGGCCCCCTTATTTTCAGGGACTCGTATAGGGCAGAAGAATGTTTAATAAACCGGATAGCGAGAGGGATGTGATGTCAGAATATCAAGCTAGATTAAGGAAATTCATTTGTTCCTACTCTAAAATACGTAGCCTTGAAGGGACTCTGGCACTGTGTTTGGCAAGAGAAGGGGGTCAGAAACAGGGATGCATAAAAACAAAATGGGTCTTAGGGCTGAGCTGGGGTTTGTGTAGGAAAGTAGTCCTGATAGTCTGTAGTATGTTTTCATGAAAATGAAATGGTACCATTTTTAATTACTGTAATGCTAAGGTCACTGTCACGGACCCTAGCATCTTTGCCTGGTTGAAAGTCTAATTTGGATATTTGGATGGAAAGGTGAAAGCAGCCATACCGAGTCCCTGACGGAAAATGTCCCTCTACTCAGCCCTCTCTAGAGCCATCCCGAGCTCTGGTTACCTGCAAAGCAGGGCCGTGTTGAAAGGGTGCTCCACGTTGAAGAATAGGTACTTTGGACTTTGGGATTATTGGAGAAAATAGAAACTTGATTGAGGCAGGCTCTATTGAGCTGCCTGGAACCTCTGTGGAAGTGGTGCTTTCGAAAAACAGCAGGGCTGCAATGGGGGGATAAATCTGCCACAGAATTGCCAGTAACTGTCGAATCAAAAGCAGCAGTAAAGCAGAAATATACAGGTAGTATCAGTCTGAATAAGCACACATTAAACACGCCAAGGCCAGAGAGACAGTTGTGCACAGCTGCTACAGCGCTGGTGTTTTGAAAAGGTAATTGTTCCTATTGATACGAGCTGGTGGCCAGCTCGCTCTGGATGAATGTGACTATTTCAATGAAATGCATGAGGAAACAGCACTGTGAAACCTTTTAGAAAAAAAAAAGCTGCTAATGCAGTAGTTGTGTCTGATGGGGTGATCCTGCGATCCCTTCCTTCCTGAGCCTTTCCTGTAATGGAGTCTTGTAGGAACTGAGAGTGTCAAGAGGTGGCGGCAGCACTTAGAGAAGTAGGAGCTAAATGGGCACCCAAGCTGGCTGTGCACTTAGCTGCTATCTTCGAGAGCTGAAAACGTCTTTATTTACCCCCCAACAAACATTTTTTCCAAGTTAAGAGGGCTGAATTGTCTTGGTTCAGTCTGTTTGCCTTTGGATCACACGCAAAGCTCGGTTCCCAAAGGTGCTGTTTGTTATTAAGATGCTGGAGGAGGCAAATTGCCCTGGATATCTGCACAGATCAAAGGCATGCAGTGAGAAATGGCAGTAAAACACAGGGGAGCTCAGTGACAAAGCTGAATTTGACAGAGAATTGTCTGGTCCCACGTGTGAGAAATGCATAGCCCTGGACCTGGTGTGATGTGGTTCATAGCCAGGCAAACCTGCAAGGAAGGGACATATATTCCCTTTCTGTTCACATCTACGTATACACAGGAACACGATGATTCGTATGCACAGGTTGTTTAGCAGACCTACTAAGATTCTACACGCAGCTTATGAAGGCAATCTGTGCTGTTTAGTTTCAGGGACAATGACACATGGCACAGCTCGAACCGTGGGCTAGAGCTGCCCTACACATGGCCCCATGCAGAAGGAAGCAGCATCTGAAGCCACGAGGATACAGGAAGGCTACAGAAAAAGGAGACATGAGGCAGTGCAGGGAGGCCTGGAGTGATGCACAGCAAGGTGCTGCTCAGTGGGATTCAAAAGCACAAACCTGCACAAAATGCAAGAGTGAAAGCATCTTTTTTTTTCTTTCTTTTTTTTTTTTTTTTTTTTTACCTTTTACATGAAAATCTGTATTAAGTAATACAGAAAGCAAATGAAGATGTCATTTAGAAACACAGAGGACTTATTTCAGTCTTGCGAGCAAAATGTTTCAATCTCATTAGTTTGTCTTGAAATGAAATTTGTCAAAATTGATATATCCTCCACAATATTTCAATTTTGGAGAAAAGCGGCTTTCCTCTGGAAAGCTAATTTGATTTTTTCATTCCTTATTATAATCTCAATATTTTAGGTTTTATCTTCACCCTGAGAAAAGAGCTGTGTTCATAATCTGATCTCTTTTGTGCTGTGAAAATTAGGTGTAAATGTACCAAAGTCAGTCACATTAGTCGTAGATTTCAAATGACAAACCCTGGGTTGTGATCTCACTTACTTGCATGAGGTTGTTTAAGATACTCTGCTGCTGTGCGCTAATGACTTTTGTGCCGGATGTTCCTTGCATTCAAGAATGGATCATTGGGAAGAGATGGCTCTCCTTACCAATTTGTAGTAACCCAAAAATCTGCTTACAAATTTATAAGAAAATCCTTCTAATTGTCTTTTGAATGGGTGGCCATAGGAGTTCTACATCAAAGTCATTTGACCAAGAACTGGTGCGAAACATCTTACTATTTGAAAACCCCAATAAATTACTGTCTTAATATATATTCCTTATGTATAATAACTACTGTGACTTCTGACAGCTGTTTTAAAATAATTTTCAAGGTTAAATTTTTCCCCTGCTGCAGTTATGGCTGAAAAATAAATTATTTAGCAGCCCTTTAAATCAATTGATTTATCAGAGAATTTTCTTTTTCTGCTATGTGCCCATAGCTCTGTAGGAGCATATTAGTAAACAGATGTGCTCAAATCAGCATTTCTGTTAGCACACAGTCTATAGCGCATCATGAAACACATAAAGACGTATATTATTTAGATTTTTTTTAAATCAAAAAAAGACCCAAGTGAAGAAAGATTTGTAATCTAGAGACAGAAGTGCTGGTGAGGGTTTAGTCACAGTAGCCAGAATAGCAGATTAAGGCTCCCATCTGAAAATGAACTTCACTATAAAACAACTAACTGAAACTAATTGGTCTGTGTAGTGTACATATGGTGATCCTGCATCTTTGCTTACAGCACTTTAGTACCTTATTTTCTAGTTGTAATGGAAGTGTAAATTTGGACTGTTCCTCTTTGTCTTGCAGAATCAGACCCTAAGTTTTTATCAAGACTAAGCCAACTGCTCCAGAGACCACAGAGCTCATTAATAGTAAATAGTATAAAAACTAACAAAGGCTTTGGCCCCGATCTACCTTACAGTTGTGATTCAAGGTTCATCCTCAGGACCTGGAATTTAATTTAAAAAGGAAGAGGGTAAGATCAAGTAGCAATCAGTATCAATACAGTATTGATGTGCCCTGTGTCCACCTAGCTTGGTTTGGGATCTGGTCTATCCCGAACATCCATGAGCAGCTCCCAAGCAGTCCTGGGCTCCTTCTGAGCAGTGACAGAACAGTTGACTGATTGGAATCAGCTGGATGTTGGTCAGGGCATCCCCATCCTCCTGGCCTCAGCAAGGATAACGTGGCTATTTCAGCATGTCATTGTGTTATTAATTAAGCACGTTATTTCATGAGTCTGTGTATCTCCTTTTGCTCCTTCCCACCTCAATGCCTGCCCCTGGATGTATGTAGTTATTATTTTAGTGGCACCTTAGAGGCCTGAAACGCAGCAGGCACCTCGTTGTTCCAGGTACAGTTAATTAATTTTCTCTCCTTCTCAAGTGTGGAATGGCCATTAAATGTGCATTACCTAGCCCAGAGGAGCCCCTGGCAATGATGCAAGACCCCACTGTTCTAGGCAGGCCTGTTTTCTGCCTTTTGCAGAGCAATTACAGGATGGCAAAGAACAGAGTCAGTTTGGCTGCAAGCATTTGGAGGGGCTTGTAAGATAGACTGGGTGAGTCTGCAAGATCTGAGCTATGCAATTAAATGTATTTACTCAGCTGAATTTGAAAAAAAAAAGATTATCCTGGCTTGTTTTTGGTACCATCCCTCCCACTGGGCAACATTTGTCTTTATTAGACTGCTGAAATTACTGGGTGACTGAGATGCAGAATGCAGCTCAGTATCATAAAAAGGCTAGAAGTGCATTCATGTGATTGAGCTGGTGGTTTCCTTTCTCAGTCCTTCTGTTTTATGCATTAATTAGACACTGGAGTTCCTGGAATCTTTGCTTTGGCATTGATTCTCATTGAGTTGTTTTTGTGCGTGAGCTGAAGAGGATGACTCTTCCGAGGAGGCTCCCAATGGAAGGTTGAAAGTTTAAGGTAACTCTGACCTAGAATATACAATGTAATGCACATATAGCATTAAAGAAAACATCCTTTGCTGAAAAGTGACAGCTTGACAGCTTAGATGATTTCCATTAGAAGAGACACAGTAGCAATTTTCTTTGTTTTGGGTAATATAACTGGTTCCTAATATATATCCACTGCCTCCAGAAAAAAAAAAGGTTCATTTCTGGCAAGAAACAACCAATTCATTGACCATGTTAAAAATTTTACTTTTGAATGTTTAATTCTGTCTATAATGCCTCTTCCTCACCCTTCCACAATTCCTAGTAAATGCCTCCTGGCTCTGAAGAGGAAGCCTTCATAAAGTACAATATTAGATAATATACCAGAAATTCCTGAGGGTCACAGCATGGAAGAGCTTAGAGTTGTAGAGTCAAGGGTGAGCAGTACCCTGGAAAAAAACTGGGTTGTGAATGACATGGCACTGAGTAAAATGGCAAGTGATTCATTTCTGATCAATTCAGGGAAAATAAACCTATATTTACGAGGTTTTTATTTACCTTTCTAACAAAGATAAATAGATGAATTTCTGCAAATCCCAGAAGCAGTAAATAAAGCGTGCAAATAACCTTAAAAGGTCAGATGGAGTGTGGTACAAATAATATTTACTATATAATGTCTACTGCCTCCTAATTAGAAGAGGAGATCTGATTGCTGCCGTTTTCTTAACTATTTAAGTAGAAATACACTGTTTTTCACAAAGAATATTGTTGTTCTATTGATCAGAGTGCAGGCAGGAACGTTTAGCATGTTTGTGCCCTGCACACAGAATAGTTCAACCTCCTCTAAATATTCATATTTTCACTAAGGGGTAGCAGAGTGGTAAATCAAATAGAAAACAATACACCCAGTTTCGAAAAACTGTTTAGGAATATATTTATTTGTAAAGGATAAGCAGGTCAGTGGTTTTTTGCAGTACTCAATGGCTGCAGTAGTTTTGAAACCAGCTGCCGATACTGGTAGAAGTGTTAGCTAAAATATCGCTGGCTTTGGTGGAATCCTTGTGTTTTCTTATTCCTTCAGGTCTCAAGACAAGGGCCAGCGCAGATGTGCACACTCGTTCTGTGGGGTTCCCAGGGAGCATTTCCTGCTTGCGCTTCCCTGTTGCCTCTGAATTTTAAAACCAGACAATCCACCTTCAGAACAGTTATCCTCAGGAACAGCAGCCCTTGTCAGGGTGCCTTTGCTGCCAAGCACTGCGCAGACAGGCTTGCCGGGTTGCCAGCGATTGTAGGCACCGTCCTCCTCTTTTATTCTTTCTGAAGACACTTCTTAATGAACCTTCTTGAAAAGACATGGAGGAGGATGAAAGGCCAGGGCTTTGGGTGGAAAAGCAATGCAGATTGGAAAAGACAGAAAGCGTATTTAATTCTTTTCTTTTCCCCATCTCAACTCCCTCAAGTTATCTTTAAAAGAATGTTTAAAGCTTCCAGTTAAAACTTTTCTGCATTTAACCGTAATAATTAAAAGCAGCTTAGGGAACACTCAGGTTTCAAGGGAAGCATTTCTAAACTCATTTAAGCCATTGCTGGTCATGTGTTTGGGGATGGATGGGCTCTTGAGAACAGTTCACAGCTACGTTTTTACCTTGAATTTTTGCTCTATTGTGCTCCAATTTCAGCTTTTAAGATGAAAGGTCTTATTCTTGGGCCTTTCAGATACCACTGTCCTGGACTGCAAAGGGGTAAATGGCAGTAATGAATCTCGGCTGCGGGGCTGGGCCTGAGGAGGAAGTCTGTGACTCTGCCAGTGAAGCGACAGCAGAGGTGTTGGTTGGCAGGAGAAGGGCCTGGGGAGATGGGCACAGCCCGGGCATCGCACCAGCCGCTGCCTTCCTCTGCAGCGGCGCTGCCCTTGCCCTGCTGCTGGCTCCTGGCTCAGCATCCCGGCAGGATGCATCACCCTGACTATTCCTGATGAATCCGAACCCCCGGGAAGGCTGCTGTCCTGCCTACATCGGTGATGAATCCTTGCCTTTTCAAACGGACATAAAAACTGTAATGAATCTACTGATTCTGTACAGGAGGGGAACTGCTGGTGTGATATTCTAAATACCACGATCTCAGTTGACATAATTGATGCTCCTCCATGGCTGAGCCTCTCCGAGTGGATTCTTACAGTGCCTTAAATGCAGATTGAAGCTATTACAGGTGAACGCCTCCAGTTTCCTTCTAGGACACCTGGAGGTCACTGATCTAATGGCTTATATTCAAGCTGCGATTTTGATGGAGTAGTAGCTAAAGAGCTCCATTAATTCCAGACTCATCTGAGACCTGAAGAAACCAGATAACGGATAAAGGTCAAAGTTGGTTTCTGGGTAATGGTCACTAGACTGTGGCTTCCACGTAGGGCAGGAAGTACAGAGAGGGATAGTTGTAGGTTTGGGGACAGTAGGGAATATTCACAGATGATTCTGTCCCTGCTGGTCCCCTGGAGTTGGGCTGCAGATGCTGCCAATGAGAGGGAGAGATTTTATTTCTTCTGGTCTTTGCTGCAGCGATGGGTTCAGGCTGTAGGGTGCTGTCAGGGCTGGGGAAGGAGGCAGCAAGGCCATGAGGAGAGCTGAGGTGGATGCAGGTGGGTTAGCCTTGCTGGCAACACAAAAATGTCTCGGATGACCTGATCTTAACCAGTATTCTGAGTAGAACAAAACTAAGCTCCCATTTTAGGTGTTTTCCAGACTGTTACTTGAGGTTTCAGAATTATCTAGAGTTGTCAGGGAAACCTGACTGTGTTTGGGGGGATCTTTCAGTGTAAAACTGCCTTTCCTGTAAATGGCAACATCTCGTGGAATCTGGATACAAGATTCCAGTGCCGAAATTTCTATTTCAGTTTTGGACTAACATGGAGCATTATGTACTTCTTGTTAACTGAAACTTTGTGTATCAGTACCTCTTAGCTCAGCAGTCAATATCTGGAAGCAAAACGTTTGCTTCCTACCATTCGGAGGCAAAATGCTAGTATAACAATTGCATTCTATTGATTTAAATACAGATAGCTAGACAGATAACATAGGTGCTTATGCTAGTGTTTCTTTGGACAGGGAATATTCGGAGTTGAGTTATCAACAGTGTTGAGCCTAGTGCTGGCCTCTCGAGATTCATCTGCACCAACCTGCTGGAGATGGAGACTCCATAGCCACCTCTTGATGCTTCCTGGATCTGGTAAGGCTGTAAACACAGTTAAATTGTTGTAGTTCCTTTGGAAGCATTGGGTTAGAGCTGGTGAGCACTCCTAACATGCTGTGTGTTTTTTTTTCTCGTTTACATTGCTGATGCGCTCCCTTAATTGGTTGTGTTGTTAAAAGCATGTTTCCAAGCAGCTATAAGCAATTGCTCAAATTTATAGAAAATGCAGGGAATTCTGTCCAGTAAACAAATTACAGGAACAAAGAGGTTACTTGTAGCTGTGCTACTGAGAAGGTTTCAGAAGCCGAAACACCGTACACAGACACATATAAATCTGTGTCATGTTGTTGCTCTTTGGTCATTCTGTTCAATTTTATGTTATTCTCCAGCATTAAACCCGCAATTTTAAAATTATGCATTGATCTTTTGCACTAAAGCACATTGTGCAGATCTGCTGAACTACCAGCCATTCAAAGAGGACAGTCCTGTAGGTTCATCAGCCTCTGAATCACGATGTTCAGTGTTTGCCAGGTGTTTTGTCATGTGTATATTGCTTGTGCTCTTGTGCCTATGTCCTCCCTGTATGTTTAACTTGCACAGGTGGCTCCCTGAGCTCCATTTATTATATAAATTACAGTAATTGATAACACGCCAGGATGAGTATAAAGCATGTGTGTGGCTAAAACTAGCCTGTGCTGCTGGCGTACACCACACATACTGCCGTCTTTTCATGCAATAATTCATAACAAATCTTCCAGTAATCCGGTTACAGCATAGTCATCAGGCTGTTACTTCCACTATGTGTTAGATAAAACAAACTAACAGATGATTCTGCAGCTCCTATAGCAGTGCTAGCTATTCTGGATGGGTGTTTCATTCACTTTGATATTAAAATATTGAGTGAGAAATCTGGATTATACAGCAGAATAAGTGTCTGTGTCCGCAGGAGGATCTAATCTTGCTGTTGCACTCGAGTAACCAAGGGAAAACTTTTCTGAAGTTACATGACTTAATATAATCTCCTTAAGGCAGAAATCTTCTAGCACAGCTATGTATCATCACACTTGCAGTGAAACTAAATGAGTGCTAATGCTGGGCCCTTCGCGCTTACTTGGTGCACAGAGCAAGTCTTAGGAGCCCTCTAACCTGCACCTCATTAATCAGCAGTATTAGCCTTATATTAGCTCTAAGTGACAAAAGACCTTTTCTGGGCCTCTGCAGAATGTTTAATTTGCCTTTTCATGAAGTGGCTGGCCACTGTGCATTACACAGGCATTTACTGTCGTACGTATAGGTGTACTATAAGATATGGACATGATAGGAAGGTGGGGAGCTCTGTGCCCCGATTCCTCCTGGCAGCCCCGCTGCAGCTGCATGCCCTGGGGCAGTGCAAGTGGGTGCCCAGCCCATGCTGCAGCCACCGTGGGCTGTTCCCCTCCTGTCACTGTCCTTCTGCAGACCCAGCTGCTTTGTTTGGAAAAGCGGAGCAGATCTGGAGTGGGTCTGATGTGGAAGCACCCTCTGCATTGGGGTAATTCTTTGGTGGGAGAAAACAAATGGGAATATTTGACTGGCCAGGATAGGAACGTTGCATTTCTGGAAGGGCTGATACAACTGATAATTTGCATTGTAAAGCCTTCTGATTCCTTCCCTATGAGTATGTATTCACAGCGTGTATACATATGGGCAGGGAGAAAAAGGAGAGAAAACGAAGCTGACTGTAACCAGAACGTGCGTGTGAAGCTGCTACCCGAGTATAAGCGCTGCTTGTGCTCCCGTAAAATGCTACAGCTGAAGAGAGGATGAAAGATGAGTATGTTCTATTTCCAGAGCTTGGAGTTCTGTTTGTATTGGCTGTTTAATTCCAAGCGAGGGCAGGAGCACTTAAAGCTCACCAGAAAGGTACATTTTCTCCTTTTATTTAGTAACATAACATCTGAGAAGCATTTATTAGCAAAACATCAAATCTCTCTGCATATTTTTGAGCAGAATATTAGTGTGACTGAATTTTAATTTTCATGTCTGTAATTCGTTAATATAATTAGAGTTAGGTGCTTTCAGATCTTTCAGTATTAATTAAAAAGCTAATAATTTGGAAAGCTATAAATATTCTAGTGGAAGGGCTAGTGCTGCAGGCAGTTAATCCTTTATTTGCCGCTTGCTGGAGATCTGTTCAGCAGAAGACCAGGTTTATGCTGTGTACAGCAGCCCAGGGCACTGCTGCTTGCCAGAAGCACCCAGATTCCCTGCTGGATATTCCCACCCTGGAAAAGCAATGACATCCGGGTCCGATTCCCTAGTGCAAGGCAGCTAAAAGCAAGCAGAAAGAGAGCCTCCACCTTAAATTTTGGGTGAAAAAGACATCTGTTTTATTAGAAAATGGTGCTGCGCTTCAGCTGTGTGAATGAAACACAAGCAAATGAGAATAGGCTACCTCACAGAAGGAAATACTTTATTTTAAATTCTTGTCAAGTGGTAGCGTGTCCAATAACACACAACTGGGTGCTCACGGACACACCACACAGCAGCTGCTGTTGAGGTGGATAGAAAAAAAACGCCAAGAGGACAAACATTGGAGCGGTGAAACGCTGCTCCCTCTCACTGAGGAGAACCTGGCAGCGCTCCTGAGCGCTGCTTCGACACCTACTCGTTTGCTCTGCGGAAATCATTAATTCTGCCCGGCTTTTCTGAGGAAGAGCTGGATGATGAGGCTCGTGAAAGGCACTCAGAGGAAGCTCTGCTTTCTGCAGCCAGTCCAAATTGTTTAATGTTTGTCAAACTCGAGCTGTGTTTGAAGGCTACAGTGTGAGTAATGGGTTTCTCCTGCTGTTTACACATGGGCAAGGCGTGCGGCCTGCGGATTAGTGCCCTGCATTATGTATGTGGTGGCTTTGAGCAGATACGTAAACCCAAATTGGGTAAGGGAGGAAAAAAAAACACAGGAAAGCTATTTCTTTTATTGGCCAATATACAAGTGCTAGCAATAACTTGGAAAACTTTTAAACACCCATGCGTGTAAAAAAATTTGAGACTGTAGCACTGAAATGGGTTATTTACAGCACATTTGGCAGTGAACATGGTAGCTGTA
>JAUBOD010000420.1:1014618-1026380 GCA_032353885.1 Nothura maculosa | reverse complement strand
GGCATGTGTTAATTGGTGTTTTGGCTGCAAAGGTGCTGGTAAATAAGGACATTGAAGATTGTCCTTAACCTTAGGCTTTAGTGACGTCAGCCTCTTCAAATTCATCGTTTGAAGTCCTATCAATCCAAAGGCAAGAGCAAATGGAGATAATTAATCACCTTTTTAAATAAGCCTTCTGAATTTCTTTTCTTCAAGCTTATGTAATTTTATTAGTATTTCTGCAGAGGTTCTGCTGCTGCTTAGCATGGGATTTGAGTGTTTTTGTAAATACCAGTCTTGATCGCTGAATGTCTGAATCTACCTGTCACAGTCAACCAAATCTCTTCACATATGTCAGGCTGCTAAAAAGATTTTCTTGTAACTGGGACTTGAAATTCTCTTTTCAGGAATCTAGATGACTGAAAAGCATTACGGAAATGGATTAAAAATATCATAGACTGTTCCAGTTAATAAAATGATACCAACTTTATCCTTGTAAGTGCCGATACAGCTACTGCACTTTCACCACAGCTCTTCTTCATTCATTTGATATTAAACCCATTTATCTTCAAGTGGGATTTCAGGGCATGCAAAGCCTTTTAGAATAATTCAAAATGTATGTTTCAAGTAATTGAAAACAACATCTTGTTTTCTCCATTTTTGTGGTCATTGCAGGACAGAAATGCTCGGCTGAATCCCTGCACTTGTTTCGCTGCTATAAATTCTTGTGTCAGTCCCATTAGCTTAACGTAATGTGACTGATCCAATTAAACATGATGTGTCGCGGCGGCCACCCGCCAGCCTGAAGATTCGCATGGGCCTTTTCAGGTAATGGCAGCTTTATGCGGTCCTTGAACCTGTGGCAGACGGTGAAAAATGCAGATTTGTTTATTTTAAAGCCACTCCCCCTTTCAAGGCCCCTGGGTGGAGTCACCCATTGTGAGGTGAGGCCAGGTGTAGGGTGTCTGTGTGGAGCCCCCTCACCCTCCCTGGGCTTGGTGTCCCCAACAAGCTCTGGCCCTGCCTGTGTGGCCCCCCAGCTGGGAGGGCTCCCCCATCCCAGCAGCTGTGGCCACATCCTGGGGACCACATGGCTGGAGAGTTTGGGCAGATCCAGGTGGGCACCTACCTGGAGATCAAGCGCAGCGATGGGCGCATCCACCAGGCAATGGTGACAGAGCTCCATGGAAACACCGCCAGCATCACCGTGGAGTGGATCGAGAAAGGGGCCAACAAGGGCAAGAAGGTGGATCTCCAGCTCGCCTTCGCCCTCAACCCACACCTGGCCCCAAGGAGCATGCCAACAAGCGGCGTTGAGGCCATGTCATCGGCCAGAGGGGACCAGAGCGTGGTGATCGAGATGCTGCCACAGCCCATCAAGGTGGAGAAGCCGTCTGGGGATGGCAGGGAGCCTGTGGCTCGCCGACCTGGCGCAGGGAGCTGTAACCGTCGTTGGACATCCCCATGTGTGCGGCAGGTGGAGAGGCTGCAGGAACAGCGGGAGCGCCGGCGCCTGGAGATGAGGGAGCAGCGAGCGCAGCAGGCCATTGTGTCGCTCCATTCTAGGGCTGATGTGATGGACATGATCCAGGAGTACCGCAGCCGCCTGGACTGCGAGGCCGTGCAGACCACCAAGCCCAGCCGGCCCCATCGCATTTCCGTGTGTGTCCGTAAGCGGCCGCTGAACCAGTATGAAGCTGAGCTCAACGACTTCGATGTGGTGACCGTGCCTTGTCAGGATGTGGTGATGGTGCATGAAGCCAAGCAGAAGTTGGACCTCACTCGATACCTGAAAAACCAGATCTTCCGCTTTGACATTGCCTTCGATGACCATGCCACCAATGAGCTGGTGTACAAGCACACTGCCCAGCCTCTGGTGGAGACTGTCTTCCAAGGGGGCATGGCCACCTGCTTTGCCTACGGCCAGACAGGCAGTGGCAAGACATACACCATGGGGGGAGACTTCTCCATCAAGAACACAGAGTGCTCCAAAGGGATCTATGTCCTGGTAGCTGAGGACATCTTCAGGAGGCTGCAGGATCCCAACTGCCAGAAGCTAGAGCTTCGGGTCTACGGGGCCTTCTTTGAGATTTATGGGGGCAAGGTGTTTGACCTTCTGAACTGGAAGAAGCAGCTTAGGGTGCTAGAAGATGGTAAACAACAAATTCAGGTGGTAGGACTACTGGAGCAAGAGGTCACCTGCGTTGAAGATGTCATCAAGCTGATAGAAACAGGTAGCAAGTGTCGCATGTCCGGCCAGACATCTGCCAACACCCACTCTTCCCGGAGCCATGCCATCTTCCAAATCCTACTCAAGAAGAGGGGCCATTTGTACGGCAAGTTTTCCCTAATAGATTTGGCAGGGAATGAAAGAGGAGCTGACATCTGCACTGCAGACAGGCAGACGCGGCTGGAGGGGGCTGATATTAATAAGAGCCTCTTGGCCCTGAAGGAGTGTATCCGGGCGCTGGGCCGGAACAAAGCCCACACGCCCTTCCGAGCCAGCAAACTCACCCAGGTGCTGCGGGACTCCTTCATCGGGGAGAATTCTTCCACCTGCATGATCGCCACCGTGTCCCCCGGCATGAGGTCCTGCGAGCACACTCTGAACACGCTGCGCTACGCCAACCGCGTGAAGGAGCTGGGCGTGAGCTTGAGTGCCCTTGGACCACCCTCTCGGGAGGTGTCGCGGTCCCTGTACCGCTCAAAAGATGGGAAGAAACTCTGGGCTTTGCAGAGCTTGCCCGGGACAGCTGAGCCGCAGCAGTTGGGGGTACAGGCAGAAGGGGAGGTCACTCCCCAGTTATTCACTTTCAGTGCCAGAGGGAAAACACAGAAGAGGAGGAAAGAGATGGATAAGAGGACACTTATCGAGGAGCATCAGGAATCTCTGCGGTGGTTGAGAGTATTCTTAGAAGTGGCTGAAGAGATAGACTACGACGTAGATTTTTACGCTGCGCAGTTTGAAGCAGTCCTGGGACAAAAGATTGGCATCCTGACGGAGATCCAAGAAAAAGTCCGCTCTTTCCGGGCGGTTCTTTGCAAGGAAGAGCAGGGCGGCAGCCAGCTGAGCGCCAAGAGATCCCGTGCGCTGTAGCTGCGCCGGCCCCGTCCTCTGCAAGTGCTCTGAGATGAGCTGTGCAGTGCTGCTGCCTTAACTCCCAGCAAGTTGGCTGCTTAAAAAATTCTTAAGTGTGTCTGCAGGGAAATCCTGGTGGTTTTTCTTGAAAGTAGTGGCTCAGACTTGTAGGAGAATATTCCTGTGGTGCTTTCAAGTATTTTTTTGTTGTGAAAAGTAGAGCCTTATTTTGCAAGGATCAGACTTGTAAGAAAAGGACTTACAGAAAATGTTACTTACCTGATCTGTATAGACTTTCCTCTCATGCTGGTAAAGCATTTTATAGATATATACACGGATATGCATGCATATATACACACACACATACATATTTATGTATGTACCTTTTTAGATGCATCTATTCTCATGATTCTGCTTATCTTCACCAAAATGCAGGTGACGAAGGCATTTGGCGTGATTTTTAAAAGATGTTCGTGCAAAGCAGTGCCATTTTAAGTATAAACTAGATGATCTCTAGAGGTCCCTTCCAACCTTAACCATTCTGTGATTCTGTGATAATACTTCGGGGAAATAGGAGTTATTTTGCCATGGCATAAGCAGTGTTTGTTCTTACAGCATCTGTTGACTCTCCTTTGCTCTCCGCTTATCTGTCTGTCTTAATCAAGTTCTCGTGAGTCATTTAAAACAAATGCTAGGACCTTCCTTCACAAAAATCAGGTGAAGGATCCTGGCTTGCGTAGCCCATGGGGAGAGGATGCGCCACGAAGCCTTGCAGAGCAACGCGGCTCTCGGAGGCCTGATGGAGGTTGGAAGAGCTGCATCCAGCAAAGCACCTTTGTCGGGCGCCTGTCCCCGGAATGCAGCCTGTGGAACCATCCCCAAGGAGAACCACTGCAGGGCTGCTCTTTGGAGAGAGCTTACAGGATCAGGCACCTATCTATGCTTTATATTCAAATACTCAGTTTGCAGATTAATTAACTGAAGTTCCTAGAAGGGTAGCAAAGCAGTATAAGAAATTAAATGCTAAAAATCATATCTATCGATGACGATCTCCCTCCATTTCCTCACTCTGTCTGATCTCTCTGTATTTGTTGGTCCCATCCAACCATTTATCCCAGCAAACATGACAAGCAGCTGATCCGGAGTCGGAGGAAGTCACGGGAAAGACCTTAGCAGCATTGCAGGCAGGGCAGCACTAGGAGCAGGGAGCACCCGCTCCTTCTGCTTTGCCCTGCTGTTTGTCTTCAGTGATGAAATGATTAGACACCAAGTGGTGTTCAAATGCGGGTCGGCTCCTCGCAGTAATAATCCACCGTGCCTTTCAGCTTCAGTGCCCTTTACAAGCATTTCTGTATTGGCATCCTATTTGTTTCCGTCTTGGTTTCAGCAGCTAGTAGTGCTCAGAGATGGAGGTGCCGCTTGCCAGATGAAGATGCAGTCCGCCTGCAAATACACGTGAAAAACAAGGAAACACCAGTTCCTTTGATAAAAGTGCCTTGTAACCAGAGGGGACTTGTCAAGATGGAAGGAAAACACAGCTGTCTGAGAGCTTCTTTCCTTAGCAATCCCTCTGGACCCTTGTGTTTGAGGGGATAGCCATAGGAGCAGGAGCTGGATGCAGGTGCATGTGAGTACCCGGGCTGTGTGCTCCCTTGCTGGGATGCTCTGGCAGATTGCCACTTATGGGGGGCAGGAAGTGTTTTCCACAGCAGGCGAGCGATGGATGGGCTCTCCTGGCTATCCATGGCGCTTACTCCACAGCTAAGCTCCTGCTGTTCACACACTGCTGCTGCCCGTTAGTTATAAATCATTAGCATGAACTATTTTGGCAAAAAGGGCTCGGAATTAATTGAGTTGGGCACAGTTCTCAAAATACGGTTTTAATGAGCTGGAACAAAGTCTTACCAGGGCGGGATGGCTTGCAGGGGATAGGAAAATGAATTTTATTCTGTCTTTGTTTATAGTCACACATTCAGGAGGCGGGTTGCATCTAAGCTCAGCCGGTGACTCACAAGCACACCCTGCTGCTGTATAAGGACGATGCAAAAGGAGTTCACTGAATTAGCCCTTTTCCATCTTTTTTGGTGATATGAAGTATTGATTGACCTCCTTTCTTCCTTTGATGATCTCCATCTACGTGATTTCCCTCTGCTTTCTAAACTGAAAGCCTCTGTACGTGGAGGAAACTTATTCTTGTTTCCTGGCATTTTAACATGACTTTTAGCTGGTTTCTCTGGGTATGTAGCCACAGAGCCCCGCTTTGTATTTTGAGCTTAAAAAACAGAGGGTCTCCACGTCTGCATGTGTCCATAGAACCCAACCTGTGTGTTCACAGGTTCAGTGAAAATCCATCCTGATCTTTTAACAGACTCATTTTTTTGTAGTGAAGGCAGAATCAGATAAGTGTGCTGGGCTTTAGGCTTTCATTGCTCTGGTGGCCATGAATGTTCAATTAAATAAAGATTCCTAATTAATTATAGTAAGGTCAGCTATTTACTTAGCCTGTTAAACAACTGAAGCACATTTATGGGGTGCGTTTCTGTTTGTAGCTGATTCTAGCTGAATGAGCAAGAAAAGCGAGCGTTGTATAAACACAGCCTGGTTAATCTAATCATTTAATGTCTGATAATTAACCGTAAATACTACTATTTGGTTATGCTACAGAGATTTAAGTCTGTTCTCTTCCTACCTGTGCTATTTCTAGGGAAGGTCTCATTGTTAATTGTAATTTGAGGCACAGTTCCTAGGGATTTTTCATCCCCCAATATTTCATATGCCTCCACTTGACTTCAGCGCATTCCTCGCTGTGCCAAGAGTTTCCTGAGGGCCCAATATAGATACCCACAGCTTTCTTGGGCAGCCATTCCCACTGCAAAGTAAATAACATCCATGTTGCTTGAATTCTCCAACTGCTGCTTTCCTTAGGCCAAACCTGGAACAATGCCTTTGATTGTAAAATGTAATCTTATCTTTCACATCAAGGTTGGCATGCTAATTTGGTCAGGGCATTGTCACAGTGTGTCCATTTCTCAATTCAATCTGCATTATAATCCTGGTTAACTTTCCTTCTTGTTTATTCCAAGCCACGTGTTTTTCTCGAGCATTTCATCTCCAAGATGAATTCCCTTCGTCCAAGGCACCAAATGGCCCCACACTCCCTCGAGCTGCCGGGACAGTCACACCACGATCTACTGGGAAGTTCAGTTGATTCATCCACAGTTTTTCTGAACCATTCGGTCGCTTTCCTCTCTGATCTCTTGACCTCTCGCCCTCCTCTGGGCTCGCCCGGCTCCCGTGGCTCTCCCCACCGGCCGTGGTGCGGGATCTCTGCTTCCATGCGCTGAAATCTCCCCTTGTGGCTCTCCCCAGTCTGTGCTGGCACTGCCAGCTCTTGGGTCTCACAGAACACCAGCGTATCATTTCTGGTGGGCCTCCTGTGGTTGTTTCATTCTTGGAACTTTTGAATTGGTTTTCTAGACTTCTAGGTTGCATAAAAAAAAGCTTGGAAAGGAGAAATCAAACACCTTCAAGGAGAAGGTCGTGTTTAAAACAAATACTTACTTTATCTTACAAACTTCAGCACCAGAAAGAGGACGTTCAAAAAAGTTGTTCTTTACAACTCCTCTTAAATCTTCCTGTTCTAGGCGCTAGTGATGAGGCCTATGGAAGGGAACCACTGAGGCTCTGCTCTCCACTAATCCTCCACTTATCCGTTAGCCGGTGTTTGTGCCCATCGGCTGCGCATCCAGCACACCTGGGAAGCAGGAAGGGCAGAAATCTTCACTGGGATACTGCACTGATAAACAGCTTGTCTGGCTTTTTTTTTTTTTCTTTTTTCCAAATGAATTACCTTTGGGCTTGCAAGACAAACTTAATCCCTTTATCTGGGCCTGAGCTGGCAGCACAGGGGAAGTTCAGGACTGTGGGACGTTATTTGGTAGCTCTATCTCTAGGAAAGGACCAGGAAGGAGTTCACCAGGGGGACTGGGCAGTGCCAAGGTGCATTTGCAAAACGCACCTTTGAGGCCCTCCTGGGCACAACAGTCCCATTCCCAGCCCTCACCAGGGTGTCCCATCACATCCCACGTGTGCACAGCCCTGCACA
Source organism: Nothura maculosa (assembly GCA_032353885.1). NCBI lineage: Eukaryota > Metazoa > Chordata > Aves > Tinamiformes > Tinamidae > Nothura > Nothura maculosa. Next base: position 1,019,217 of record JAUBOD010000420.1, on the reverse strand, counting down.
GAGGTGCTGGGCGCAGGCAGGAGCACTGGGCAGGGCTGCAGCCCAGGCACGAGATGAGCAGGGTACCTGGTGCTGGCAGCGAGCCATGGGCTCCAGCACCAGCCACACAGATCTCCCAGCTGGAGCAGCTGCAGTTTCCACGTCAGCTTGGAAGTGTCAGACGAAATGGTGGCTGCAAATGAATGGATCAGAATAAGCTGCCCTCTGCAAAGACAGTCTGGGAGAACAAGCTGCCTTCTGGTCCTGCCTCTGCTGCAGCCGCTGTGCAATTTGCTTGATTTAGCATCAAGTAAGCACGGCTGAATATAGCCCTGTATTTTGAGCTTTATTATTGTCTGAGTATTACAGCTCAGCCTGTTATCATGAGGCTAACTCACGAGGTCTAGTCAGAGCTTTCTCCGGTTTTCTGCTCAGACAAAGCCCAAAGCAACTGGGATTTTCCAAGTAGAGACTGAGTGTTGTTGCTAATAATAGCTTCAGCCAGCACCGTATGTTTAGTGATGCACATCTATGTTTGTATTTCCACAGATGGTGAAGTTTTGCATTTTGGATGTCATGGTGTCCAGGAATACAATTATATTAGTACTGTAAAAGTACATATAAAAAGAGGGAACTTTCATAGTTAGCCTTTGCACCCTAGAAGCTTGTGGTTGAAATTCATCCATGCCATCAGGCAACATCATATTGCAAATCATCTCATTTCTTACCTTGTGCCCAAATCCTGTGAATCTTTGAAATATGCACCTAAACTATGATTTATGAGATACTTGTATCACTTTCCTTTTATTTTTCTACAGAAGTAGGTAGTATCTCATAGGATATGTTGAAAGACATTCTGTTGTGAAGCGATTCACCTGGGGCTCTGCCTCTTGCTCCCCTTTAATGCTGCAAGGAATACAGAATGGAAACAGTGTTGTTATTCCTCAAACTGTTCCTTGAAGTTTTCTCTTCTTTGTGCTTTCATATTGAGACATTCCTCTTCTTGTGACCTCCTCATCCTTTCCTCAGCAACAGATTTTGATGTGACATGCGAGGAGGTGTTTGCAAGTGAGATGGTAAAAAGAAATACACAGGAGAAGAGTGAAGCTGAGATGTAAGGATCCTGTTTACCTGTAAAACTTCCCATGGAGAGGTAAATAAAAGCAGAAATGGTTCATTCTGTATCACAGTATTGTTCAAATAGCAAGTTCAGACTGGTCAACAAACTAGAGAGAAGATTCCTGGGAAGGTCCTTGGCCACTGAGCAGGATGGAGGGAGCTGCCCACATTCTGCATAATCCTGCTTTGAGGTGCAACCCATAGCAACAAAATCTAAGCAGGAGGAAAGCGAGCAGCAAGCGGCAGCAGCATGTGCAGGCCAAGCATCTGGGCGCACTGAACTTGCACAGAGCCACGTTTCTGGTGCCTTGGTGGGCGAGGAGAGGAGGGAAGAGCAGGTCATCTGTGGTGAGCCTCGCCATGCACTGCTCTTCTAGCCAGGACACTTTATGGAGCAGGTTGGAGCAAACCAGCCTTACTATGTGCTTGCTTCCCTCTCTCAAATGCATGAGTTAAAGGTTTGCCACTTAGGGACATAACATGAGGAATTGGGGGTGGAAAATACTTACTTGTGTGCGCAGTTCAGGTGTTTTCTATGCAGAAATGATCATTTGTCCCCTATATATTGTTGATGGAGGTGCACATTACTTCCATGCATCCAGCTTGAAAAGGGATAAAGCTAAGCAGAGATGTTTCCACCTTTGTTAGTTCTCAGTTAAGCTCCTAACAACATCCAATTGTCCTTTTCCTCTACTCACGATACCTTTTAGGTAGTACTATTCTTGAGTGGTTGATTTGCATAAAGCCATAGGAAAATGTATTTACCTTTTTTTTAAACTGGTGTTGATCTCTTAAAATATTCTTGTGTAATTGTATGGGTGAAAAAACATAAAACAGGATAGTTTGTTTAAAAAGGTATCCCATCTGTCAGTGATCGCTCTGGCTTTGTACCTTTAGCTTAGCTGCTTTGTGCTGTGGAGGTGGGAACTGTCAATAGCTGTAAATATAACCCCCTTTTTTATTGGCATAACAGTGACATCTATTGTTCAATATCATACATCTGTGAAACTCTTAGCAGCTGCCTGTGGGTATTGAACCGGTCCTTTCTGATTTGGCAAGATGCAAACATGCGCAGTCAAATTATTGATTCAGAGAATTATGTAATAATTCTACTGGGCTGCTATGCAAAATTAAATCTAAGTCCTTTTTTCAGAGCATAATTCAAAAGTCAGTGTAGACTGACACACACAAAGTGACACGAGGAGCATCCAAGGAGGTTGGGGTTATGGAGCCTGCCAGTAGGTGCTTGGCTGGCACAGTGCTGTGGTCCTACACACGGGAGGAGTTAGGAGCTGGTGCTGCCTGGAAGGAGCCTTCTCCAAGGAAACTCTTTGAACTGATCCCTTGCACTGCTTCCAAACAAGCTGTCCCTGCGAGGTAACCAGATGCATCCCGAGTCTCCAGCTGCAGCAAGAGCAGCAGTGGGGAGCGGGGTGGGCACGCGGCGGGAAGCGATGCCAGTGCGGCCAGTGTTTCCTTGGGAGGCAGCAGTGCCCATGCTGGTGTCAGGGTGTCCCTGCAGCCCCAGCGCTCCAGGGACCCACTCCCGGTGCCTGCAGTCCCTGGTGCTCGCGTCCCAGTGCTCGCCCTGCGAGTGTCATCCCGAGCTGTCACGCTGGGGAGGTTAAAAGAGAATCACTTTTCCTTAAGCCCTCTCATCTTGCCCTCTTTTGATTATCTCTCCCATTTTTTTCTCTCCCTTTCACAGAAGATACAAAATTCAAGCAGGAAAGATTTTAATACAGCAGTAATGAAATACAGGGGCTATCTAATGTGTCAGGCACTGTGGCTGATTAGACTTTCTGATTCGTGGGCTAGAACTCAGGGGAACAGCAACTGTCTCTTTTACTGCCTTGTCTATTAAAACAGCAGAACGCTATGTATGCTCATTACTATTTTATGTGATTCTGAGCATTAGAGGAGAAGCAGAGAGAGGAGAGGTATAGAAAGATATTTTTAATAATTTTAAATGGAATATCCTGTTTAATTCTTACACAAACCCACACTGGGTAAGCAATTATTCTCAGGAAAAATATTTGCTACTGGTAAATGAAGCAGCATAGTTGTTTCATCCTTTAAAGCTATAAGCTTTGGTTTCAGGAGGCAGTAATGGAAGAAGTGCAGGTAAACACCCCACCTAGAGAACATGCTGTGAGGACCTGAAACGTGCACTTAACTTCCAGCTTACGCTTACAGTCTGTTAGTGCGTATATCAATGATATCCCAAAGAGCCCAGAGCATTTTCCTAAATTGAAGATATAAAGATGGGATATGGTGTGTAACCTAGCAAGTCTGCCATCATTTGAGAAAGAGAACCAAGGTAAATAGCATCTCAGCCTCAGTTTTGCACAGAGATAGATTTGTCCAATCTTCCATACAGCTGTAAAGGCTTTAGGAAGAAACCTCCATATTAAAAATCTTGGATTAAAATTTACATCACAAGTTTTCCATGTCTTGTCCTCCAGAGTGATGTAAACTCACATCTGATTTTCTGTGTTTACACCTCCCTTTTCAAGATGCTGCCCACATAGCAATGCCCAGCTGCAGGAAAACAGCAGCTGTGTTTTGGAGGGGCCATGCTGAACTTACGTGCTGTCCAACGAGAGGAAAATAAACATTACAGGAACAAGTAGCACAGATTTAATAACTACATGGGTTCTTAGGTCTTGCTGTTCCCTCAGTCACAAGGGAGAGAAGTGCCCGTGATGGAGGCTCTGGTCACGTGCAGTGCGATGGGGCCTGGCAATGCAGCAGGCACCAGTCTAACCTGGGCCGAGGAGACACATTCACTAAGGCACTGGAAGATGCTGCCTGGCTCAAAAGCTTGTGGTTTCCCCAGTGAAGAATGAGGAGACCCAGCAGCAACCGTGAAGAATGATCAGGATGCACCTAGTTGGCCCAGACAGCTGCTGAGGGAGGCTGGACTGGGCCTGAGGCCATGCCAAAGGGTTGATGGCTGCCCGTGTCCCTGCTGCAGGAATAGCAACCCTCCAGAAGAGGGTCAATGAGATGTGAGAGGAGTACAGGCTAAGAGAGGTGGGAGCCATGTTTGCCACAGACATGGCAGGGTAGGGCAGGACAGCAGGGAGTGCCTGAAGCCTTCGGGACCGTGTCGTGCGGAGACCTCTGTGGTAGTTGCCTGCAAGAGCCATCACTGGTTTAAAAAGGAAACCCCATGTTGTCAGCATAGGGACCTCAGAACATGTCTGAGGCAACAGAAATATTCAGAGAATGCATGTACCCAAGTGTAGTTGCACTAGCACTATTTTGGGTCCAGCTTGGGGTCCAGGTTTATTTTCTCGGTGAAATTTTCTCTTTTGATCTCTCAATCTTTTGAATTCTTGTAGGAGCTCCCTTTGCCACGGGCTTGTTTAAAGCTGATGCAGATAAGGATGAGCCTTTGATCAACGGCATCACCACCACCGTGCCTGAGGGAAGTGTTGGCTGAGGCAGGGGAGCTCCTTCACCTTCAGCGAACTTGGACAAAATTGCACCACTTTT
>JAUBOD010000420.1:887723-907486 GCA_032353885.1 Nothura maculosa | reverse complement strand
ACACATAAAATACATAAATCTTCTCCCAGATAAAATACAATTACATCTTTAAGGCAATACTAAATGAATGCAATGAGATTTGATGTATTAATCCACTTGAAACAGTACAAATTACATAATTCAGTATCAGCACATTTTATGGGAAAGTGCACAAGTCCAAATTATTGGCAATTTCAAGTCCATATTTTAAAAGTACAAATTGAAAATTCCATGTAAAGGAAGAGATAAAAAGCAAATTTATTCTTTCTTCCACTAATGAAGGAGTACTTTCAAGGAGCAATAAAGTAAAAACTTGGCTGAGATCTTACTGCAGCCTGTGTTTGGAAATAGCACATACCTTGCTCATGATTCATAAAATCTTGTATGTGTTTAGGTACAAAGAAGTTGACACCAGGTTCTGTCACCAGTATTTGCAAGACAAATTTATTCATTTTTGCATTAGCAGATTTATTTGCCAGAGGCTACTATTAAGCACAAGTAAACATGTGCTGCCTTTTAAATATTGCTGCAGCTATAACGGGTCAATGGTATAATTATAAATAAATATGGGATAGGAGAAGGGGAGACACGTTGGAGATCATGAGGACAGCCCTTCACTGCCAATCTGGCACATAACAACAAAATACCTGGCCCCAATGACTCTGTCACTGTGTACCTAACACCTTGATGGACCCGTGCAAACAAATTACATCTGTGTTAAGCAGACCAGAATACACACAGTGCCATGGAGAGGAGATGAAGAGGATCCTCAGCTGCAAACCGCCCTGTGTTTGCTCTCATGCACTGCACGTAAAGAGCCCTCCGAGACAGACCCGGCTCCAGACTGCACAGCGATAAATCCAGAGTTACTCCAGGCACCCCGGCTCTGCACCCGAGTTACTCCCTGTTTGCACTTTCATGACCAGCAGCAGAATCTGACTCTTAATATATGAAATACTGACACTTAATGCCTAGAAGGAGAAATTCAGTTATCTACAGCAACTAAAATAACACAGTGCAGCTTGTCATACCCAGTCCAATTTGTTCTGTAGTTTTTCAGAGACGCTAGGGAAATATTCCACCCTCCAGTTCAGCAACCTTCATCTACAGTATATATTGCTTATTAAAGAGCTGCTGGAGTGGTGAAGAAAAGGAAAGAAGAATAGAGACTTAAAACTATAGACTTTCCACTATGGCTCCCATCAACTTCTGTTATAGAATTTAAATCTAAAGACATTTTCTCTTTGAAGAAATTTCCAGTCTTCTCTATTTTCTTGAGCTATGTTCTTTGGTGCAGTTCTGCACTGATTCATATATATGCCTGCCTTCTCTTTGACTTCACTCTTCAGGTGTAACTGGTGAGAAAAACAGCTTTAAATTTCCTTGCCTTAAACATTTTCTCAAGCCCATCAGGCTGCCTGGGTTATATTTTGACTTTGTAAGCTTTGTTTCTCAGAACTCGAAGTACTCGAATCCATTATGCTTTCTCCACACACAAACAAAATTCATATGCTTTCAGCTTAAATTATTGCTAGATGGGGAGATGCAGAAGTAAGTACACAGAGGAGGCACCGTGGGCTTCTCTCGGTGTGTTTGGAGCAAAACCAAGATGGAGCTGTTTGCAGTACCCAGCAGACTCCCAGAAAATTACAGCTACGCCGCTGAGCAGAGGTGATAAATCTCTGTGCCACTGGCCTGAGCGCTGCGCTCTCCTCACGCCAGCTGAGGAAAAGGTAGTTTGGAGAACAGGTTCTTTTTGAGGCTGCTTTTATTGAATCCATCGCCTCTGGATGACAAAGCATCTCTCCTGCTTTTGTAAAAGCCCCTCTGAGTTGGTCTGTCCTGTGGCTGCTAAGGCAGGGAGGGAAGCTGGGGCGCAGCCCCCAGTGCCCAACGCAGCCCCAGGCTCCCGCCAGCCGCCACAGCGGCGCTGATGGACTTAGCAGGGAGTTTCTATGGGAAACTGCAGCCGCAAAACCCAACCAGATGAGCAATCAGGAAGAAATGAGCGCAGCAGCTGCCTTATTTTTCTTTGGGGTGTTTTGTTTCATGTATCTTCAGACAAGCCAAAAACAGCTTTTGCCTTTCTGAAGTCAAATCTCAACATGATTCTCCTTGCCAGCAACTAAACAGAAGACGTTGCTTCGGTTTGTCTACAGGACCGGTTACATGGCCCCGGTTAGACCCTCTCTGCGTGCAAGGAACCGTTAGAGCAGAAAAGAGATGTTTTTGATGCTGCACAAACCCCAGAAGGACCCAGACCACACTAATTTCAGCGATCTTGTGGCTAACAAGGAACAACTATTACTATGAGTACTTACAAAGTGGAAGAAATCTTGGAAAAAACGTTCTGGGAAAAAATAAACCCAAGCCAACCCAAACCAGAAGCTTTCTGTACTGATGCAGAGCCTGTGCCAGATGACAAGGCCACCTGCCTCCCCTGGACAGGCTCCTCGAGCAAATCACATCAGCAGGTATCAGCTGGGCTGTGAATGTGCCACCTGGCACGACCACCCGATGCTCCTGGCACAGCCTTTTCCTGTCAGCTCCTATCTTACACTGAGCTTTCTCCATGTGCTTGCAAATGAAGTCACATTCAAATTTGGTTTGACATCTCCTGCAAGAATCCTTTATAGTCAAAATTTGGCAGAGAGAAAAATGGCAGGAGTTTTTTCCTGACCTAATGGTTTCCCTCCACTTCAGGTGGGCACTTGTACTGGGACGTGTGCAACTCACAGCTTTTTTCTTTTCCTTTTATTTTTTCCCTCTTATACATTGAACTATCTCCATGCCAAAACAAATAAACCAACCAACCAAAACAATTACAATCCAGCACAGCATTGCATGATAACGGCTACAATGTGTTCAGTCCATTTTGCCTCTGCCCGGGCTCTGCTGACAGAATCTTGGGGATTCTGTTCTGCACCGTGCTAGGAGCCACCCCCAATTCACAGCATTAAGTAGCTCCAAGTCGGAACTGATTTAACCTACCCTGTGCTGTGACAAAACTGCAGGAGCTTTCGCAACATTTGGAGAGTTGTGGAGCTGCAACCGTAAGTGCCATCCCACATTCCCATTTTGGATATTTCCATGCATTGATGTTATCTCCTGGTGAGCACATCTGCTACCTTTATGGCCTCGTTGTACTACTGTGGAGAAGACATTACCTGGTATTTCTGAACAGGAACTACTAAGGGGAGGAATGAAGGCCTCCTATCCCATGCCAAGAACTGTGAGGGTCTCTTCATGCTGGTAAGAAAGCCATTAAAATACATGGTCTCGAAATGAAAGTGTCTTGGGCAGAAATGAATGGTGCTTTGAAAGCCTGGCCTTTAAGTCAGCAAGCAGCAGCTGTGGAAGGAATTTTGTTTCAAAGGTTCTGCTGTGAACTCCAGTTTAAGAGGCAGAGTGTAAGATAAGGTGAGGTAAACTTAAAAGTCCCCAGGTCTCACAGCTGATTGTGATGATTGTCTAGTAGACAGGCAGACATCTGCTGATGGATGTCTTTAATCCCCTACACAAGCAGCTCATTTTCTGGAGGCTGCAAGTTCCCCTCTTCTGTCCAGAAGAGCTGTACTACAAGCAGAAGAGGTGAACAGGATCTTATGATTCAGAAAGACACTAGACACTTGCTTGATAATAACACAGGTGCCTCAAGAAGCGTGTACATGTATTTCAAAAGAAAAAGAAGTAACCCATTTCACCTTCAAACAAAGCTTCTCTTTAGCAACTACCGGCCTCACAATAAAGCAGATGTTGATCTTATTTCATGGCCACCTCTTTTTGTGACATGCAAATCCCATTATATGTAGCTGCACATCCCGTTCTGAAGCCAAACTTCCCAGCTCCAACTCAGCCCAGCTCTGCTGTATGGAAAGTGAATCATGGGGATAGCTGGAAGACATAAACTTGGACAAAAACAGTGCTAAATTCTCCAGACCCGTCTCAAGACTCCGTATACATCCTCACACCTACAGACCTCCTCTCCTCTTCTGTCAGAGGTCCAGGACAAACGAGGCTCTTGTCTCTCCAACCCTGCACAAGCTCTGCCTCGAGCATACTCAAGATGCTCCTGTAGTAGTAATGCAGAGTTGTATAAGAAACACTCTTACATCTGGCTGTTTCAGTCTATAAGGGGTGACCACTAAGAAGCACATGAGCCTGCTTTAATTTAAGCTCTGCATAAAAAAAGCACCACTGTGGATTTCAATACGGACTAACCTTAGTCACCGCCCCAAGTCTCCAACAAACTCAGAAACTATCACTGAAGTTCCAGTTGCCAGGAACTCTATGATTTTTACCTGAAATAGCTCAGCTGGGTCTCCAAGAGCTGTGTCCCCACTCCAGTTTTCCCACTGGGATGAGGTGGTGTTGGCTGTCACGGCAAGACCACAGTGACGGCGGATGTCCCCAGCCCAGCTCTGAAAGGCAGCTTTATTTAAAGGCTACAGTTGCTGCTCAATGCAACTGATCCTCATTGTGACAGACTCTGAGACACAGAGCTGTCAAACTTGTCACACCTCATCTACACAAAGCGCTCGTGATCCACGTGCGGACTCCCCATCCCGGCACACAACCACAGCTCATCATATAATAGTCGTGCGCGGTCGGAGGTTTGTGATTACTCACAGAGCTGTCAGGGGCTTGAAAAATGCAACAGTCAGACCAGGAAAAGAGGAAGTGACAGACAAGAGCAAATCCCAAATATTTTAAATGGAGAGTAAATGCTTCAGCCTGTTCTCTGCAAGATCATTTCCGTGTGGAAAGCAGCGTGGCTGACATCTCTGCTGGCTACTAGTTAATCTTGAGACCTGCTCAAGGTCCCTACAGCTTGCAACCTAAATTGGGCAAGATAGTGCCGACACCCTCGTTTTCCAGAAGCAGAAAACAGGTAGGGAGAAAAGACACGATTTCCACAAAATGCCTGGCAAACACATGACCCGAATTGGAGCTCAGAGGGTTTATGAGATGTTCTAACTGAAAGCCTACCCTCTTCTAGCCATGAATTTCCCAGCTGCATACAGCTAAAATCCTGTTGCTTTCACTGTATTTATAGATTTTGATTCCTTCACTTTCTGTCAGCTCATGTAGGTTGCCTGCTTAGAAGCATAAGCTACCCAGGCCTTTAAAGTTATTTCTCTTTCGAATTCCGTTGCAGAGTGTCTGGCCTGGAAAAAGATCTGGTTTCCACAGTAAAATGGCATGGCTGTATATCGTGACAAAATGCTTTGCTTCCCTCAAAAGCCCATTTTCTGATGGCCAGGTAATCTACAAATTTTTGGAGGGGGAAAATCCCTATTTCTAGCACATTATTCTTGCCTGTTTTGATGGACTCCATTATTCATCTGCAGCCACCAAAGGTCTGTTGGAACAGGAGGTTTATAGAGCATCCTCTCAAAGCTAAGTAAAATTATAACAATGTCTGGCATCCTGCCTCCTAGCAAACCTAAAATGAAGCTTCCTAAACTGATGCTTCAGAGGGCAGCAAAAGAATAAATAAACCCCTTAGTAATATGTCTAGCCAACCGTACAATGTTTTACATGGTGAGAAACATCTTTCCTGAGCCCAATAGGAAATCATTTTGTGCCCTGAAGCATGATGTTTGTTTACCCTTAACTTAACATGCATAATGCTAGTTTTGTTTTTTTGCAAGGAAATTATCCATTCCCTTTATAAACCCAGCTCTTCAGAGCTCTCTGAAGAAGCTTATGGCATAACTTGGAGAAATAAACCACTGAAATGAAACTGGGAGCTAAATTACTGTTATTTCCTCATTTCTCCTAAGCTATCTCAACAACTGCACAGGTCAGACGAAAGTTCACAGACACAAACAGGCTTCCTGGGCAGTATTTTGCTGTTAACAGGGGCATACTAAGCGTTGGCTAAATAAAGGAAGATATATTTTATATTTAGTTCTCCTTGAAATGCAGCAATTAAGGTGCAAGTAAGAGAAAATTGAGGACTGTGTCTTAAGTTAACACTGTTTTTTTTTAATTCTGTGTTCAAGATCACTTGATATTTGGAGGCCAATGGTCCAGATCCCAAAGGCACCTTGGTGCATGAGGGTTACATCATTAAGCGCTAGCATGTTGTGCATAGGTCATGTCTTCAGGATTGCAATTTTACTGTATATTTCAAAGAGCTGTAAGTCTACAGAGGCAATACAGCTTTTATAGAATATTTAAGGACTCCTATGGAAGGATTGTGCTGAATTTTAGAGGACTTCCCAGAAATGCGGATTTATAGCGAAGATTAATTTGATCTAGCAGCTGCATGGTGTTTTGCTGCCATGGAGGTCCCCATGCACAGATTTAATCAAATCTCACATGTTCTTTTTCTCCCATGGGCTGCAAAAGGGCCGCAAAAGCTGCTTGCAGCAGTGAAAAATCTTCATTTTGAAGACTCTCCAGTGAGAAGAGAAAGCAGAATGAATACAGCCAATCCATACTTGATATGTTTGTAAATATTGATGAGAATAAAACTTGCTGAGCATGAGGCAACGTAGGGATGGGGGATTCACAAGGGCTAGGTCAACCTGGCGAGGTTAAACTCCCTAAGCTCCTTTTTGCAGCCAATGAAGCCAGACAAGCCCTCCCTGATGACAAATCTGATCAACCAAATCAAACTCTTGCTCTGACTGCACCTTCAAGCTGTAGGATATCGTTTTCATTAAGTGTAGAAGGAGCCCAGGTAGATTAACTTCAGCAAACAGACCTCACACCATCTACTTTGGATGTTTACCCTGGATATAATTCAGAAAATGCAAAGATGGGAGTCTGAGTCAGCATAAAGAAGGAAAAAAAAAACCAATCGGTAACTAATTCAAGGTGGCAGCATGATGTAAAGAGCTGTGATATCAGAAAAGGAGAAAGCTCCAAGTGTGTTAACATGCAGTCATGCAAATATTGACGCTGAGTCCAATAGGAACCCTCCTCTGAGAGCTGTTAAGAGTATACCTAAGTCTGTAGGGAATTTGGGCTTAGCTTTGCTGAATAAATAGCTTTCTGAGAATTATTCATTCAGATATATTTTGCATCATCTGTAGGAATCCTGACAAAGTAATTTGAATATTACAGGAATACTGATTTTATAAATATTCAGCTAGTCTTCTAGCACAGTGAGGGATAAAAGATATTTATAAAATGAGATCAGGAATTATGATAAATCTAGTTACACCATAACGAGCACTTATTTCTTTACAGTAATCAGTCTTATTAAAAACAAAGGCAAGTTAATATTTTATACTTGCAAGCATCATCTTCCTCTAATGTCCTGCAGCATTTTGCCAGCCACGTTCTGCCACGTGCACATCTGCAGCGGCAGCGCCACCCCCTTCCCCAGCAGCAACACAATTGATCTGTGGGCTTTCACCTCCGTGCTACTGCTCACATTATTTGCTGCTAATTAAATAATTACAGTCTGATTAAAAAAAAAAATCTCACGGAAATGAAAGGCAACCAAGACAAATGGATGTGGTGGCATCTGTATTAGGGCACCTGTACCTCTTTGGCTGTGCAGCTGTGTTTTAAACCAGGGGCTTAGAAACCACTTTGTGACATAAGGAAGAGCTGAGGACACGCACGTCCGAGCTCTCCCCTTGCTGCCTGCAGGCCCTGGGTCTCAGTGGCGAAGGCTGGGGACAACCGGGCAAACCAACGGTGTGATCAGAGACATCAGAGACATTCAGAGAACAGCGCCATGAGCCAGGGCCAGCGCAAACCTGCCCGGGGTCTCCCTCGCTTGGGCCTGCCTGGGATCCTGCCTAAGCAGAAACCCATCGGGCCTGGGCTGGGCTTAGCAACCCACACAGGAGGGTTCCGAAATTAAGTACCACTAGAGGACAGTGGAAGCTAAGAAATAGCTGGCGGCTGCTTCCCAACAGGCTGGAGGGCAGGCAGGATTTGCCTCAGGAAGCGCAGAGGGACGAGGAACTCCCCATGGCTCCAGCACCGCCGCCACATGTGATGAGGACATTGGGCTGAGGAGGAGCCAGCAGGGAGCACCCAGTGCCCTCTGAGCAAGGCTGCGCTATCCAGATTGTGCATGGATGGAAATCTGCTGCCACGGAGTGGAAGCCTCTCAAGCTACGAGCAAGCAGAGCGGCAGTCGCTGCAGTTTGCAGCTGGAGGGTCTGACGGCAGCGGTAACATGCGGAAATGTAACTGCTGTGACTCAGAAAAACGTGAATCAGCTACCAAAGCGGGACAGCTGAAGCTTTGGATTGCACCTACAACTGTTTAGCAGTGTTTGCCTAATATCTGAGTTGTATTTCTAAAGAAAGCGGAGAGTAATTTTGCATTTCAGTGAATGATAAGTAAAAGCAAGTGTAATTTCGTGAGGGTGATTAACTCTACCATTGCTTGCGAAACAGCAGGGATACAGACAGAATGCTTGGAAATCACTTCTCTGGATTGCTGAATATGACTCTGCTGCATAAATCCTCACTGAATGTTAGTTTGAAATAAGTTTGCAAAGTCTCTATAAAAGCTGTTCTCATAGGTCTGATCTTTCAGGCCTATCAGTCCTGAAGCTCATCTAGAAAAAAAAAACAATATATTTAACTGCTCTGAAAGCTTACGATGTAAAATGTGCAAAAATACATCAGAGCTGCTATGCTCATTTCACATTAAAATATCTTGGGTCATTGTGCAACCTCAAGAAATGACTCGGTATTGCTGTGAAACAGCAGCATTTAGATTGCCTGGAGTATTAGCCCTCCCATCCAGAATGGGAAGGATCTGGACAGAAATGTGCACATCATAATGAGTGGCCAAGTGGGGACAGAGCTGGACAAGCAGTGCAGAGCCTGCCCCTTTGGTGCTCTGCCCCACTCCCTGGAGAAGGAACGCGCTATAATATCTGTGTGGATAATTCCTAAGAACTTTGTTCCAGAGCTACTAGCAGTTTCCTGGCATCTTGTGGCTTATCATTCCCACTTTCCCCTGCTCTCACATTAAAGAGCCTATCCTGCCATTTTGCATTTCAGTTAAGCACAGTGGAACAGACCCCACGGGCTAGATGGGGATTTACTGATGTGACCCTCTGCATCCCGCAGCAGCAGAGCTCCCAGTTTGCTGCTGTGAACCGTATGGTGCCTACCCTGCACCATATAGCCTGGCGTACGGAGAGCAGACCTTATATAGGAAACACTTCTGCCACACGAGGAGTGCAAAGCACTTGGCAGCTTGCTTGTTGCGCCTCCTTCCAACCTCGCTAACCTCATGCAAAATAGCAGTACAGATCCGAAGCAACACAATATTGTGCCAATTTTTGTCTTTTTGGCTCAGAAGCTTACTGTTGGCTTTTAAACCCGCTATAGTTTGACATTTTCTGTCAGTTTGGCGGTCCAAGGGCATGGTTTTTGGCATTCTTTAATTGCAAGGTTTTGTCAGTGAGCTGATGCACACGGGCGAGTGGGTGAGCAGAGAGCCCGTCCCTCACGAGTGGCTCTGTGAGGAGCTGGAGCGCTAGGAGACACACAGAGAAATGTGGCTTCCCCTGATGACTGCGGAGAAAACATAGACCGCATTAAAATTCATGTCCTGCAGTTCTCAGTTTTATTAATGACGAAGAATCAGTAATAAACGTAGAAAAAGGAGCATACCAAAGTGAAAAGTGGAGGGCAAATGGACTTTTTTTTTCAAAAAATAAATAATTCCTTACAGCACAGAAGGGCAGAGTAAAGTTCTCTTGGAAAAAGTAAGCAACAGATGTACTACATATTCTTCTTCATATTCAATATAACATTAAAGGTATAAACCAAGCAAGAAGCTATCCAGCAAACTGTGCAGACAAGTAGGCACTAGTTTAGCCTCTGTTTCTCAACCTGTTCTCTACAAGAGTGCAGATGGGACCTGATGGGACCTGTTTCCAGTCTTGCTGCAGCATCACCTTGGAAGTACCTTTGGAAAGGATATAGTGTACGGTAAGTAGCAGTAGTATATTTTAGCTGCAGAAAGGGTTGGATTTTGAGCACCATTTGCACACTCCTACCTACAGAAGGGTTCTGAAAAGGCCCGTGATTTATGTTTTATATCATAAACTCACTCTTCAAGCAATGAAAGATGTGAAGTTTGCCAGGCTGAGTGCCTCAGAGTTGGGTACATGATTCTGAGACATTTAAATATGAGGGCAACCACTGAAATTTTGGCATTCTGTCATCATGAAAACAGAAGCTTAAGACATTTTTGCAAGTGGCTCTCCAAATTAACGAAAGCCTCTAGTCCTCTAACAAGGCCAGCAAGGCGACTAGCAAGGCAAGAATTTTTTGTTCCTTTTCAGCACAGATTGTGGCTCCTGCAATTCCTTACTGAAGTAGAGGGTATCTGTAAAACACCCAACATCGGTAACTTTGTGATTAGGGGTCAATAATGCACTGAAAAAAATGGAAGGAGAAAGAAATGCGATCGAAGTTCACTTTAACTCCAGTATATTATCATTAGTGGAAATTCCCAAGGTAACCTCCTTTTCCGCATGTATTTAATAGCTTTCAATTTCAGGAAGTCTAGCAAGAACTATGAAATTTCAAACGAGGACCAAGAAGTGTGGCTGTAGGTAACGCATCATAGTGGACCTTAATACTTCAATTTCTGTGACCTTTCCTATATATGTGGGTATTATCCACCAGGGAGAACTAAATAATAATCTTTTCCTTTTTCCTCCTTTATTTTTTCCTCCCAAAGATCATTTCTCAGCAAACCCAGGTGATGCTGAAGCAGCGTGACAAGAAGAATGAGCTGCTTCTGAACAGGGATGTTGGGGGACGGATCCTGCATGGCAGCCTCGCTGAAACAGCAAATGAAGCAGATGTTTTCCATTACTGCCCACTATTGAGGTCCTAGTGTTTCCTCCTCACTAACCACACGCTGGAAGCAGTGATCATGCATCATCTTCTCCGCTGCTAACGGGCACTCGAGTGTGTAATAAGTTGAGTTCCATCTTGTTGATGAATCTTATTTTACTTGTTTGGCATGGCAGGGTGTTTCTTTGTTAAAAAGTGAATGGAGACATCTGTATTCAGCAGGGCAACTGAAATGAGCTGTGCTTGGCCAGTGGTTCTGCTGTTTCACCCCAATTTGCTGACACTAGGCACTGCAGTGACTGCAGACTTGGCGAGCTGGCTTTCCAAGTCCCCTTTTGTGCCTGCCCTGTTTTGCCTGAGACAGTTTTATTTCCCATGGTGTAAAACGCCTCGGGAATTCCTTATGGCACTGGAAGGATGCCAGTGCTGTATTCCCCCCTGCACCAAGGCACTAAACCTGCTAGCACTGCTGGTAGTGCCAGCATTAACCCCGAGCACCAGCTTCGGCGCCTCCTTGTTGCAACTCGCGCCCGCCTCACGCTTTCACACGGGCACGGGGCCCTTCTCATGCTTTAGCACTGGACAGTCTACAAGACTGGCATAAATTACTGCCCAAGGGAAAGAACTGGGTAGGTTCTAGGTAATCCACAAATAAAAAATGTTCCCCAAAGCGAACTGGCAGCCCATGATAGTCAAGTGTAGCAGGCAAATCCTTCCTGCTGTCTGTGCTTTAAATGCAGGCAAATACATCTGCATGCGCCTCTACTTTATCTCTAGGCTTCCCTAATAGTAGTGATAGGCTTCCTCAATGATGAATGGATGTTTTCTTCCTAATCTTCAACTTACCTATTGAATTTTTCTCCATTTACATTTCCCAGCGCCTGAAGCTCTCTCCTGTTCCCTCCTTGGTGAATTATCAAGGAACTTATTGATTAATGATCCCTTAAGAAGTCCACTTCTACAAGAAGGGTTGTTACTACCAGCACAGCACTAAGACTTCCGCTGCAGCAGCAGTTTCAGTCCCAGCCACCTGTCTAATGGCCTAGTCCAAAGCCATTCTGCTCTGCTCTTGCTCAGCTGAGACCTCTGCAGATAGCAGCTGCAGGAGCTGGGCCGTGGCACCCAAGGATCCAGCCTCCGGATGGACACAGCCACACCAACAGCAGCGGTGGCACAGCAGGATGCTTCAAACTTCACTGCTCTGCCACGTTTCTTCATGGGACACCCCCTGCACCATGGCCTTTGTCCCATCTAACTCCAGCTGCCGCACAGCTCCGGCCCTTGGAGAACCTTTCCGGGTGCTGCTGCTGTTCAGACAACAGGAAACTCCGGGCTCCGGTGCTGCCACCACAGCAGAGGTTCCGAGGTTGTGTCACCAGCTAACCCCAGGCCTGGGCTCCTCTAACTCTGTTGTTATTCTTCATATCAAATCACAGAGGTACAGACAGGCCAAGAGAAACAGGGAGCGCCCAAACGCTGTTGAAAACTGCCTCACATCTTACACTCCTCCTCTCTACAGAGATGGCTGCTCGCAACGCTCTCCAGTGCGGCAGCCTCAACCTCCGCAGTGGATCCCTGCCGTCCGAGCAGGTACTTCAGAGCCGACCAACCCAGAGGGTTAAGCAAAGCCTCCTGGGGACCCCGCTGGGCTCAGGCGGCTGCCTCGTTCCCAGCAAAGCACCATTTCTTATTTTTCACCCCTGGGTAGATGAAACAGGTCTGCACTGAACCCTGGGAGCAGCTTCTAAAAGACATAATTTTCTCAGCCCATAAATGTCACTTGCTACTGAAATAAGTATTTCCCCACCCCATTTCTCCAGCACTTCAGCATTTTAATTTGAAATACAGTTAATAGAAATTACTATTTGCAAGCAGCAGTTGAGTTTGGATGTAATTCCGAGCTAAGTACTTGCCTGTTTCTTATGCACCTCAATCCTCCACTGCCTTGGAGTGCAGCAGAGAAAGCGAGAAACAGAAATGAAAGCAATCAGAAGAGGAAGGTATCTCATAAAGCCGAGACAGAAGAGCTGAAGGCTATGATTTGTTTTACATGAGAGTAACCACTCTGAGGCTTTCCTAGTGGAAATTCCCATTGTATGAAACTTGATTTTGCAGTGCAGTATTTAACATATTCGGAAAGCAAGCTTGGTTGATTCAGAAAAAAATGAGGCATGATTCCTACAGCAAAACCATTCATTAAAAAAAAGGCACATTAATTTTGATTTTTTACAAGGCCCAAAGGCTTACTTTGCCTTCATTCACAGGCCCCAGATAAGACCAGAACACACAATACTTTTCTGTAGTGATCAAATCCCAAGATGTAGCTGAAGGTCAGAAGCTCAAGTCCTTTCCCTTAGCAGACTGCAGTCTAACTATCATTTTAACTTAAGGCTCATTTTTAAGTGCTGATTTCCTTATTTATTTATAGTTGTAGTAGATGGGTAAAAAATTGTTTTCTAATTCATGGGTCACTAGCATGATATGACCCATTAACTTTTACATCAGTGCAGATGAAGTGAGCTTTGACCTGGGAATCACCATCCCAGTGGACTCAACTCCTGCAGATACCGACGTTATTCTTGTGGATATTGTATACGTTAATTGGAAGTACTTCAGGGAAGAGGCTAAGTAAGAAGAGAGCATGAGAGATCTTCAGTCTTACTTGAGAGAGGTATTTCTAATTAAATTATTTGAATATGCAGAATAATGAGTTGCTCAGCAATGAGAACTAGGAAATAACAGTAAAGAGAAGAATGACTTGACAGATCTTTTACTGCCTGAATACAAGTGTGTGTTCAGGCAAAGAACAGCGAAGAATCTGAACTACATTCTTGTCACTAGTAAAGAAAACTAGAAAACAAAGGATACAAAAAATGTAAAGAATAATTGAAGATAATGATGGTAATTTGTTTCCCTATTCTGAGATAATTGATCTGCACTGAAAATGTAATTATTGTACATTAA
Organism: Nothura maculosa; assembly: GCA_032353885.1. Lineage (NCBI taxonomy): Eukaryota > Metazoa > Chordata > Aves > Tinamiformes > Tinamidae > Nothura > Nothura maculosa. The sequence continues at coordinate 893,741 of JAUBOD010000420.1, read as the reverse complement.
AGAGATTAAACATAAGGTCTGAGGCACAGAGTGAAGACAAGCGTGAGTCTGAGATACTATAATTATGACATTTTGGAAGTCATAATATTTTGATGTTGGCCTTTCAAAAATCAGGGACAATGACAATACAAGCGAGCATCTTTTCAATTGTCAAATACCTGCTATTTCTGTCCTTTTTTCTTCAGACTGCAGTCTTTGACAGAGTGCCTGCTGCCAGCAAGAAGCAAGTTAAATGCTGTGACAGTCCATTTGCTTACGGATGACAGCTCCACTCAGATGGTCTTCCTATGATTGCTAATCACCCTTCAGAAACAGCGACTCGTTTATTTACTCATGGGGCTTCTGGGCCTTGGAGTCTTTGCCTGTTTGTATCTAGCCCTCTCTCTTCCCTCAGGTGACCTCATGCCTTCCCCCTCCTTACTCTAATACCTGTCGCGATGTTCAGCTTTGAACTGGTAATTCACCCTCTGTCTCATCGGGGGCAGTATGTGACGCACTGGGCTGGGCAGCAGCAGCCTTCAGTTCTAATTACCTTTTTTCATTAGCTTCCTCTCAAGAGCTCCCAGGCCAGGGAAGCCCCATCCCACAGCTATCAATCCGGATACTTGTAGGGAATGCACCACAGTTGCATCCTGCAACACAGATTTAGTAACCAGCAATGCTGTACCACAAACTTGCTATTTTTGTGACTAAATCTCCTCTGTCTTTCTAAAAATTTTATCTACTTAAGTCTTTTAATGTTTACAACACATTTAGTCTGTTTGAACAAGACTACATTTAGTCTTGTAAACTCTTTGGGACAGGGACTGCCTTGCATGATGTGACACAATCTGAGATCTCTCAAGTGTCACCAGATCATCACCACTAAATTATAATAATGACAAAAGCAGCACATGGAGCCCATGCTCCCTGTGGTCTTCAGCTTTGTCTTTAGAAACACATTTATAAGGGCCAGAGGGGAAGAGAAAGAGAGGGGAATTTCCTCTGCTAGTTCTCCTTGTCTTGCTCCTGAAGCTGTAGGTGCTAATAGAGAAGATGCTGATAAGCACTCCATGAGAACACTGTTTAAATACTCAGCAATAATGAGAAGTAATTCAAAACTCTGGAAGAAAAAAGTCAACATTTGTATTTTGCTGACTTTTATAATGCTACTCTTATTGAACTTCTCCGGTATCGACTGCAGGGAAGAAAGGAGCGTGACACGTCATTGTATGCTGCTGATGAAGTGAGGCTCAGACCCGCTTTTGTTGTCGATAAGAAAATGTTGCACTGTTTCTTCTGGAGAGCTCTCTCACACTTTGATTTTTTGTTTTTTAAAGAGGAGATAAAACATCCCATACACGATGTGGGCAGCGAAATGGCTTCTTTTGAAATTCTGGAGACGACAAAGCTCCTTTGATATAAGGCCCATGTTCCACCTCTTCTCACCTCACTGTTGAGCGGTGCTTATTCTTGTTATCTGTTGGGGAGCTGCTGCAGTATCAATTACGATTTTACTGATATCATTTACTGCTGCAGTTCAGCCAGCCTTGGTTGTGACCACGTCTATTAATTACATGAAAAGAGATGTCAAGCATTCAAACAGAAATGCAGGGAGGCGACATTGGGGGCCATTTGGGCGAATGGACTCTTGGATGCTGCACTGTGCTGACAAAGGGAGCAACATGTCACAGGTGCTATTGCTGCCTGCTTTCTAATGCGGTAACAAGAGTTATGGCAAAGCATGCACAAAACATCATCAGGAGACATAGAAAATACACGATGGTAAGTGACTGTTAGCCCTTAAATATCCAGTGTGCTGGCATCTCTCACATTTCTACAGTATCCTGACAGCAGATAAATGCCTGTATACTGCACACTGCCATCCAGGGACACAGTGTTTGACACACTGGACTACGAGTGCCTGAAAGGGGGCATAGATTTCACACAGGTATTAAACAGTGCTGAACCTCTGCCCTATCCCTTCAACATTAAGGATCTGCATCCTCATCAGCTAGGTGACTCATCAGCTAGGTGACACCCGTTTTGCTTTCATGAATATCAGACCTGCTTCCACCTTTGAGGACTGAGCTGTTGGGCCAAACCACCCTCCTCTGCACCTGCAAATCAACCTTCACCATGTCTAGCAGTGGAAGGCACTGCCTGCAGTAGCATTGTGCAGATGCTTATGTTTAACCTAGTCTTACAGCATTTTGATCAAACACTTCTAATAATTTTTAATCTTGCTTTAATCTTGTTTTATGTCTAGAGAAAGAAGGCAACAGACAGTAGCGTTTTTGGAGGACACAGTCCTCACCCCATCCTGTGTCTCTGGTGAATACACAGTGTCATCCTGCTTGTCACTCACCGCAATTAAAGCCTCGAGGCAGGAAAGCAGCTAGTGTGTGCAATACCACCCTGAAAAATTTAAATATATATTTAACTTTAGCGAGCATTTAAGAAGTCATCCCAACAGGGATGAGCCCTATCGGTGCCTCAATGGCACATCTGCAAGGAACGGGAAAAGACAGTGGCTGCTGCCAGCGGTGCCTGAAGCCAGTAACTCTCCTGCTAAAAACACCCACGTGGAGAGCGCTTGACAGGTCACAGCTTGCAGAACCCTATGGCTGTATTGCCCACTTCGTTAACATCTCGGACTTTCTAATCTCTTAAGAATTTCCTTTGCCTTTGCTACATACAAAGCACAAATGAGGAGCTTTTCCATCTATTCAAAGGTAATTCTGCCCAGCAGCCTGAGATCTGTTGCTGAATTGGTACCTGCGTAAAATACTTATTAAAAAACAAAAATGGCTGATTGCTCAGTGTATCTTCAAGGATGTTACTAATTAAAAATATATATTCTTGGGTCAGGTTCATATTATTCTCTACTTTGTAATAAGGCCAAGTCTACATTCAAAGGCAGTGTTTACATTTATCAAATGAACCAAGCCTGTCTTGATAATTAACAATTATTCAAATTCTGCCTAATATTACTCAAAAGAAGATAAAGTATTTTTCTTTATCATTAGCCGGCTAGGTCAGTGAACACAAGGGCAATGTAGATCTTAAAATTCCCAGGAAACAGAGATTATTTCAAACACTTCTAAAAAACTCCTAAATTACTGTCAGCTGCATTAGGGAGTCCCAGATGTTTAAAAAAAAAAAAAAAAAGGAAAAACTCATAGTACATCACAACATGCACACAAATAAGGTCCTTGCTTTCTTCTCATAACTCTAAAGCAGATCACATAGAATCAATTACAACTGTTTGAATAGATTATTTTTAAAATTCTGTCCAATGAATCCAGTTTGCTTTCAAGAAGCAACTTTGCATTAAATGTTAATCTATTAATAGATTTAATATCAACCTTCAGGAGTATTTGGATGAGTGAAAATTGCCTAGGAGAGCTGGTGCAGCTATGCCCTAAGTAGAAAGCTGACTTTTCAGTAGGGCAAGTTGTCTACTCGTTTAAGTTCTGACTTTTAGATGATGGGCATAGTTTGACTTCAACATGACCTTAAACATAGTTGCACCTCCCAAAACAAAAGGGAACAAAATCTCCTAATTTTAGCAAAAGATTCATATTCAGGAGTCACCAAATGGGTGTAGGCACCTAGGCTTGACTCAGGGCCGGACCTGCTGCTGTCTCTGCACATCAGGTGTGAACTAAGGACTAGGAGCCCAGGGGGTCCAAGTACCACCTACCCTGACAGGCTTGGAGAATCAACACACTCCTTTTCGAAGGATTTCTTTTCCATTGGAAGCTGAAGTGAAACCTTCAAACTCCCAGTAGAAGAGCTACCACGGTGGACCCAGCTGAGCACTTTCCCTCCAGGCTCTCTGGAACCTCTCCCTCACCCCAAAGCAATAGCAGGAATTTGGTGAGATTTTCTCCTGCTGTTAAGCAATTCCTTCTGAATGATATATGGCTCCATAGCATCTTCTGGAGGCTTAAGCCAGGATATGATTGCCTGCCCTTCCCAAGACACAGATGCCAGATCCTGTTCCAGTTCACTCAGAGCATCTACACCCTCTTTCCATCAGTATGGGATTTTCAAGGAATCAGATGGGAAAACATCTCTCCTGGAACTGCAGTAGGCTCTCCTGATATTACCTAAGATCAGGCAACACAGTATTAAAAGCACCTTGTGAGATCACTGAAAATAAACCGCCTCAATATAATTTGATACATTTTTCTAATAACATTTCTAATGAATATTTTATTTTCTGTAGTGCTGGACTTAATTGGCTTGGAAGATGATTGTCATTAAGAAACAAACAGTTCACTAGAGCTGAGGAATGCAATAATTGATTTTTTAATGTGGCAATGGAATTAAGAAAGTATTATTTTTATGTTCTTAGCCATGTTAAAAAAGATGGTGTTTATTTGGAAACACTTCACATGGAAAGGCTTATTTTGATGATGCCTAATTCTCCAATTTTTTTTTCTTCAGCAAGTTTGGATCAATACCCACCTTGCTGTAGCCAGGCTTGCTTTCCTGATCCAGGTCGAGTTGTCTGCCACTCTCCCAGCTCTCCAGGAAGGAATGCCAGGCCTGGTGTCTGAAAACATCCGTCCTGAAGTTGTGTCATCTGTCTGGAAATACTATATATATATATATATATATATAGATAGATATAGATATAGATATCTAGCTGAGAACGAGGCCTCTGCCAGCATTTGCAGAGACCGACTCTGGTCAGGGCTCCTCCTCACCACTTGTGTGCACAAGTCTCCCTCATTCTGATGTCCTGATCAAATGATCCCATCGTAGCAAATGTGGGTTCTCATCCATCTGAGCCTCCCTTTCCCCATGTTTGGGAGCAGGATAATCCCTGCAGCTTGCAAAGGTCATTGTCGCCTTCAAATGAGGAGTAATGAGCACTAATATGACTATCACCAGCATAAAATTACTGTTTCCTCTGAAGCCCTTGAGCTATGTTAGATAGGGCAATGACACTTAATTCATTTGATGTAACTATGTAGGAACGATCATATATACACAATTAAAAACATCATTTTTATCAATTAGGTACTAGCATCTCAGCTGTACTCTACTAATTAGAAAAGGAAAGAAAAAAGACAGTGTCTGAAAATTAATTATGCCAACATTTCTATACTGTTTAGAATCTAGTTACAAGAATTAAATATTTATATCATTACGGTTGCCAGTATGAATCCTAATGTGGTTGCCTAAGAGAAAACACAGCAAGGAGCTGCAGCACTCACACAAGTTCAGATTTTGGTTTCTCCTGTGAGCCGCTAACACTGTCAAGGTTATATCTAACTTTGATAGCTTTAGACAAGAACCTGCTTTCTGTGGCAAGCTTGCGACTCCATTTCAGGCTGCGGAGCTGTCACACTGGTCACAAAAAATCAAACGACTTTCTATTCAACTAAAGGATGATTTGAACACTTAAAGACACTGAAATGGTTCCAACTCTACAAGTCACAGATCAAGGGCTAAATCCAATGCCTATTAGAGAATCTCTCCTCGGACCTGGATTGCCCTATTTCAGGACCAGAGGCTCATTATAAGATTGGAGTTACAGTTTGGAGGAGAATTTTCCACTCAGTTTCTTTCCTGTTACGACTTATTTTGCACTCCCCTCCAACCTCTCATTTCCCTGAAGTGTTTTTCTCCATTTCATCTTTTGCAGCCTTCACGAAGCACCTAGAAACCATGTTAATATCACATCAAAAGGTGTTTACATCCTTTTCCACGTGCACATTCATCTCTGGAAAGCAAGTGGCTGTGCAGGACAGGCTCAGGTGACAGCTTCCAGGAACATGCCCAAGCAATTCAGGACCCACACGAGTTTCTGAACTCAGGCTGTGCAGGACAACTTTGCTCTTTGTGCAGGTACTGCGGAAGGGTGAGGCCCTGACCTCGCTCACTGCCGAATGGGGCTATAAAACACAATTGCCTTTCACTTGACTTGGTTGCTCCTTAGCAGCTTCTTGTTCCTATGGCTTCTGGTGTCCCTAGCTTTCCTTAATGCTTGTCCAATGGCTGAGGAACAAGACCTATGTGATC
>JAUBOD010000420.1:843805-856857 GCA_032353885.1 Nothura maculosa | reverse complement strand
CCCCGCGCCAGCGCCCACAGCGGCCCGGGCAGCCGCGGGCCCCCGCACGGCCCCATCCCGCCCGCCCGCCGCGCTCTCGCGAGAGCGCGCGGGAAACGGCGGCGCCCGAGGGCGGCGCTGAGGGCGGGACGGCGGCGCCGCTGAGGAGGGTGTCGCCCGTGGCCGCCCGCGCGTGGGAGACTGGAGGGATCCGCGCGCCCCGCCGCGTTGCAGCCGGTGTGGGAGCGCTGGGTGACGCTCTGGGGGCTCTTTGTTTGGTTCCGTTCTTTCTGCTTTTGGTTTTGTTCCTCTCTGCATGCGTGCGGTCCTGGTGTTTTAGTACCGCCCTTCGCTTGGGCGCTTCTTTCATGTAGACATCGTGTGCTGATACCGCCGGTTTTTAAAAACCGAGCGATTTCCACTCTTTTTCTTCCTATTCCTGCCCTTCGTGATTATTTAAAATAATCAAAATTATTTTAGGGGTTCTTATCCCAGTCTTTGTTCCCTTTCTTTTCCTCCTCCCATGCAGTGCCCTGGCTGATGTTCAGCTTCATCTGCTTGTTCCTTTGGCTCTGCTTAGATGTAAAATACTGATGTGCTGCCAGGTGCTTCCAAGCTGTTCTTAAAGAGCAGTTGTTTGTTTCAGGATAGGTGAACACAGGGCAGTGCACAGATGCAGCGTTTCTGGGCAGGACTGATGCTGTGCTCTGTGACCGCCTTTGCTGCAGCAGTGCTGAGGTTTTTGTTTTAGAGCTTTACTTTCCCCTCTTGGCTGTTTCTGGTAACTTGAGCCACACGGTGACTTGAGCAGCTCCTGACATGGCTTCATTTTTCACTCAGATGGGTTGAACGGTGAAAGGACGAAGCCTGGAGCGAAGCAGCAGGGCAGGTTTCCCTCCCTGCATTGCATTATTTCTGACCCCCTATCAAATGCAAACATCTACCGTAAGCTGCTGCTAAAAAAAACCCATATTCTTCCAGAATTCATTTGCCAGGCCATGCAGCTGAAGTACAACCTGCATCAGCCACTCAGCGGGTGGTTGTGGAGGCTGACGCTGCTCACCTGAAACAGCCGGGGCAGCCTGAGTCCAGCTTAGCCCCGTTTTGTCACTGGGAACGAGAGCTCCCGTGGGTCTGTCCTGCCCCTGGGCACCTGGAGCGTTTCCTGTGCCCCTCACACAGTCATCTGGTTCTGGCCTATTTGGGAATTTAAGCACGCGGCTCATCCGGTCAGTGAGACTTGCTGCTGGTTAAAACAGATTATTCCTGCATAGGTACCTTTTGTTGTAGGCCAAATGTTGTATTTCTTATGGGTCTGTTATAATTAAACAATCGGAATTGCTGCTTTTGTATATATTTAGTATAGATATACATTTTAGTAATGGGTAGTTGCAGCTACTTATTTAGTACTTAGTAAAAGGTAGCTTTTGGTCTAGGCCTCCACAAACTTGACTTAAGAATTCAGAAGTGTATCTGGTGCTGAATATAGACCTAGAGTTTAAAAGGAAAAAAAAAAAAAAAGTGAAAACAAAAACAAGAAATAAGGCACCACAGTGTATTCATAACAAAGTTCCCTCTGCAGTAACCTTTGTTAGAAGTAAATCAAAGCTCATTATTTTGTCTTTTGTACAAAACACAAGTTCCCTCTGTTAAAATAATCCCCATTAGTTGATTTTTCAGAATATTTAAACCACAGCGGTTTTGAGTTTGCTCCTGTTCACAAACTCATAGTTTAAGAGAAAATGAGGGTGCCAGATATTGTGGTGCAACACAGTCAGTCTGAGCTGTTAGCTGTTCTGTGTTACAGCAGTGAAATGTGTGGATTTGCACCTAAGTTCTTTCCTCACAGATCTTCAGCTTGTCAGTGTTAAATAGGAATTGTCCATGTCTGAAAATAAACACAGCCATTTAAATCTCAAAAAATATTTTCTTTTTTCTTTTTTTTACAACAGTTATTGTCTTGCTTATAGCTAGAGCTTTGTGTTCGAAATTCTCCATTCTGAGCTCTTATTCGTTCAGTGCACCTAAGAAGATGTCCTGTGCAGAGGCCCTAACCAGTCCGGCTAAAAAGTAAGTACTTTTCTCTCAGACAACACTATAACAACTGTTTCACTGTCATATGAAGATTATTCTCCTTTCATTCATAGGATCTGGTTTGGATGATTTGTTAAGGAAGAAAGTTACAGCACTGGAACAGGCTGAAGCAGTTTCTCACAAAGACTAATACTAACACCATCAAATTTACACATAAAGGAAAGAAATAACCATGAAACTTTTCATTAAGTTAGTCAGCACTAGGTAAAACTGGTTCTCCACCGATAATACCCCTCCTAAAAGTTCCTTAATGCTTCCCAAACTATGTAAATGCACTTGCAAGGACTATTTTCCTATTGCAAACTATTTTCCTATGTATGTGAGGTCACTATGGTTATATACTATGCAGCATGAGTTTATGTATTATAATGTAAGTATTATATATTTTTCAGAAGAATAGGTCTGCATGTCTCTAGTGTGTTATATCTGGTGCTTTTGAACTGCTTATCTTTTTGGTCAATCCTTTGTGAAGTATAGTGGTATAGTGTTTATTATATTAATTTTATAAACTGTAATGATATCCACTTCTAAATTCTAAATGTCAAACTTGAATTCAATCACAACTGAAAAATCTTAATTCCAAACTCTGCCCATGTTGCTAAATAACCAGGAAAAATCATTCCATCTTTAAAACAACAATGATTTACAAGGTTTATCTAGGGGTATGTTGAATTGTTGCTAGATCACTCCATAAACATTTTTTCAAATAAAAATTAACCTGAATAACATGCACATAGCTTTACACATGGTGGCTGTATGATGATGATGCAGGACTTTTCTACATTGTCACTTTTCTACATTGAATTTTTTTTTCCTTCTAGGAGACAAGGTCTCAATGTGCAATACCTCAAGAATGTATTTGGTTAGATGCTAATTGAGCTTTACCTAAACATTAATTAGTGTATTTTTCTCCACACAAGGGAGTAGCCCCAAACCGTTCATATTTCTCCACAATTACAATGTGGCTCATGCTTTTTCTCTTGCATGTTTAACATTGTGCCGTGTAATGACATATGATTTAATTTAATCTTTATAATGACCTGATCAGCAAAATGTATTTTGAATAATTATTGGGTTGACAAGATCTGAAGGAAGTGTCTGCTGGTACTGTATAATAAGGTGTTCTCTTAAATGTGGTCCTCAATGTCTTAATGAATATTCACCCTTTAAGGCCTGTGAACCTGGAAGGCTACAGTTGCATAACGCTCTTTTATTGGATTTTTATAAAGGCCTTTTTAATTTCTAACAAACAGATCCGGTAAGTCTTGATACCAAGATTTGTAGGATAATTCAGCAGATGGCAGATTAGGCAAATCTTTCTATCCGGTCACTAAATCATTACAAAATTTCTTTGGGGGAAGGTGAGTCATAAAGAATAATGATGCCAGAAGACAGTAAGTTACTGGCTGAAAAAGAATCTGATTCTTCTTGACCCACAAAGTAGTGCAAAATACCTCTTGAAAATTTGGGTTTGCTTACTGATGCTATATTTCATGGGTTTTAAAAGGCTTGCTATATTGTTAGCAATCTTTTGTAATTAGTGTTCCATGAAGTTTGCTCTTGAAAGGCAGAGAACAGGCAAGAGAGGCAGTAATGCTTCTCCATCATCATAACGTCTTCTCAAAAACACTAAAAGGTGTAGCAGGATTTTGTGATAAAGGGGGTTAGAAATCCAGAGGATGGGTTCAGGAAGCTCAGCAGGGCAGAGTGTGACCTTGGAGCAAGGGACAAGGTTTTGAAGGAGAGGTGTATTGGTGATAACAGGATTCTAATGAGGTCAAAGTAATAAAGACCTAAGCTACTTTATATCAGCTTTGATGTTGGGAGTTTTTTGTCATGCCTAGTTTTTAAAACCCTTTACCTTTCTAAGAATTGAAATACATAGCCATGTATTTTATGTTTCATATTCCTTTATGTTTCTGTTGTATGACATAGGATACCAGAAACAAGTAAAGCTATATTGGTGAAAGTGATTTTTTGACCAGCTTGCCTGATACTGATGTAATAAACTCAATTCTATTGGTATTAAAAGCAGTGAAAAATTAGTTGTAGTAAGGGACTGGTATTTTATTCATCATCTTAGATAACTTGCTTGGAGTACATGTGATTGATACTGTGCTTAAAATATCAAGGGCTTTTCTTGGGCTCAAGTATTAGTAATGCTGACAGAATTAAATTGATTTAGATAAAAGTATAAAGGACAAAACTTTCCTCAGTGAATATACTTGAGCAATCCACAGAACTCCAGGGAAACTGTTCACGTTGTGGCAATCCCAAGACTTGATTTGCATTCCCACTTCCATCATGGATCTGCTCCTTAATCTGTAGCAGCCCTTTCTGTCTGACTCTGTATTTAGCCCGCAGGCTTTTCCTGCTCTAGGCACTGACCTCAGTGGATGTGTGAACACAGATTACGCGGTTTGTAATCAAAAAGATCAAAAATCCTTCCACCCAAAGAATTACTTGCCAATCAAGCCACGAGCACCACAACTTTAAGAAGTGTCTGGGGTGAGCAGTGCATCCCTGGCACGACCAGGAGGTCCTGCTGTGCAGCTCCAGACGCTGGCAGATGTCGTCTCATCGTGAGGTCATTCAGCCTGGGAGAGGCTTCATCCTGCTGCTTAAACGAGGACCCCAGTGAACCCAGCGTCTTTGGGTCTTATTTCAAACAGTGATTTTTTTAAAGATTTAGCTAGAGGAAAGGGCAATAAGAGTACACATACCTATGCAGAAGAATTTATTTCTTCTAGGTGCTTTGCTGATATCCCACTGGGTAATCGGAATTAAACAGGCCCTGCAAAGCTACATTGCATCATTTTTGTTATTTGACTTCACAACAAAACATACGTGTCTGCTTCTGTTTTTACAGGAAATAAGCAAACCAAGTTGTGTGCTAAGTTTTCACTGTTATATATTAAAACAGTACAACCAAATTAAAACAGCGTGTTAAGTCAATACCATGATTGGGAATGGGAAGTATTAGCACAATGACATCTGTTTCATTGATGCTTTCACCCTATCTACTTTGTTGGCTTTTCCTTTTGTGTGTGGATGTTTATAATCCAGTCTATTAGGAAGATTGCTTTAGAGAGATCATCATTTACCGCTTTGGACCGTGCTTAGAGGGAACAGTAAATGTTTTAATTACTTTATTTGCTTTGGCTGCTGCTAGACATAGATTGCATAATCACATATGTCATAAATGCAAGTGAAATTTCTCTTGAGTTGCTACAAATTGCCATTTAAAAGGGAGGGAAAAGTAAGCACGGCGATGATAGGTGAGTTAGTCCACGTGATGCAGAGGGCTTCAGAGAAGATTAAGTAGGCAGAGACACTCGTCTCAGGCTCTGCTTGTGTTTTAGTTGTAGCAAAATTATTCTGCATATAACCCGTGCTGTTGAACTGAAATCCTCCAACTTTGGATCACTTGGGATTTTTTTGTTGTTTTGCTTTCTGCTGTACTGAAGAATGTCCTTGCTCTCACCAGGAGATGAAGATGAACCAGAGCGTTTTGACGGTCTCTCTCTCTTGTACTGGTATGCTGAGCAGTTCGGTTTGGGTGGATTTTCCCCAGACTGTAACTAGAAAAAATACAGTAAAGATATTTTTAAAGCTGTAGGACATTTAGGGACTTTTTCCTTCTTTTTGTAACTTGCCATTCCTCAGGTAGATGATTGTGGAAATGTCAAATAATATTTATTTTGTGATGGGAGGGTAAGTACAATTACCCTTCTAAGGGTAATGGTAATTATTTTGTTCGTGGAAAAATGACCAGTAATTTCGGAGGACTGCAGATCAGTTCTTATGAGTGTCTAGAAAGCAAAAAAAACAAAAAGGTGCTGAACCTAAATATATGGATTGTTAAAAAAAATGTTAAACATTTAATTTTAACTGTCCTTGTTAGGTGCCCTACACAGAAATGTGTACTTGCTCTGTTACTATTTCAGGACTTCAGCTGAAATGCTTTTAGTGTTTTTGTTTGTTTTGTGTAATTTCAGTGTAACAAAGTCACAGAACACATTTTGTGTAACCCTATTCCTTTTAAATCACTCTTCTAACTTTTTATTCTTTTTCTGTATACTAAAAGTTTGTTTACAAATATGACATCTGTAGGAATGAACAGTGATACCTCATATGGTTTTATGTCTTTTTCTACAAAAAGCACTGAAATTGTTTTTGTCACCGCTGCCAATTGTTTTATGTTCCTATTTCCTTAGTTATATTGCTGAGCACATTTCTTATGTTTTGGGGAAATAGCTAACAATTCAGATTAACATTATTCAGTAATGTGTGTTGGGATGGAGCTAAATCCAAGTCATTATGTAGTGAAATCGATAAAACACTTTATTTTAATGTGATAGCAAGTAGCATGTCTTGAGGATCCATCTCGTAAGTGATATCGAAGAATACTGAAAAAGCAGCAAGATGTGATATCCTAAACTAATCTTGGTGTTTGAAAATTCTTTTATTCTTACTTTTATTTACTAATTTTAACAAGTTATGGTTAAACTATTGGTAACAGTATTAAATATTTCTATTTAATTGTTATATTCATAAACTAAGATTCCTCAGATAACAGCTCCTCAGGACTACAAACTATTCAGACTTCTTCACTAATTATCAGCATTGAAAGATCAGGAGAAAGTAGAAGCTTCTTGATGAACTAGCATAGTCATGATGTGCTAGAAATAGTTACTTAAGGAAAATCCAGTTAAGTTGAGATCCCTTGAAAGGTTTACATATTAATAAGTAAATAGAAATTATTTGCAGTATTGATGCTTGCAGTGTATAAAGAAATGTCTAATATTTGAAACAGTCTGCAAGCATGGCATTTTTATACTACTAATACTACTTTTAGCATTAAGTAAATCTTATGTCATGCAGTCATTACCTTGCATAGGAAGGTAATTAGCAATCCTCACAGTGCCAAAATATACCACGTAGGTTTTGTCATTTCTTTTTGGCCTACAAAATACTGCTGTGAAAATTCTACAGCATTTGAAGCATAGGTTTCTCTTTCGTTTTTAAAGATGAATTATCAGACCCATTCTTTTGGCCTTTTCCTAAAATAAAAGGCTAATTTTGCAAATTCCTGGGAATTGGAAATAGTGGAATGAATAATTTGTTTTCAGAGCAAGTGCAAGGATCTAATCTGATTTGTATTACAAAACTGAAGGTATTTGGAATCTTCTGTAGAAATTACATCTCTTGCTTGGTTCTGGAATTAAGGAACACTTGGACCTTTTGGATTTCAGTCTTCTCTCCGTACAAGTACATTTATTCCAGCTTTTGCAGAAATAACCAGCTGCAGGCTTGAAGTTCAAGCTGTGCGCTGGATTTGGTTGTGTGAAAGGATTTAGGTCACTATGTCCTCCAGTTTGATCTTCTTTTTTTTTTTCCCCGTTAATGAATTGTAGTTGTCCCATTTCACTTTAGCATCGTGCTCGAGAAAATTCAAGCCAGTACCTAATAGAGAACAATATGTAGGTCAAAGCAGAAAAAATTTAGCAGAGCATCTGTTTTTTCCTGCCATGGGTCTGGTGCAAACTTGGCCTATGGAAGGACAGGGGATATATGCTATAACATTTTTTTTTTTTTAATAGTTCATCTGAATGAAAATACAAAATGGTGAAGGACTAATCTGGATTTATAGGGATTCATAGCACGCTGTAATCACAGCACAGTATGCTGGGCATATTTCTGATGGAATTGTAAATTTATAATTCAGAATGTGGCTAAAATGCTGTAGGGAAAGGGGACAAAACTACGTGTACCTCATTTTACCTTCCTATCGCATTTTTATTGTGTAGAGATTTACTTTTTTGTCATGTATCCCATATATAGACGGCTGTCAGGCAAGAAAAACTGCTTTCATTTGTATTATGGTTATTTGTGTTATATATCCCTGTAATTTTTTTTTCAGTATTAGCATAACACTGTGTGTATTTCTGTAATTACAAATATGATTATTTTTATTTCTTAGGACCATTATGGGCCCTCATGGAATCAATCGAGCTGTTCACCGCATTTCTTTTTCTGATTGCCAGGATGGATTAGGTAATTAGATTGCACATTTTCTTTATTAAGAGTAAACTGCGCCTAAAAGTAACTGGTGAGCGTTCCCACTTCACACTGACAATAGCAGAAATTCAGTTTATCCATCTTTGAATTTGATTGTGAAACCAGTAGCTGAGTCAATGGAATAAACAACCACCTGCTTATTTTCCATTTGTTTTGCAGGAGTTAAAATTATTGGAGGTTATCGGGCACAAACAGCTGAAGATTATGGCATCTTCATTAAGAGAATCCTGCCTGGAGGCATTGCTGCTGTAGATAGTCAGTAATTGTTCTTAAATTTTGTTACAAACTTGCTTTATACTAAAAGCTGCTAGAACTGATCACCTTTGTTTTACTTTGTGTATGAACATACTTAAAATCACATGGGCTACTTACTATTACTTACTATTAGTAAATTCCTAAACTTCACTTTAGGAAAAAGTTAAAATATAAAGGTGGTTCAAAAATAATCTTATGGCTTTCTGGAATGTATACAACAGTAATATTTTTATAAATTATAATTTGTATCATAAATCAGCTGAAAATTAATTCTGCAACTGGAATTGAGTTGAATAAAGTATTAATTCCAGTCTGGCAAATACCTACATGTTATGTGTAAATAATAAATAGCTCAATACCATTGTTTTTAGTGGCTATTCTGGGATTAGTGATATTGATAGCCCTTACAATATTACAGTTAAATTAGGATAAGAGCCTTTTGTGCTAAAAGTCATGTTATGTTTACTGCAAACTGAAAGGAAAAGCTCTGCTTTGTTATAGTGCTATAGTATATGTACTAGATGTTCCCAATTTTCCTGTTAATTCATAAACCACTGTTAATTTCATTACAAGGTCGTTTGCTTACTGGAGACCTCATTTTAGATGTCAATGGAGAAAACTTAATTGGAGTAACCAATGAAAGGTATGTTTACAGAAATGGCTAGATATTTATTGGAGTATGGAATACTATCTGTTTTAGGCTGTAATGTATTTTGAATCACTTTGACCAGTGATTAAACGAGAACTCCACAGAGATCCTTGAAGTGGGTTTTACTGGGAATTAGGGTATTTTGTAAGTCTGATTCCGCAAAGCTGTCGTGGAAGATGAAATTTACATGCTTGGCTAATGCCAAAATAGCCCAATTTTTAAAGCTGTGGATGATAGAATGTATTTGAAAATAGCACTAAAACATTGATCTGTTACATAATTACTAAAATATTAATATTATATTACTTAGTAATTATTGCTTTCATACGCATGAAAGTAAATGATACAGCTAACAAAGATCAATTGTTTGTAATGAAGCAATTAAGGAGAAGTAGAATATGTTTTATAGAGTATGTTGGATGTTTTCTGTAGCTGGGTCGGTAGTGATCAATATAAAGTCTACAGAGTTGAGTGAGACGCAAACAAAAATTGCAGTGTGCATTGCTAAGGGAAATCCTGAGCAATGAGGGATACTAAATATCCTGACCTAGACAGCTCATTCTCTGTGAAATCTGGGAAAGCAGGAGGATGGATCCTGGAAGAGATGTGGATAAAAGGGAAGGGAATGAGATGGCAGCTCCAGTAAACACAGGGTCACTGCAGAGCCTGCCTTTCACTCCCTTCTCCAGTGCTCAATGTGGGTTATGCTGTTGACAAGCTCTCTTCTCTCTGCCTGGCAGTGAAAACTATTATCTGTTTTAAACTATTATCTTTTGGTTTCCTACTGTTTTACTGCTATTCGGGGTATAATTCATGACAGAAGGCTAATATATCTATGTACTCTGTTGGTTTTTCCTCGTTTAAGGGCTGTGGACATCTTGCGAACAGCATCAGCATCCAATCATATGTCTCTGCTAGTTGCTAGAGATGAAGAAGCAAAGTAAGAGAAAAAAAAACATTGTTTTAAGAATGTTCTACCTTAAAACTGATAAAATTCAATGTTATACCTAAGGCAGAGAAGGGGATTGTGTGTAGATTTCTTCCAGATTAAGAATTAGTTGCGGAATTGCACCAGATGCCACACCTGGCTTTATTTTATATTATATTTTATATTTCTCTATTAATGTACTAGGCAATGAGAAATGAGCTGTTCTGTTTAGTTTAATTACTCTTTTCACTGCCATTAAAGTGGTAAGCTCCAGTTTCATTCTTGAAATGGCCAAAACCTTATGCTACCTTCTAAAAATGTTAAAAACTGTTTGCTATGATAATAATGTGTTGCTTTTCTTTATTTTAAAATGCAAGAAGTACTAATAAAACTAATATTTGACCCCTAGGAGTACAAAGCTATGATTTAAGCAGGTCTTACTATCTAAAAAGGCAAATATGGTTTTCTTCTCACCTCCTCCTCCCTTGACAAAGCTCACTTTTAAGTCTCTAATGACTTCTGAATTAGTCTGGATAAGTGGGTTAAACTGTTCAGGGTGGCAGGTAGTCCAAAATTCCTCTATTATGGGGACATTTATACTAAAATATTGCTTTAATCTCATTATCTGAAGTTAAGCTTATAAACCAATATTAACATAGAACTGTGGGGCATATTAGGATGGAGAGAAGCCAGGAAGCCCATCCAGGTCTGTACTTGCTTTGGGTGTTGCAGCTGTTTCCTCTAAACATTTATGCAACTATACTGGATGATTTTTGGAAGGATACCTGCTGCTATTTGCTTTTCGTACAGTGTTCTAAGTAATCTTTTCATAAAGGACATTTCTCTGAACTCCTTTAACCCTCCATATGCCTTAAGCTTGTCTTTCTGCCCCTTTATTTTTGTACTTCGCAGAAATCTAAATGACTCTAGAGCTTCTGTTCTCTCTTGTTTTACCAGACAGTAGATATGAGGTCCTCTCTTAATCCGCTTTTATCTAGAGCATGATGACCTAGTTCTTCTAACCTCCTTGAATATTTCAAATCCATCAGTTATACTGTGTAGCACTGTCTATTTCTAGCATTGCATCAGGAAATTTTATTATTTTTAAATAATGTATCAAACTGAGATTTCAATAACCCTTTGTAGTCACAAGAATTACTTGAGAATTGCAATCAGTTAATTTCTGTTCTCTGATTCTGCAAGATTAAATTGCTGATGTTTCTGCTCTGTATCATTCTAGATCATTTTGTTTCTTCTTAGAAAGAATTTAAAAAAAGATAATGAGAGATAATTAAACCTCTTTACCAATTTTCCATTTTATTCATAGTCTATAGCAGCTTCTTCTGTCAAATTGTCAAAGAATCTTTTTATTACCACAGAAAGGAATTCCATCATCTGATGGACAAGTATGGCTCTCATAGTAACACTGACTCTGCAAGGAGTTCTCCAACACAACTATTGGCAGGTAAGAATGTTATTGTGCTTTTCATAGGAGAATATTGATCCTTATGTGGAGTAGAATATAGTACTTAAAACAGTTTTCATTTGGGGGAAGGTGTGTTGGACCAGTCAGAGGTAGAACAGGTAGAATGTCTTCATACAGTCTGTGCAATTATCCTTCAGAAAGAGACTGAAGATGTTTTGAGGGTTTTGCTTGTTTGTTTGTTTTCAAACTGGACAAAAAAAAATCATCACTTGCCAGGTTTTAAAAAATGTGTTTTTTGAAATCTGAGTGCCTCATAATTCTTAGCTGTGTAAAATCTTTTTTTTAGATGCTTGTTTTTGTGTGCCCATGATTTCTTATATGAAAACAATTCAGTGGAATTATTTACATGAATTGGAACAAATGTGTGCAAACGTGTGTTTAATTTCCTTTTCTTTTTTTCTCTCTTTTTAGCAAAACGCATGGACAGCCTTTCCTCTGGGTCATCCTCAAGATCACAGAGTCCTCAGTTGCATCCAAAGGATATTACTGTCATAAACAGCAGAAATGATTCTGTGCTAGCACCATCCCCAAAGCTGGCAAAGTAACTTCTGAAATGACTGAAAACTCTATTGTTTAAACTGTAGAAATTACTGTATTTGGTTGCTCGGAATAATACTGCATTAAGCACTGAAGGGCTCCATTTTTACTTTTGATCATATGGCTGATAATACTACTAATATTATAAATGCTTTCAGTCTTAACCAGTTATTTTTATCCTCATTTTCCCATGTATTTATTGTTTTCAGATTAAGAGTAGATTAATTGAATTGTCTTGGTCGTAGTGTGTCCTAACAGATAATGCACCTGGTTTATATGTACACAGATCCTCCCATAAGCCTATCCATAATACAAAGTTTAGAATTGCCAAAAGTAATAATGAAGTTGCTGATTTTGTAGTAAGTAGACACTGTAACACTTGAACATTTGGATTAAATGTCTGCTAATTCAGTTTGATTGCTGTAATGCATATTTATGAAATCAACCAGATAAAGGTTATGTCAATTGTGACTCTTAATTGAGTATCTATTTCTGTGGAGTAATTCTGTTCTTTTTTCTTTCTTTTCCTAGGGATAGCGTGTTTCAGATTATCTCTGTTTGTAAAGGAACAAGCCTAGGTTTGAATATTGTAGGAGGAATTAACAGAAATGAAGGTCCTTTGGTTTATGTTCAAGAAGTTATCCCTGGTGGTGACTGTCATAAGGTAGAAAATTTAAAGAACTTTTTTCATTTGTTTATTATTTGGTCTTCAATCCTCTGAATTTTCCCTTTGATTTTGAACATTCTTTCATATTATAAATGTATACATTTCCAATTTTATTGCTGTAAATATACAGTTTTGAGAACCCTAAGCAGTAGTATCTCATGACCATGCAACCAGGGCATGATACAGAATTATTTATGAATTCAAGAGTAAGGTTAAACACTATCTTGTTCCCCGATTTACACAGGAGAAATAAATGAATTTTCTTTAAGAGGTTAATTGATTCAAGTTAAATCATCAGGAATGGGACAGAGCTGTGGATGCATCTCTGCTTTTTTCATCTTGGATATTCAAATGGTTGTTTTCCTTGCAGTTAGAA
>JAUBOD010000420.1:820255-834855 GCA_032353885.1 Nothura maculosa | reverse complement strand
TGATTTAACTTGTTAAAAAATTGTCTCTATTTTCAAAAACCTGTTCTTTCACTGCACATAGTAAATTTAAAAATTAAGAAATGAATCATCTAATCATCAATTCTGAAAGGCAGCCTTAATGGCAACTGCAATATTCTTGAACTAAATCCGTACCCTTCCTCTCTCTAGCTCTTTTAGCAGGTGCTGCAACTTTTCAATTAAATTCTCTCATTTATAGGAAGCCAAGGCAGCTGTAGAAGAGGCAAGAGCCTTGCGAAGCAGGATTCATCTTGCAGAGGCTGCGCAGCGGCAGGCCCGTGGGATGGAGATGGACTATGAGGAAGTAATTCGCCTGTTAGAAGCTGAAATTGTAGAGCTGAAGGCTCAGCTCACTAATAATTCTGGCCAAAATAAAGTAAGCAAAGCAGTCGCCTGTCGTAGTTACCATGGTTTCCTCGCTGTTGTCGTGTATCTTGTTTTCATTTTCTTTTCATCTGCTTTTCTAAAGTAGGTCACTGTTTGTCTTGTATTATTCAATAACTGGAATGATGCAGAGTGAAGGGGGTAATGCAAAGTGTACAAGCCTTTCTTTATCCAGATATCTTTTGACTGGGAAAATAGGAGCCAGATGTATATGTGTCCTAGGTCAATATGACACGTTGCAAGCGCGTTCCCAACATGGAATACTTGTTAGATTGCAGATATTGTCTCTGTAAAGACTGTATGTATACATGTAGGTTTTGTACGTACGTGAAAATGACCTCAATGTTTTATTCATTTAGAAAGTAGTAATAATTTCAATGCTCTATTTTGATTTAATTTCCCTTAATCAGTGCAGTCTTTTAAATATGATTCCCTTTCCCTTTGCTGTCCTCCCTGGTCTAAAAGAATGAGGTAGATATTACTTACATGGTGAGCTTTAAGAGGTTTAAATGTAAACTTGATTTTTAGTGATCATGGTATTTTCTTAAATTTGAGCCTGTTTTGGCCTAAATCTTTTGTTCAGCAGACAGTTTGTCTGAACAAACCTGCCCAGAAACGTAGGAAATCCTTCTTCATGGTCCTCACATAGGCACAGTCCTGGTAACACAAGCTTGGGGCTCCAGGACTTGAGCTAATGAGGCAGTGTAGTTGAGGCTCACGCTTTTGCAGCTGAGGTACAGAAAGGATGCTGAACACTGATCAATATGTTACACAAGTGCATGTCGAGAAATCCTAGGGGGTAATTTTCTCCCAGATATGCTGCAATTACTCCACTGGGCAGCGGATGTAGCCACCCAGTTTAATGGACTGAGTTTATTAGCGCATTTGCCATTTATGCCACCCTGCTGACAGGTGCTGCCTGATCCCTCAGTTCAAACTATCCTAAGTTTCAACTCTATTAATATGTTTAACGTGTTATTTTTATTTACTGTAATAACCAAAAGCTGGAAACGATAGTAAATTTAGGAGCTGATTTTCTAGCAGATTAGGCATACTTGCTTTGGGGAGAGCTACCTTGTTTTAATGTTATGTTAAACCTTTTAGACATCCATTTTTAATTCTCCATCTTGTACAAGATTCAAATGAAAGCTTTAAAATAATATGGATCAAATATCTTTCCCAGGATAATATCCAAGACTTGAGAAAGAGAGTTACAGTGCTTGACTGCCAGCTGCGGAAATCAGAATTGGCTAGGAAGACCTTCGAAGTGGCTACTGGAAAGTTGCTGCAATTTGTAGAGGTAATTTAGCCCATTATTTCTAGAAGCATTTTATTTGCAAAAGTTGCATGGTGACACTTTTGAGGATTAAACACAGTAAACTGTACACAAACATTTTGTGGAAATGGTTTCACAACTTGAAACAACTTGATAGAAATGAAAGTAGTGTTAGAAGGCAAGTCCATCTAGGAGTTTATTTCCTATTTGTATATGTACAGAACAAATGAAATTAGAAATTCTGAAACGGTGTTAATTTCTATGAGATTCTGATACTACTCCATTTAAAAGTTATTCTTTTAGTTTTTCTGTGTTAAAACTAGAATGCAGAATCCCAGAATAGCTGAGCTTGGAACCAAGTACCTGCAAGCATCTAGTTCAACCTGCCCTGGTCAACGCAGGGTCAAATAGAACAGGACCTTGTCCACCTACATTGTGGAGCTTCCATCCTTGGAGATATTCACAATTTCCTTGGGCAATCTATTCAAGCATATACTACCACTCAATGTGTCTTCTCACAATATAATATGAAAAGATATTTGGATTAATCTATTTTATTCACTACGTAAAATATTATGGATAATTACTTAATGTGTCTGAAATATTTATCTTTTTCTAGATGAAACTGATTTTGCTGAAATGGAACAGTTTGACAAGTTCAAGATATGTCAGGCTTTGACTAGATTCAGTGCCAAGAATTTGCATGTGTGTGGATTAATAATTCCAATCATAGTCTTTTTCTAGAAATACCAATTACATTAATATTTGAAAAATAAGAGGCAGCAATTCTGAAAAATGCTTATAGCCAGGACAGTAACTATAAATGTTTATCAACCTCTATCATTTTGTAAGTTCTGTAATCGTTCTTTTACCAGAACTCTTATTGTTGAGGGATAGAAAGATGAAGGGGATGGAATAACAAGGGGCTTTGAAGTCAACAGGAAAATTGGTTGCTCAAATCACTGTTTGTGATGTACACCCTTTGTGTAGATACAGAGGAGGTATCAGTCTTGCATTTTATGATGATAGAGAATTGTCAGCATAGAAAATTCCATTGTTGGAACAGGCCATTATTGATGGCACAATGAGTGCAAAATGGTTTTACCCAGCTGGGCTGAGAGAGACTAGGCAGTTTGTAAATACATGTCAATCCTCCCCTCCTCACCATTCACCCCTGCCCTCCCATCCCCAAACTACAATATTGGTTTATAAAGTGTTAACTTCTTGACTGTGACCAACAGGTTGTGCATGAAATACTCTCAGATAACTCTGCTTCCTCAACAGTTTTAAGGTATGCAAATTTTAACTGTGTTGTAATGAAATGACAGTTATTAATATTTAAAAACTTAGCTATAGATTTAGGAGTGTTTGTAAATCATCTTGTAACTAATTTTCTTGTTAGATTTAAAAGATTTATAAAAAGATTTATTATCTTTTATTTTTAAAAAGGTGCTCAAGAATATTGAACAAGATTTAGAGCAACATTTAATGCTTTGTAACTTAAATGTAATCTCACCTATATCTCGCATATAGTATGCCATAAATAATCTATGTAACTATAAAATGGTTTTGGTCTAGATGCTGCCATATTTTCCAGGAAAGTTCTCAAGTCTATGAGTGAATGTAGTGGGAACTTAATTTCAATAAAATCTTAAGGATCAGCTATTACACTGTAGCTATTTCTCATGCTAATCCTGATCAATTAAATGCAATTCCCTTTGGCACTGCATGAGAGCAATTTTATATGTTTTATATAATCATATTTTAGTAAATGATTGAAGTGTAAACTACAAAGCCAAGGTCAGAAACTGATTCCCTAACAGACTATAAGATAAAAATTGGTTCCCTACAGCAATGTCACTTGCTTGAAAGTAATTTTGATATTAGCTTTTAGGAAGTTACTTTTCTGAGATGCAGTAAGTTTTTGACACTGGATTTTGAGGGATGAGATATGTTATTACCTCTAACATGAACTCCTCAATTTGATAATAAAAATCTCTTTTGTTTGTAGAATGAAACCAAAATCGATTTAGAAAAATCAATTTGCTATATTAAAAGTAACATTTTCCTTTGTGATCTTACAAACCAACATTTTCTGCTTACAAACCTTATTTTCTGCTCTTCAGTGAAAGAAGATCAACATTGTCTACTAAAGCGCTTCTTGCACGATTCGGAAGGATTGGATCTACTGTCACAACAGCTCTTGCAGCAGAAGCCAAAGACCTTGCCAAATCTGTCCGTGCCATTTTGGAAGTGGATTGTGAGTATGTGTGTGCATATACACATAAATACTTTTATTTTGCCAAATATTATGTTTTTCATTTTCATTCTCCTCTTTGTCATGTGCACACTTTCTCTACTTTGAGGTTCATAAAAAAGGTGTTAGTCTAACAAACATAAAGGAAGAAGTGGAGATATAATGTTAAAAGGTTACTTAAATGCTACTCAGTAGCATCAGTCTTCCAAAAAAATATGCAAGCGATTTTTTTTCAGTTTAAGATTGTTGCTCCAAACATTGGGAGGAACAAGTCAGTAGTAAACATCATGTAGGAGTGAAGAGATTTGGGTTTCCTTACTCGAAAGACATCATCTGAAACTCATTGAAATCAGTAGAAATATTTCCATTGAGCTTGGTTGACTTTGAGCAAAAGTCATGTGGTAAATTCAGTATGAGAATATTTCAGAATACTAGCTCTAAGACCAAGTATTTTAAACTGCACCTCTATATTCAGAGTGACATAGATCCCTCTTCGAAGCTGTGACATGCATCAGAATGAGAAGGTTTCTTTGAGTCTGATTACAGCTTCTAAATCAATTCAGCAGCAGAGCAGTGTTACAAGTTTTTGTTGTTGTTGTTTTTTGATTGCTTCATTTTTGACTTTGTTTTAATTTTGAAATGGATGTAAACTGTAAGACTCAATCATTTATAGCACCTGAGGAGAGTGAAGGTTGAAGGCATGAACATGTATAGAATACAGTATCTTAATAAGGATGATTATGGTGGCAGTGATCATAGTATCAAGGGCTTTTATTTTACTCATTGTTTGGGAATTAATTTAGGTTGTTTGGGAATTGATTTAGATTAGTACTGAATAAACACATTGGTTGAAGAAACTTTTCAAGATGTAAAAAACAATATATATTGACAATATTTATGCATCATTTGCTTATTATATCAAATACAGTATGGAGGAGAAAACAAAGTAAGAAGATAAAATATTGTGCAGGAGGATCCAGAAAATGAGAGTTAGAGTCACTAGAACAGATGAACACAGTAGCTGTGGCCAGGAGAGGGGGGAGATGATTTTCCACCAATGACAATGGAAAGTGCTCTGTCACATTAGGTTGTTTCTATCACACTGCCCAGGAAATCATGCAAGGAATTCTTTTTACTCCCAAATGCAATTGAAGTGTAACATGTGGTTGTGTCAAATATAATAGATAGAGCTCAGATAAGAGAGCTCTAGAGGCATAGCATGGACCCCTTCTGTAAACCTGAGAGTTTAAAAATAGCTTTGCAGAGCAGGATTTAAAGATTGAACGTCATCATTCTGGGTTCATTCTGATCTGGAGAGTATTACAGATAGACTTGGGCTCTGACGAGCTTTTGTGTGAGATTAAAGCTTTAAAGCTCTCTCTCTATCTCCCTCTCAAAAAAAAAGGAAAAAAGGAAAGGCAGCTAAGGCAGAGTAGCTGTGGAACAGCATTCTGTCTGCAATCCTCTATGCCACATTCTCCCAAAATGTTTCTCATGTGATCTTCCTGCAGATGGGCTGCCCTAAAAAAGGGCTGTTGTAGATATGCCCGTTCATAAATGTCATATTTCAAAGAAAAAAACAATATACTGAATATTACTTTGAAGCATAAAGGTTCTCTTTTTCCCTCAAAAAGGTGTTCTCAACATAATACTCACTTTATGCAAGATTAAGAAAAGGAACATGCCCCGACCAAAATTATCTTGCATCTTTTTGGTTTACTTACAGTACATGTGAGGCCAAGGTTTAAGGTCCAGGCTGTGCATGGTTGTTCCAAAAGAATATTGGTTTCTTTGTTACAGATCATCCTTGACATTGAGGACAGAATGACATATGTATGAATTGGCCACACAGACTGTCCTCTTCCAACATAATAGCACCACCTTTTACCTGAGTAAAGAGCCTTAAAATTCAGTATATTCTTCAAAATCTGCAAGCCCAATTTGTGGTTTTGCTGTAGATCATTTTTCAGATTGATAGGTGGCGTGACATTATTTGAAGTCACTTTGGCAGTTCCTTAAGTAAAGGTTCTGTTTAAAAAGAAAAAAAAATCATTTTGTATAAGATCCTCAGGATATCCAGAAATGCAGATACGAAAATAATACACAGTATAATCAAGATCATCCCTTGAAAGGTTCATTCTTCATCGTCTTGAAGACTGTTAGTTATTTTTAAACTAAATCCTGGGAGGCTTTTCTGCTTTGCAGAATACGAGCATCTCCTGAAGATGGAAAGAAAAAGCACTTTCGTCATACAAACAATAAATAATGCCTCAGTGAAGAGCTGCAGCATTTAAAAGTAGTTGCTGGCTGCACGTAAGAGTCTACATGATGAAAATCATGCTCAAAGGAGTTTAAAAAGTGTTTTCTATAACAAAATTTTTAAAAACTGCTTGGTATTGATGATTTCATCAATAATCGTATTGATAATATGATTAACCTTGGGACATACTTCTTCATGATATAGAAGCAATAGGCATTTCAAAAGTTGCATTAAGGTAGTGCAGCTTTCCTTTTTTGATGTTTTTTTTTTGTTGTTGTTTGTTTGTTTCTGTTTGCTCATTTCTCACTCTGCTTCCACCCAAAATACAACTTGCTCTAGTCCTCAGTAGCCCATTAAATGCTATACAGCCTCTCCGCTCCGCAGGAACCTGAGAAGTGCATCTTGAAACATTTTCTCACATCATGATCCTTTAATCTATTGTCAGGCTAAAATCTGAAACATGGATGTTATGCTGAAGTTCACTAAAATGATCTTGAAACCAACACATCTCTCAAAAATCCTGCTTACTGTATTAAGTGTTGTGGTGTTCTCACTGATGTTGATCTTGCAAGTCATCATATATAAATACATTTATTTATGAGCATCCTCCACGCAGAAGCTTAGCTGCCCAATTTGGGGATTTAATTTCCTATTATCTGTAAAAAGAAAGGAGTGGAAATTGTGGGTGGTCAGCACAGATTAGTATCTTATCTCATGGTAAGTTGCTCTTGATTTTCAGGCCATAGACAAGGTCTTGCCTTTTTGTTGCTACCAACTGGAATATGGAAGCTGTGCACTTCTTTGGCTTCATTTTTTCCTAAGTACAATATGGTGAATTGCCAGGGTCATCCTGCGTTCAGCAAACCCTGAGCTCTACCTTTGTGTTCGGTTGGTGTGCGTGGAACAAAGCAGGCAAAGTGGCCTGTCTTTGCAAACCATTTTGCTGCTTTGAAGAGAATTAATACTGTTAAAAATTCATATTCTTTTTACTTATACATTGCAACCTAGATTTTTAATTATGGCAGAATTAATACTAGATTATTACATTACACTATTACAATTAATGATATTTTTATATCAAGAATGTAATTTTGTACAGTTTTTTTTGACTCCTGTTCTTCAGCAGAGCTCTGAAAAAGTTGATGTGAAAGCGCAGGATGATTTTCCACCCCACTCTGTATGTCAAAATACAGATGTCAAAATACATTGATAACTTTAAGAGAGGTAGGCACACCTTGGCTAACCTTAGTGTTTTGTGAATTAGGGTAATCATGCTAAAATTGCGATCGTAGAGACTGAACCTCAAAACACAAGCCCTCAGGTCAGCCTCAGAGTCACCTTATTGCTCATGTTTGCTGGAGCTCATGCTGCTGTGTGTTTTTATCTTTTAAATATCAAAAGGAGAAAACTATTCCCCGCAATATTATCTTTCTGGGGACAGTTCTGCACTGTGGAGGTAGTAATGCATTTTGTATTTTAATATGCATATGCAATTAATGTGTTTGAGCTAGTGAACTAGAAATAGACCTTTTCTTCCTCTAGTGGAAGAACTGCTTGGGGAAAAGCAGCGGAATGACAACTAAAGGGAGAATTCTGTGTATTCATTGTTCTGGCAAGGCCATAAATATTTCAGGGTATTGCTGAAATCAGAAATAGAAAAGACGTGCTAAATTATACAATATATTCTCAACCCTGTACAGCTCCCCTTTGTAAAAGCTTGTGACTAGCAAAAGAAGAAATAAATATTAAAAAAAAAACTGTAAATTTAAGATACAGATATTTGATAACTTTCTGACACAATACTTTCATTCTTTCATTAGAAAATACTATTGGGGTGAAATTATTTTATAAAAATGCATTATTCCCTAAAACTTTAATCACTACGAAAAAAAAAAGAAGAAAAAGAGGTGAGTTGTCCCAAAAGAGAATTTATCAGCTATTTTATCCAGTGGAATATTGTACAATTTTATTAGTCTCTGAAGGTCAAAGATACTTTTTCCTTTTTTTCTTCTTCTTTTTTTCCCTGCTGTTACATCCCTGTTAAATCCTTTCTCAGTTGGTAATTCAAAAGAAAAAAAAAATCAATCGAGAGTTGTGAATGAGTGATGTTTTTCCAAAAGAAAATAGTGGTTAACATAAAACTAATACAAAGACTTTATCAAGGAATAACTCTCAACTTCTCAACTAACTGGTCTGACCTGTGGGTGTTACAGGGCCTGGAAATCAGAGATATTCAAGAATCCAAGTATTCCCATTTGCAGGTATGGATGAGTAGAGATGCTAGATAAAAGGTGACATTTATAAGGTCAGAATAGTTTTACAACTTCATCAAACAAAGTACTTTAAATATCAATAATGACCAAGTTGTTAATTAATTCATTGGTGACTGAGTTTATTGATGATTTTTCACAGTGAGAAAAAAGGCAATTGAATGTCTAAAACATGTATTGGAGGCAGTTCTTTAATGTGACCTAGATTTCAGAAACCTGTTTTTGCTGCTAGAAAAAAAAAAGGCAATTTATTCCCTCTCCATTCACTTACCTTTAATGAGAAAAGATGAGTCAGCTTTTGAATAAGCACTGTCTGTACTGACTTTCAAATCAAAACATTTTAATAATGAAAAACAAGTAAGTGATATTATTATACCTTAAAGTGCAGGTGAGCTAATAAGATTAGTAGAGTCTCATTAGGATTAATTTGAGCATTTCTGATGGAAGACTTCATTAAAGAGCAGGCCTTTAGAAAGCTGCAGACACATTCATGCAGGTTCATTCAGTGCATACGGTAGCCCCTCTGAGAAGATGAAATGACTTTGTGCCTCTTTCCATAACAAGTTATAATTGTTCATGGCAGCTGTACGGACCGGTCAGGACTGCCCAGGATCAGCACTATGGAGAGACTGGAGCATCTTGGATGAGGAAAGGCTGGGGCTGTTTGGGTTGGGGATCTTGGGCTAGGAATCCTTGACGTGAAGAGTAGGGAAATGCCTTCTGGATTTCATATCGTGGAGATAGGAATTGCTGCCAGTCAGAAGAAATGAATAGGTGAGAACTGAACCCTGCGGTCCTGAACCCTAGACCAGTGTGTGAGACTCGAGGCTGCTATCCCTGTTCTCGAGATGGGCAGGCCCAGTTAGCAGCGCATTGGGCAAGGGGAGTGAGCAGGTGGCTGCTGTGGCTACATATGCCTGCACACCAGGCAGGGAATCAGGGTAAAAAATTACAGATTGGAGCTTACAACAAGCTGCAAAAATCATTAATTGGGCATATTTGGGGCAATTAACACTGACCTGGTGGTGCTGTAGCTACACACGTTATTGGCACTTGAAGTAGCTTAAAGCTAACGAGAGGCATCAGACCTATGCCTGAAGTGTCAATATACCTCAAAGCTATCGGTGCTCGTCTTGCCTAAGGAGGATGGCAGGCTCTTCTGTCAGTTCCTTCAGTTTTCACATTTTTCACTTTTTTTTGCAGTGAGTAGGAGTGAGAAGCTGAGGGCCAGCAGAGCTGCACAGACGTACATGGCACACAAGTGCAAGAATTTAGATGGAAAGGAGTGCAGAGAAAGTGGACTGCCAAGAGTGGTACTGGAAGATTTCAAAAGTGTGTATTTTAAGCAGGATTTCTAAGACCAAATATAATTGTTTGCTGCTTAGGCTGGAGACTTAAATGTCTCCATCATAATAGTAAGCACTAACTTGTCACGTATGTGCATAAACATATTAGACTTATGGTTAAGTCTAATATGTCGAATTTTACTTTGTGCAATAAAACATGTATCATGAATTGGAAGTTACAGGCATCATTTTTGCTTTGCATCTATCATTGCTATCATTGCACTTTGGAATCTTACAGTTAAAGTAGTAGTAAGATCAAGTATGCTAATTTAGGTGTATACATTTTGTACATTATTTTTCCTCAGAATTATAATAAAAAGGGAAGGTACCTATCTTAATCTCTAAGAATCTTGTCATAATTCTTAGACAAACTGGAACATGCTGGTTTTGAAGTCATATCTGTCTGTAAATCACACTTTTATTTAAAAAAAGAAAAAAGGAGCTGTACTTAATAGCCCACAAGGCTGTCATGTAGTAATGTATTTAATTGATTCTTTTTTCAAGAATATTTGATCACTGCTTACAGTGGTTTGTACTTACTGTGAAATGAGCTCAGCAGAAAGTTCTTAATTGTAGGTGGTTCATGCCAGCCCCCTGCGCAGTTTAATTTCATCATCAGTGCATAAAAGTAAGATATTACTTAGCAATAAGGGCATATCATGTAATAGTATTGCTTTTTAAATCTCAGACAATTTCTGTCCAATTCTAATTTTAGACAGGCTTTTTAATTTGTTGCCAGTTCATGCTTTCTAATTAAACTTATATTTAACAATCGCATGCGTCAGTGAGCAATGTGAGCTGACAGTGATGGACGTGGGTGGGTAGCACAATAGATGGTGACAAGAGAAGTCGATCTGGTAAGGAGAAGAGACGGATGAATTCCAGGACAGGGAGAGTAGTCAAAGAAGCAAGAGACAAGGGAAAGTCAGGGGAAAGAAGTGGCTCAGAGCTGGTGCATGCAATGATATATTCCCAATTATTCTTAATTAGCTAGTCCAGATGCACAGCCCGTGGGCAGAGCCTTGTATTTCTGGAGTAAGGCAGTTAGTCCAGATTAATCAGAGGACAGTGGATTGTACTAATTCAGAATAAGACTGGGCGAATGCTTTACTTTTATAAAGGAAAAAAAAAGGTTCATAGAATATAGGTGGAGGAACATAGGAACCAGTGTTAAAATCTAATGTGCATACGACATTTGTCTAATTTCCCCAGTTGTGGACCATTTCTGTAATTTTATAATGCGTAATGTGTTCCCTGCCTTCTCATCAGCCATTTAAGACTTACAGCTGCAAACAAAATTAATTCGAAGTTAAATGATGCAAATTACTCTGTAAATTGGAGTGTATTCAATCAGTAATGGAAATAATGCATCTGGATCCAATCCAGTCACAAGCAGATAGCATTTTATTAACAGGGAGTATTGTGAGTCTGGAGGAGTGAGCCTGCAATTAATCCATAGAACAGAAGCTATTTCTTAAATGCTGCTACTTGATTAATGTGAGAGACTGAAAGTATTTGATAAGGCACATGCTTGCATGTTGGAGACCTTTTGTGGGGAGCACTACAACTATATGATTCTGGAGCATTATTGCTAGTTTCTTATTTGCCTCTATTCTCACAAATCTATGCACCATCTTCAGTGCACCTTAAGAGAGCGATACCTGGTGATGCGGGCAGTTAATTTGCTGGGCTCTTTCTGTTCCCTTTAAGAATAAGTCGTAATGGTTGATAGCAAACTTCTTGTATGTGTTGTGGGCTTCGACTTCAGCCATTTCTCTGTAAGAATTATGGAGTGGAGCACATTTGCTTGCCATCATCTGAACAGAAGGAAGTGTTTTATTGCCCTTGTTAAGTGCAGTTGCTTCTGTTACACTTTCACTACTAATGTCTTGTCTGGATAAAAATGAGCCTCAGTTGGACCTTTCACTTCTCATTTTAATAACTGCCTAAATAACTAAATAACTTACAATACCTAGAACTTTACTTGAATGGAAAATACTTCTTTTTAAGGCAAGTTTTGCTCTTAGTAGTTTGCTTTCTGGTAGTTTTTCCAGCTGCTGAAGGTAAATGCATTTGTAAGGTAACGTTTCAAGAACATAATTCTTCATCCATCTTGAGGATGCATCAGGTATTCTGATAAAATCAAGATATTTCAAAGTTTCCACACAACAAATGTCCTTTTTTGTGACTCTGATACTTAATTGTCACCTGGTGTGACATTATTGTTTGGATAAGAGATAGATGAGTTTGCCAGCATAGATGAGTCAGTAGTGTATGATTAATAGGAAGTGGGGAAGCACATGGTCATCTTTCACCAGCCTCTCAGTATCCAAAGAAAGAAGAATATTTTTCCTGAAGGACAGTTGACAGCAACTTTCTTGAAGGGAGAGGGGACAATCTGCCAACCAAATTCAAAATTAGCATAAATCTGAGTTGCTGGTATTTCCCAGCTGTCTCCACTTGAAAACTACTTACTCTATCTTTGATTTATTAAATCACCAACATAAAAGACGAGAAAAAAAAGTGATTTCTTTAGAATGGAATTTGATATGGGGAAGAAAGGAATGGAATGTCCCCGTAGAATATTATTCATTAGATGAAAGACATTTGTTTGTGAGAAGGGCACTAGAAATGATCTAAAAAATCAAGTGGCACAGAAACAAATTCCGCCAGACAAGACGCTGGTCGGAAAGCTGTTTTCTATTGAACCTGAGTTTTTATAGATAGCTCAAGAATGAGTAACAGAATACAGTCTACATTATTGACTGCTTCAAAAACAAAGTGCCATGTTATGCCCGAATCCAGCCAAACATGCGTGACAGGAGGGTTAGATATTTCTCCATAGATATTTGCTTTAGCTCTGTCAAATTGCATAGCTTACCAAGGAATTCCTCTGCCAGCCTCAGATCATATAGTGTCTCCAGCCTTATGACTTGCATATTCCCATATTCCATTAGTCCTCGGGAGCCCAAGCTGGAGGATCTAGGTAGGGTCTTCAGCTCTTTCTCCTCTTTGCATTAAGGCAAAAGCTTTGAGCACCTTTAACTGACAAAGGAGTTTTGCATTATTACTGAGGCCATATGAGGAAGGTTTAAATATTGAAAACAATGTATTGCTGAAGTCAGAGATGTTAAAAGGAGCTCTGAATTCAAAATCTTACTTAGCAAAACACAATGGAGAAAAATGTTTCTAGTGGCCTTTAGAGAACTTCTTACCAGAAAGACTTTTAACAGATAATGTTGTTTTTCCAAAGACATAGTTTTGAGGAACCTTAATATTAAATACAGATAAACATTGAGGTAAACAAAAGGTAGTTCAGAGCTAGATCGTGACTTTTTTCTTTAGAAAAATGTAACTTAAAAAAGTCAAGTTAGGTCAAAGAACACTCAGACAGACATCTCTGTTCCCCTTGTTGGTCAAAAAATGAGGTTGAATAAATGTACCTTTCTGCTTGGGAAATCTAGTAGAGATGATATCCCTTAAGTTGATGCTTTATTTTACTTCCAGCAAAGGTGGTTTAATGACACAGCCATGAGATTGTTTAGCCTTGACAGGAAAATGAATTGAAGACAGGCTGCCTTTATACTGTGGATTACAAAGCTGTAAACAGTGCTGGAAATAAGGTAATGCTTCACAAAAGTGTTTTGAGAGAGTGATTACCTTGGTAAGCAGCTATCCCTAAGCAGCATTTCTAGATTCATCAACAGCATTTGTGTAACTGCTTCTAATGGGAGCAGGGTCGTACAGTCCAGCCTTGAGAGCACAATTAGAGGCTCTGAGGGCCTGGGGGGCTTTAAGCACCTGAGTAATCCCAATTTGGGCAAATCCAAGTTTGTATAGAGTCCTGGTGAATACTAATTCTCTTGGTCGGTTCTTGATGTAGTCTCTGAATCCCTAATTTTGTCAGAAAATACTAAACTAAAACATTTTAGACTGCAGTGTTTAGGTATTAGAGTATGATATTAAGTATGTGCCAATTTCACTTCACTTGAATGTACATGCTCACTTAATCATTTCCACATTTGTTTTCCTAAAATCATTTTTAACTAACTTATTTAAAATTAAGCTATATCACTACACAATTTATAGGTTAGATAACTGTAATAAAACTAGGCTCTTTATATATAAGAAAATTCAATCAAACAGGATTCAATTCAATCAAGAGAGGAATGAATTGGAATCCCTTTTAAAAGGGGCACTGAAACAGAGACCTGCAAATTGAAGTTGAACAGTTCTAATAATTCAGTCATGAATGTAAAAAACACCTGGTTTTGCATTGAATCATCTTGTTGGCCTTGGGCTCTCAGGCCCTTCTTTGTAAATGTCACTGAGGGCAGTTGTCTCAAAGGCAAAATGAGTTTCCCCTCCTCCTTTTAGTGACACTCCTGATTATCCCAGGAAAGTCGTGTTGAAGTAGGGGTGAGAGTAGATGCATCCCCTCTCAGGAGCAGTGCTCAAAACCCCCAACCTCATACTGGGTTTTAATTTGTCTCGGCATCTATTTTTCTGCTTATTTTAACCAACAAAATATTATTCTTGGGGCGATTTTCCCCACTTCTTAGGGCAAGAAGTGATACATAAAATCAGTGGGATGCATATTTGGTGAACTGTTGGGAAATTTTTGCTAGCTCTGCTGCTCTTCCTCCCTTTCTGCTTTATGTAACATTAACTTGACAACAGTGGTTATCACAGCAGACATCTTGCAGCTGAGAAGGAAAGCGGTCACCAGGGAGACTGCCTTGCTGCTTCTCTGGTATCTTCTCTGTTATCACTGCAAAGGGTTTGTGGG
>JAUBOD010000420.1:751206-772118 GCA_032353885.1 Nothura maculosa | reverse complement strand
GGAGGTTCAAGCTGGCAAATCACTGAAAAGACCGATAGGCCCTTTGGTATCTTAATTGCACATGGAGCCTGTAACCAGGCCCCAAAGCACAGATCCACGCAGGCAGATTTCTTGCTAACACGACCTATCTTCATAAAACTCAAGTGCAAGCTGTTGACTGGGCTGATGGATTCGGAATATTCCTGGAAATGCTTCTAAAGAAGCACTTGGTGGTGCTCAGGTGGCACCAACACTTAGTGGTTTAGGCTGTGGATGCGGCAGACCCTGGACTGGCCATTTGGCAGCTCTGCCAGCTGTGAAGTTACCTTTGACTGTGCCAGAGTCTCTCTGTAGTAACAATTTGTTCCATACTAATTTTTATATTTTAAAGGGCGACCTGTGAGCACGCAAGGTGGAGTGCGTGTTAGTAACAAGAATTGTGCAGGGCCCTTGGCTCAGTCGTGGGTTGTACCGAGATTCCCTTCTGCATTAAGTGCCTGAAAACCTTACCCAGGCGGCAAAATGGAGGCGAGCGGAGCGACGTTGCCAGGTTACTCAGCCAGGTAGCCAGGAGCGACGGCCTCTCTCCTTCCCGCTAGGACAAACGGGGTAAAAATGGGTTCAGGCTTCTGCTTCGGCAGAGGCTTCTGTCAGGAAAGCAGGAAGCGGGGAGCCGTGCGGCGGATGGGATGGCGGCGTCGGCTCGGCTCCTCGGGCGGAACCTGGGCCCAGGCCCGAGGACAAGAGGTGTTTCCACCAGAGAGGAGACTAGTTGGTTCTGGTCAGAGGCACAGAGCACAGCTAACCTCTGTGCAAAGACAGCACTAAAGGTGGCACTAAGCATTTTTCCTGTGGGAACAGCTCTTGGTTTATTTTTGAGCCTCAGGAGGACTATTAAACTACTCAGTGCTCTTTATTCCTTCTGCGTTTGGAAAGTGAGCACGAATAAAATTGTCCTCTAAGCTTTGCCGCATTTCTTCAAATATTATTTATGCGGGACAGCTCTGTTTGCTGTAGTGTTTTATATCCAAAATACAGAGGGCTTTAAAATAGAAGAAAAGCTGCATATCTGAGTTTAAGATAAAATAAGATGATCTGTGTGACAGAGACAGCAGAAGTGATGTGATATGACAGTTGCTGTAGCAACACCACCTACCTCATGAAAATCAGAGTTAACAGGAGTGTAAAAGGTAAAACCCACATAATTTTCCAAGCCCGTGAATTGTTGCTGCCCTCAGCTCGCAGTGCCTTCCACCTCTTAAATGTTTCTCCCTTCATTTGAGCACAGAGATGCCTCTTCTTTCAGCGTGGCCCACCCAAGCAGCCCTGATCCTGGATTTCGTGGTGTTGAGAGACACACGTTGTGGGAGATTTGGGAAGCTGTGCAGTTATCTCTGCCTACAGGTGACCAGATGAACCAGAGGAAAAGAACCCCAAGATCGTGGGTGCTCCTTCAAGTCCTCTCAAAAGCCTTGGACAGCCAGGTACCACAGTACCTGTGCTGTCTCTCAGGTATTCTGTGTAGAAAAGATAACCACTGCCATTAAAAAAAGAATCCAATCCTGTCAACTTGCTTTTGTGGGAATCGGCTTAAAATAAAGCTCTCATATATTCACTCTAAGTTACTTTCTGATTGTCCTGAAAGAACCCTAAAGGATGGTGTTTCATAGCAGTGATCGTTGCCAATGAAAGTAGGAAAACACCTCGTTTGGAAGGAGATTTGTGTTGAGCTTGTTAGGAGGAAGTGCCAAGGCCGGCCCAACCAGGGGCTTTGTTTGTTGGCGGGCAGAGAATTGCATGAAATTCTCTGGGTTTAAAGCAGGGAGATGGGGCTTTCTTAAAGAAATGTTTCGGTGCCAAGACATTGTTTGCAAGTTATTTGATACATCTGGGTTGGCGACTAATTTTGAAATTTGTAGCTATGGTTACTGGGAGAAAAGTACTATATTAAAAATACTGTTAGTGTAAACGGGGCTCCCATTGGCTTACACGTTTGAGTGATAATTTTCAGTGAACACTTTGTGTATTTATGTATATTTATTAGATGCAGACGCGTATGTTTGAAAGCACTTGTAAGCAGTGAATTAATAAGGCAAATCCCAGTTTGCTTTGGCATCAAGATTAACCTCAAACTTTATTTATTTATTTATAACTCTGATGGGCAATGGAAGGCCAAGTTGTGTGTAATAATTATTGTAAAATCTCTGTCATTTATGAAATGCAGAAAGAGTTTTTTGGGGGGGAGGGAGAAAGCAATTTTAGTGTTTTGTTTTGCCTTTTTTTCCCTTTTCTTTTTCCCCCCTTTTTTTTCCCCTTCCTGCAGAGATGCCTCCAAATTCATTGTCCAGAACACGGATGGAGGTTTGACTTTTGTTTCTTGGGAAATTTTTATTTTACTTTTGACATGTTTTCAGAGTCTTTACAAGTTCCGTGTATCTGTTAGAGCAGGCGCTCTAGTCTGCTCAGGGTCTCAATTCAGGGCTATGGGCCAATCTCAGAGCAGGTCGTAATGTGGAAAATAATTATTGGAATTCCAGTATTCTTTTCAGGAAATATTCCATCTTCTTTATTGCTACTTTAAAAAAAAAGATTTTGTTATGTATGTCTTTTTCCCTAGAATTTTGTTTGCTTTACTATTCATTTTTTTGTTAAAACGTGTCTACAACTTAGCTGCGAAAATTGTCAGACACTGGTTTCTGAAACCAAACATGGCAGTTTTCACTTTTCTTGTGCTAAATGACTGTCTTCTATTTAGAAGTGAATTTCTGAGACAATATCTTCCCCACTGTTGAGTATCATCATTTTTTAAACCAGATTTGCTTTGTGAACCTGTATATTTCTGTCTCACGTGCCACAAAAACCTGCATTGTACAGCAATTGTCAATAAGTAGTTATGGACCTGCTGGTAATTTCTGTATAGAACAGCCTGTTCTCCTGAAATTTTCCCCAAGCCTCAGTTACATGTTTCCTGCTCTGACCCATTTTTCAGACTACACTGCAGTTGATGCATTAGTTTTCTTTTAGGAGAAAGATACCAGCCTCACATACATGTGGGGTTTTCTTCCCCTTTGCTTGCTGAGCATAAAACTAGTACCTAGTAGGAAATTCGGACACTCTTGTTACTGGATTCTAACAAACCAAATATGACTTTTGGGGCTTTTTAAACAGACATCTTAAACATACACAAGGATCTTAGGGAAGAAAAAATGCAAGAAGTCTCCTTTGGAAGATCATAGGAACAGCGTGTCCTCATTCTGACATCTCTGTGTTTTACAGTGTGATCATTTTATCCAAATCACTCTCTGTAAAGTAGCAGTTTGGTTCTGTCACTTAGCAGAGTCTTGGTTTTAGTTGCAAAAAGGTGTAACCCGAAAGCGAGCGCATGGGGTAGTTCAGATGTGCGGGCGACGGGCAGGGCTGGACGGGCAGCGTCCTGCAGCGCTGCCCAGCGACCCCTTTCTCTTCAGCACCATCTTCAGAGAGCAGCTGGTGGCATCTGCTGTCACACTGCCCAGCTGCCATTAGCCACTGATTGGGACGCCGAGGACACGTTGCTGCCTCGTGTGGCTTTTCCAGGCCACTCGCAATCTCCCCGCGCTGCCTTTTGGTTCCACGCCCAGCGAGATGGGCTTGGGTGCCCGGCCTGGGTGATAGATCCGTGAGTCACGGGTGGCACATGCTCTCGGGCTTACCCGGTGGCTTTGCAAGACCTGTTTGCTGCGTGGGAGCGTGCTGTCCTGCGCGTTCGTTAGCCAAATAAACAGAACAATGCGAGAGGAACTCGGTCTGGAGCCTTGCGGAGCGCGTTGGCAGCGGCACCAGTGCGACTTGAGGACAAGCGCTGCCTTTGTTTGGAAAGCCCTGTTCCGTGTGAGGGGATATTTGTGGATGCCGTATGAGGCTCTTATCTACAGCAGGGGCTCAGCTAAAGGCTGCTCGTTGAGGGTTGGGTTCTTAAGGTGAGTATGTAACAGTCAAAGGAAAGAGAAAAATGAACTTATTGAGCCCTTTAGAACAGGGTGCTGATAGTTTATCAGTTTCTGATGCTCCAAAATGCCTCTGTGGGACCTTCCTTTTCAGAAAGGAAAGAAGAATTGTGCTTTCTGAGGAACCTCACTATATGAGGCTTGCCTATTAGAGAACCATAGCCAGATAAGGCTATCACCAAGCTCTGCTTCACCAATGATATCCAGTGAAATATGTATTAATTCCAATAGACCTAAAATTTACCAAACCTTTGTTCCCAGCAGCTTGTCACCAAGTTAAATTTGTTGCTCCCATTTATCTGCTCGTTGCTTTTGAAGGGCAGGATGTTACTGGCACGGCATGTTAAGCGCACACTATGCTAACCAAATCCAGAAGCTACCAAGTCGAGCCCTCCAAAGCCTGCAAGTGCTAAACATAAGGCTCCACATGTGCAATTTGGGAGAGCATCCCCCCACCTTGTGTGATTTGTGGTGGAGTTTTTTTTAAATGAAGAGTTCATGTAATTAAGAGAAAATAATGTCTTTCCTGAGAGTCTTGTAGGGAAAAACTGCTAGTTTTGTCAGAGAACTCCCCAAAAGCTACCGAGTCTGCCTCTAAATGAGGGTGGAATCATTTGTGGCAAATAATGGATGAGATTCATTAGGATAAATCAGAATGGGGCAAATAAGTGAATCTTGGATGAGGAAAGCATCTAAGGAAAAATACAGTATGTGATCAAAAGACCGAAGATAGCTGCAACTATAACTGTATTTTATTAAAACAGCTCTTGTGAAATTTCATTTTTTTAAAACACAAATTGAGAGAAGACAACCTGGATTTTCTCATGTGCCAGCCCTGTGACATGCACGCTGGAAATGAGCAGCAACGGAGCTGACAGCAGCTCCCGGAGCTTCCACACGCCCTGAGCTGCAGGCAGGGGTGACAACTCACCCTGCCCTCAGCTGAAGGGGCACGGGGCACGTTGCCCGCGGGCCTCGCTGTTCCCTGCCGGCAGCGGATCGGCAGCATCCAGGAACTCGGGGCTCTGGGTGCACCGGTGCTTCAAGAGTGCTCTCTCCTGCTTGATATTCTCATCTCCATCTTGGCAGCCTCCTTCCCCCAGGCTTTTCCTCAGCCTCTCCTCATTGGCTTCCAGCCTCTCTCATTATTGCCCTTTCCACTTCCTTCACCCTTCTCAGTTTTTATTCCTCTTCACTTAAATTGCCTCTTTCTGCCCTAGCATGCACACAGCAGAGAGATGTAAGGAAGGCAGACAAATGGGAACTGCACATCTGATCCAGGAGCTGCCCTGTGTTCCAGTGCATAGGCCGTGAGCACATTTCAGTGAAAAGCTTGCCAGAAACTTTTAACAGGTTCAAAAGAAAGTATTTTTGCTGAGCCTTTTTCAGGAAGCTGTGGAACCATTTTGGCAGAAACATGAATTGGCGCCTACAAATCCAAACAGAATGGCTGATATTTGGCAAAGGTCTAAGGTACTGAAGGCAGCATCCTCTTATGGGAAGTGTCAGACAATCTTAATAAGGCTCCCAGTGCTGCCTGTAATAATACTGCAGAGGCCCAGAGCGGGAGGCACACAATGCTGAGAGGGGAAATGGCAATTCTTCTATAATTAAATGCACAGAATTCATAAACAATGCTGATATCTTTTAAAAGTGCATGCTTTAAAAACATTGCTATGTGCCGGTGTTTTGGTGCGTGTGTTAGAAGCTTTGAATCTGTTTTGTTTGCACTGGATGATTGAGATATCTCCTCAGAAAATGCTGTTGTGCTGTTTTCTGCAAGTCGCAGAATCCATTTTGTGTCAGATGAGCAGTGTAGGGATGGCCTTGCTGTGTTGGAATATGGTCAAAGTTCACTCATCTCCCATTGCTTCCGAGGAAAATTAAAGCCCCTCTAGTAACTGATTGTGAAGCCCAGGGGGAAGGAGCATCCTCACCCCTGGCAGAGCGCGGTTGGCTCTGTCCTGCCCTGTGAGGGCTGCAAGATCATACAGCAAATATTGGCATTTGCATCAGTGCTAGTGCAGATGATAGTCTCAATAATCTATGTAAATATTTTGATTTCAAGAAGACATTGACATCCTAACAGTAGGAAAATTAGATATGAAGATTTAGTGTAGTTTATTTTGTAATTTGGGAATTGTGACCTGACAAGATGGTGTTGTTAGATAAATGGTGGCTTCCAGATCTTGCTTTTATTTCTCTGCCTTTAGGGATTTTGCCTGTCTTGACTTCTGCACGCTCTTGTTGCAGGTTTGAGATGAGTTGCCTAGAGGCTGAAAGAGTTAATGCAAAAATAGATCCCAGATTAGTCCAGGACAGTCTGTGATTTGGAGCAAGAGAACTATCCCAAATAGGTGGCCAACTGCCAAAGGAAGAGATTTGGAAAATGTATCGGCAGAGCCATAGGGTTTTCTAGAGCAACTCTGGGCAAGGATCGTGTGTCAATTCAGCACCCCCACACCATATAGGATAAGAGACTTACCCAAACGTACAATAAGAAAAACTACAGGTATATTTTCTCTAGGCTGCTAATAAACTTTCCTTTACCTCAACATATATTTAAAAAAAAAGATAGAGCTGTAAAAACAAACAAAAAATAGTATTTTGATTAGAACATTGCCACCTCCAGTTCTTTTTTCTTCTTGGTCACTGTTTTCCAGCCAGCTGTTGAACTGATGAAAAGTGTGGAAGTGTGGAAAATCAGGCGTGTTTTTATGGGAGCCGAATGACTCAAAACTGAGTTCTACATAATTCATCGGGGATCTCTTGCAATACAAATAAAAAGCCTGTCAAGTGGTGTGCTTGAAGAGGTTATTTCCCTCCTAATTCTCCTGGGCACAGCTGGTAGGTCGGATGTTTGAAGAGGGGGAAATTAAGAGCTAGGGTATTGTGACCAAGACCCCTCAGTACCCGATCTGTGTTTTACTTCTTTAGGTAGGTAAAAATACTGCTCTACTTGTGCATTTTAATTAATGTGGCTGGCAGTTGTGCTGTGTTTTACCAGCTGTTTGGTGACCTAGATGACACGAGTGGATGGCCTCAGTCCATTTCTCTGTGAATAAAGAACTGCGCTCAAAATATAACCATTACATTTGACTTCCTCGCTGGCAGTCTCTGCTGGAAGGAGAAGGACTGAAAGGACTAGAACAGCCAAATGGCTTTCAGGTCCTCCTTTTGGAAAGTCTTCTGCTATTGCTACGATCTGCCAGCACGACACGAAGAAGATTCATGAAGGGAAGACTCTGGGGCTGCCCTAACTGTTGGAGTTGTCGAAAGCTGCCGATTCCTCTGCCAGGAGACACCTGGAGCTCTGTCTGTCCTGGCATATCCAGTGTTGCTTCAGCAGAGCCCTCCAAGCGGGCCTGCGTCCAGACAAAAGGCCGGTGTTGACACGGCTGTGGTCTGGTTGAGACGCGTCGCGAGGGTGGTGTGAGGGGAAGTTTCCATTAAACGTTGTTCCCAGCTCGCCGCCGCCACGGCCGAGCTCGGCAGCTGCGCTTCCCAATCCGCCCCGCGCTCCAGAGCTCTCCTTTAAGCGACTTCAACAGAGGGGCCGAGTCCTTTCCAAAGCATTCGGCGATCATCAGCTCCCAGTGAGAGCAAAGTTAAGCACATTAAACAGCCTGACCACTTCTGTGAAAATGTGGCCGCTCTTGTGAGTATGGATGGAGTGTTCAAGTAGTGCAGAGACGGCAAAAAGGAATCTTGACGGCGATGAGGCTGCGTTTCACCTGGCCTCGGCGCTGGAGGCTTCCAGCTCAGCCCGTCGCTGCGGACCCGTGTTTCCGTGCGCATTGTGACAGCTGGGGAGCCTGCTGATGTGCGGCTTAGTCGGCTGCGAGGCACATGACATTCAGATTGCTGCTCTTGTTTGACTCGCCTCTGATTGCGAGGAATTTAGTGCATAAAAATAACCCCCTGAGCAAACGTGGCAGAAGGGCGCGCAGCTCACGCGGGGAGAGCGGCCCGGAGAGCGGCGCAGGGCGAAGCCAACGCGGGCCCCTGCGGCCGCGGAGCCAACGCAGGCAGGGGCCTGGCTTGTGTCTTGGCAAAACTGGATGGAATAAATTAGAAGATACGACGTGCCAAGAGTTGCTTAATGTAAAATGCTGGACAAGGAAATGCTTGGGTTTTTTGTGTGTATGTGTTTTGTTTTGCCTCCGGTTTTAAGTCCCGTACTTATTAGTGCTGTTCTTGGTGAAGTTTCTGATCGTTTACACTAGTGTAACTGGGTGGAGAGGCAAGTTAGCTAGTGTAAGTAGGGGTGTCCTTGTGCAGTGAGCGTATAAAAATCATATGGTATGATGATCTTTGGCTTCTGGATGACTGGGTTTAGCAGCATGTGTTTTTTTTTCTCTTTCATTTTTACCTTTTTTTTTTTTTTTCCAGAGGGAAGAGCATTAGTCCAGGAGTGAGCTTTGCACTGGCCCTTGGGCTACCTGATGCTTGCTGTAGGACCAGGCCAGGTCAGTTAGCGCTTCTAGAGCAGGGAAAGGGAGATTTCTGCAGGGAGAAAGGAACAGGACCTCCACTAGCATCGGTTCCTGTGGCTGCCTGCCTTGGAGATGGGTCTCTCTGCTTCATTATCTTTAAATTACCTTCCATGTTAAGTGCACAAAAGGCCTGCTCTGACTCAGAGAGGCTTGGCAGAAAGGAGGAAGAACTGAAAGTCCTCGGGTCTTCAACTGTGCCTGCAGGGCCCTGGGATATGAATTAATTCCTCTAAAGTGCCTTTTTTTTTTTTTTTTTTCCTTTTTTTTTCTTTTTTTGCTGTTATACAGCAAAATTCAAGATTTAATATCTCAGTTTCCCATGCTTAAAAGGATCTTTTTGCCCTTTATTGATGAGATACTGCAACATTTTTGAAGCCCATTGATTCCTGGGCATATATAACTCTGTAACAACAGGGTACATCAGAGATAAATGGTAGCGTGAACTGATGCTATATATCTAGAAATC
Source organism: Nothura maculosa (assembly GCA_032353885.1). NCBI lineage: Eukaryota > Metazoa > Chordata > Aves > Tinamiformes > Tinamidae > Nothura > Nothura maculosa. Next base: position 763,191 of record JAUBOD010000420.1, on the reverse strand, counting down.
CAGCAAGATTTAAATACAGGCTTTTTTGGTTAGGGCAATCCTAAGTCAGCTGCAGGTTTCACAGTCAACTTGACTTTTAGAAATAGCCTGCAGGATCACTAGCAATACTGTAAAAGTGTCAGACATAGCTCGTTTCCCTTGTATCTGTAGTCCTGAATTTGCAGGATGTGTTCTGTGTATGTCTATATATTTGTCTGTACTAGAACGTGTCTTCGCTAGCATCAAAGGAAGCTCCCCTGCGTTTAATCCTTTAAATAAGCCCGTTTCTGCCAGTCCATATATTTGAAATGAGATTATTCATCCCTTAAGCAGGGCCACAGAAACGCCTTGGCTTGTTGAGCCTCTTGGCTGGCTTGAAAACAGTTAACAGTTGGGGTTATGGTGTGTGTGCAGGGGAGGCAAGAGGGCTGATTTTTATTTTATTTTTTTTCCCCTTCCCCACCTTTAAAGACATAGGAAGTGTTTTAAAGACCCGATATAATCAGTCATCTCCAGGGATTAGCTACAAAAAGATCTGTGGAAACCTTGCATGCAGGAACCGAAAGCCCGGCGCTCCGCGCGCCTTCCCGCAGCCTCTTCCTCCCGACGCGTTTGGCCGCGTCGCCGCCGGCTTCGCAGGCCCACGGGAGCCGGGAGGGCCGCCCGGTCCTGCCCCGCTCCAGCCGGGGCCGCACGGGCTGCTGGTTCCCGTTTTATTAATGAAACACAACAGGAAATGTCTAGTTCGGAGCTCCAAGGTCTTGGCAGCAGCGTGCCACCTCCTGAGGCAGAAGAGGAAGCGCTCTGCTGCTGGTACAATGAGGGTAAACCACAAGCCTTCCCCTCGCTCGGTCTCTTTCATATAGATGTGTATATATTTTAATCGCATAACTTTGATCCTCCGGGTTTCTGCTCCCAGGCCCTCGCTCCCTTTTCCTGGAGCTGATTTTTATCAGGGCTGTTTCAAAATAGGTGTTACAAAAGACGAGCTTGCCGTTAGTAAGCCCTGGTTTGTGCAGCACAATTCCCAAGTGCAGTTTCTGTGTGGGTCCAATAATGCTGCTATCTGTTAGATTAAAATAAAATTACATTGTTAACACCGACCTTGATTTGGAATTAGAAATGACATTTAAAGATTGCTGTTTTACACCACTGATATTACAGAAAAAAGGCACAAATAAGGAAATATTATGAAGTCACAGGATGTTTGTGAAGTTGTTACAAAAGCCAGCATGTCCCAAAGTCAGAGCGAGTTAGCTCACTATAGCCAGAATTGCCAGAAAAAAACAATTACTTCAATCACAAGTCCTTGTACTGCAGTCTGTGATACTTTGTATTTCTAAGGCATATGAAAACTTTTGAAAATGCTGCCTCTAGGGATAGACCATGTTTACATACCTAACTTCAGGATGCCATTTCTGAGAATCTTTAGTCAAGATTTAAATTTGTTTTTTAAGAGGAATGGTGCTCAAGTTAATGATGTAAAATTGGAATCTTGAAAGATGAATCTAAGATTAAAAAGGATAAGTGGGGGGAGGAAAATGCCTTGCAGGTAGCTTTTATATACCATTAGAGGAGTCATGGGGCATATATGTACATAAGTATATATGGATGTGCTCTTTCATTTCTTGCGGAGTATCTTCAAGTAGTCATTGCAACCTTTCATGCCGCTAGTTTGTTTCAGTGCCTTTTAGAACATAACCAGTAGGATTTCATGGAAAACTTGTAGCATCATCCTGAATAAAACGTTTCAGCAAAGCTTGACATTGCATTTTCATCAAATATTGTCCTATTTTAAACATCAGACATTGTGTGATCCTATGTTAAAGGTACCCTTGAAGAAGTATATGAAAATCTGTTTGAGAAATATGGGAAGGATTATAGTGTAATGGCTAAATCAGTGTCAAGAGACAACACTTATGTTTTGTTCCTGATACGATCTTAAAAATATGCTGCAGGTTGGAGTGATATGTCATCTACCTGCTGTCTGGTGAAGCTCGGTGCTGGATACAATAATATTAAGATGAGCATTCAAACTAGTAATCAGAATTAGAAGCTTGTTCTGAATCGAAGGGCATGAGCATGTCTGGATCTAACTATGCGCCCTACAAAATGTCCATTGTAATACTTAATAAAGTAGCTAACAAAGTTACATGGCGCATAATAAATAATCACTTCTAAAAATTCAGAGGGACTCTAAAATCTATATATTCAATGATGCTATTTGTCGTTTGTCTTTTATTTTTGTAGGTCAGATCTTGCCAGCAAACCGAAACACACCAAGCCCCATCGATCCGGAGACTATCCAAGTTCCTGTTGGCTATGAACCTGACCCAGCGGATCTTGCTCTTTCCAGTATTCCTGGCCAGGAGATGTTTGACCCTCGTAAGCGCAAATTCTCCGAGGAAGAGCTGAAACCACAGCCAATGATTAAGAAAGCTCGCAAAGTCTTCATTCCAGATGACCTGAAGGTAAATTGGAACTGGTGACCAGGTTATTCGTAGGCTGCCTCTATCACGGTTATTTTCTGAGCTGTAGGTTTGGAGCCTGAATCTGTTTTCTCATCAAAATCTACTAAACAAACACTAATACAGAATTAAACCAGAGCAGCTTCAAGTATGCTGAGGGGCATGTGTCCTTTTGGAGACAGGCAGCAGCTGAAATTCATGAGATCAATATTAATTTCCCTTGTATGCCAGAAACTTCCTGCGTGACCCAGGTCACAAACTCACTTTGTCCTATATTTCCCACTTATGAAACAGTCTGATCATGTTTCCTTTTCCTCCACCCCGTCTGTCTCATCGGCATAGATTGTAAACTCTCCTAGGAAGAATCCATCTCTTAGAGGGTGTAGTCCGGGCAGGTCCCTGATAAGGACTACAAAGTATTTTGTATCTCCTGTAGAAAGCTTTTAGCTCTGCTTTTAATAACTAAGAGAAACACTGCATTAAACAAATCTAGGTGAAAAAGTCTTAATTGTAGAAAAAATGGGCAGCTCTACCTGGTGGAATATCTGTAGCAGGGGTTGTATGTCATTAAACAGACACTTAGGAAGGAAACGTTGAAAACATGCTGCCAAGAAATGTGTTTTAAGGCAGTATTTAAAATATAATGCAGTCATACAAAACTGCACCGTCCTTTATGCTTTTCACTTTGAGATGTGAATAGCAAAATTCTTAGGGGAGGGCAGAACTAATTGATCAGCTGATCTACTAAATCAGATAACCGTGGAAATTATCTTTATTTGCAAAATCCGCTTCCTGGGATGCAGTTTCCGAGAGGAATATTTGATCAGAGGTTGTCAGTGCAGAATTTCATTCTGCAGTTGCTGCTGCCCCCTCAAGGCACACACTGAAAGCCCTGTTGGAATCGGTGGGAATCTCTGGCTGCACCCAAAGAGCCTGGGATGCCATGTGTTTACACCAGCTTGATAGCATTAGGCAAAGACGTTGATGCTGTTTGCTATTTTTATGTCTAAGGATAATGTCATCCAAAATGAAAGCACGGAAATTCCAATTCCAGTGCTCCTGAAGTGGTCTGCTGCTTCTCCTTTGGCTGTAATGCCCATAGTCTTTGCTCAAGAGGATACATCTGCACCACGTCGTTACTATCCCAGGCAAATTCCATTACTGGAGATGCTCACTGATACTGCAGCATACAGATGTCTGTGTAAGGAGAGGTGTTGAAACAGCTCCTCAGGTATAAGGAAAGGTAGAGTGGGATGGTTTTGTGCTGTCTCCAAGGTGTGAACTCAGGCCAAAGATGCCCTTGGACTATTTCATATCTCAGGTGGTGACCATCAGTGTCTGTAGGTGTTTAGTCTAAGATGGAACTAGAAGTTCAGGGTCCCTCATTTCCCTGAGGTGATCACAGCAGTTGCCCTTGACTGTCTTGCAAGTGCTTGACCCAAGGGTGCTTCTGTCCTGGCATGTCGAGTGGCTGTTGAGTCCCGGGGGAGGGTAAGCAGATTAGGCTGGTCAATCGTCTCTGGGTTGCATGTGATTCTGAAATGCCAGCCTTACCTCTTTCAGGCCTGGATTAAGGGATTTGCTATAGCAATTTGTTAAAATAAAGATGGATGAAGCCTAGGTGGCACACTAATAAATTGCGTAAAGCTGATTTTTATGGAGTGGAATGAGATGGGAAATTATAAACAAGATTTGGGTCATAGTGTTTTGCTGCATGCTTGTTTCTAAGAGGCTTTTTCCGAGGGTGCCATCTAAGCACAGGTGAAAGGCAGTGTAGAGAGACACTGGATCCAAATCATTATTTCAGGGCACCTTATTAAGCTAAACCAATGCAAACCAGGCACCAAATGCTTCCAGCTGCTGTTTCACCCTCCTTCCCCCGTTGTGGCAGTAGGTGCAGAGCAGCAGCGTCAGCAAGGCTGGGTGCTCTGCGGACGGACACATGAGCAGCAGAGCATTTGCCTGTCCCGTGCAGCCCAGGAACAGATGTCCCACATCTCTCACCCAGGAAATGGTGCCGAGCCAAGCTCGGAGCGTAAGAAAATGTGAGAAAATAGACGGGATGATTCCGAGTGGGGGCTGTGTCAGCCTTGTTCTGCAGAGGGCCGAATTCCACATTTTTAAGGGCTTCTGCACTGTTCTCACTCAATTGCTGCTAATGGTTAAAACGTCGTTCAGTTTAGCTTAGATCAAAGCAGCACTGAAGCTGCTGTGGTGTTAAAGGAGACTTTATTTGGAAACTGGCAAAATCAGGTAAGAGTACAAAGTGCCTTGCAGCCTTTGGTGCACAGACACAGCACAGGTGAGCTCCCAGAGGCAAATCTTAAGGCATAACACTTTGGGAAGGAGCTAGGGAAGCTCAGAGGTGCCTTTCTCTGACAAGCGCCTGTTTTGCTATTCCCAATCCAGCTCTCAAGTAATGCCAAGAAATCCTCTTCCATTGACTTGCTGTTCTAGGGGGCAAAGCGAGAGTCCTGTGGGGGGAAAAATAGAAAAAAATCATAGAAAAAAATCTTTGTACAAAGGAGGAAGAGATGGCAAAGAGGGAGATGGGAGTGGGGGTGATGGCAGCATCCGGAGCGGCTCTGGCTGGCGAGGCAGGCGCGCAGGGCCGTGCTGAAGGAGAAAGCCAGCGCACAGCTCGTTAGTGCTGCGCAGGGCTGGGCAGCAAAGGGGTCACCACACATGGAGGTGGATGCGCTAGGTCAGGGAGGCTGCAACACCCACTGCAACACGCTCCTCCTTGGAGGAATCCCATCAAGATGGTGAGAGGGAAGGTTCTGATAGAAGCGCGGGCAGCTCGCTCGAAGCCTCCTGCCATGTAAGCCCAAAGCCGTGGGGTTCAGCGAGCAAAACGCGGCGAGAGGCTGTGGCCGAGGGCAGACCTCTCCGCGTGCTGAAATCTAATACTCTGTCTGCTGCTTTCTGTGTTTAATGAGCAGGATGACAAATACTGGGCAAGGCGCAGAAAGAACAACATGGCGGCGAAGCGCTCGAGGGACGCGCGGCGCCTCAAGGAGAACCAGATCGCCATCCGCGCCTCCTTCCTGGAGAAGGAGAACTCGGCCCTCCGCCAAGAGGTGGCCGACCTGCGGAAAGAGCTGGGCAAGTGCAAGAACGTGCTGGCAAAGTACGAGGCTCGACACGGCCCCCTGTAAACCGGAGGCGAGCAAGAGATTTTTTTTTTTTTCTTTTTTCTCTTTTTTTTTTTGTTGCAGGTTGGCATTTTACTAGATGGACAATGTGTTTCCCGTTTGATAGCACCACCCCCAAACCAACCTTTCTGTCTTCAGCACTTTACCAGAAGCAGAAACAAAACTGACTTTCTCGTTGTCGTGGTCGTTGTCGTTCGCGGTATGCGTGTGCCCGCGTGCGCGCACGGGGCCGTGTGCTCGCGGGTACGTGTGGCTGTCTGTGTGCGCACGCATCTCAGCACTTCCCATTTTTATGAAGCCCTCTTCAAAGGGTGCCACATTTTTACCTGGACTGTTGAGAACCGCCATAGTAAGCTTTTTATTATATATATATATTTTTTTTTTTTTCAGTGCTGCTTCAGAATTAGGGTTTTTATGTTATCGTAACCAGATCCATCCTCCTGATTTACTTGGAAAGATCCCAGTATAAGTTATAAAAAAAAAAAGAAAAAAAAAAAGGAAAAAAAAAGAAAAAAGGAAAAAAAAGTAGATCTCAGTTTTTCAAGAGTAACAAGCTATTGTTTAAGTATGTCTAATCAGAAAAGTTAACATGCTAATCAAGTGCACAAATAATAATTTAGTACTACACTGCAGAAATATTAATTTATAGATTGCTTTTGTTGTATTTTAAGTTTTGGTGGTAATTGTCTCCGATTTAAAGTGCTGTTAGACTGAGTTAGCTCTCCCCATTATAGATCCCGTCATGGCTTATCTCTAGCTCGTAAGGTTCCTTTTCTTTCCACAGACCCCCGAGTACTCTCGATAGGCCACAGAGTGTGTATCTTGCACTGTCTGCACCTGAAGCAATAATCCCGTTGTTCGCTAGCGCGCATGCTGCCCGGGTGTCCCTAGTGGATGTAGGATGGTTCCCCTCCCCAACAGGAGTTTTAATGTCTTTAACAGAAAAAAAACAAACCCTTAAGGCGTCAAGGGCACGTTCGTGTGAGCATGCTCGTCGTGTCCCTGCTGCAGGGAGCGCATGTGTAAGGAGCAGGACAATTAGTCGAAACGAGAACAAAATTAATAGCGTCCCATCAGATCCGCCGTTGAAATCAGAGGGGCTTTTTATGTTTTCAGTTAGTTTCGCGTTTCTTTGAGTTCCGTTTTGTGATTTAAAAATGAAACGAATACCCCAATTCAGTTGTTCCTTCCCACGTTTTGTAATATATTTTCTGTGGATTAGATCTTGCTGTTGGAAAATCACTCTTACTCAGTTAGAAGAAGTCACTGGTTTGCGAAGCCCATCTTTCCTAGTGATTGTTGTTTTGAGTATGACATGAACTGATGGTTCTGAACTTACTACGTTTTAATCTCTCTCTTTGCTTTTGAACACGTATGTTCTCTTATAAAGTGGACTTCTGAAACATGAATGTAAGAGACACTGGTGTATTTCAGAAGGGGATGGTGTTGTCATATACTGTGGTTAATCCAATCAATCTAAGTGTTTACTATAGACCAAAAGAATAGATATTATAAAATGTATAAAGTTTATACAGATTAATTATAGTATGTTTGTTTTGTACAGTATTTTTCAAGTACAAATACTGACAAATGTATTTTGAAAGACATATATTATATATAGCAAAAAGAAAAAAGCTATTCCATGTTTAAAATATATAGCAAAGATATATATTCTCCAATATTGTACAGAGAGGAAATGCTTGGGATTTTTTTTTTAATCTTTAATATTTTAAGCCTGCCACTGGCACATTGGGATGCTTTGTGCTTGAAATTAAATTTTTATGGAAGTAATAGGGCTTCCAAGGCGTTCCATATTACTAGGAAAGAGAAACCTTATTATTTTCCATGAGAAAAGAATCTATTTATTAGGGATAAAGCACAACACATTTTAATCAACTCCTGATTGGACAATACAATATTTTATAAAGGCAGAAAAACTATATATAGTACAAAAAAGCTCACATTGATTTGCAATCTGCTGCTGCTAGAATTTGTTTCCAGCTGATTTTTCGTGTTGTTTTTAAGTAAATAGGTTGTATGTACTGCATAGTTTTATTATCGCGTGAGGAAAATAAGGTGCTACACGTCTTCTTCACGGTTTTCCTAAGTGTTTTGACATGACTTTCAAATAACAGGTTGTTCATTCCATTAAATCATGAACCATGCTTGAGGAGATTGTTATAGGGAGCATTACATACATCCTTGCATCAATGGCATTTTTTGCAGTATTTTTCCTCAAACATACCTGACTTCGTGCCCTGTAACGTGCAGTACTTGCCTGTGGACCATTTATTCAGTGCATGGAGTTGCCACGTGCTGCAGCCAAGTTTTCATGTGTAGCAAGTTATTTTCTAAAGGTCAGTACAAGCCACTGGATGCGAGGGTAGAGAAAGGAGGCGGAAAGTGTTTGATCCGACTCTCTCTATCTGCTCTAGCCACGAGGAATGACACCTTTCTTCTCCCTTTCCTTTGGCAGAGGTTTGTGCCAGGGCAGGGCTCGGTCACGCGCCTGGACACACTTTCAGCAGCACCACAGCAAATTGCCCCAACGTTGTCTTGGCCAACGCTGTCATTATTCCTGGGGTGACACTTAAAGGGCAGAAACTGCGGGTGTGACTGTAGCTGGTGCGGAAATAACCAGCCCCAAAGGTGGGTTGTGTTGGCACTACAACGTGGTCATTAAAGCATAGAAGGCAGCTGGAAAAAATGAGAGAGGGTGATTGTGTTGCTGGCATGGGAGGTGTTGGTCACTATAGGGCAGGGATCAGGGGTCCAGTGATCCATGGCGCAGGACTCGCCTTTCCCACTGGGAAAGGTGGGTGCCCTGGCGCAGCTGGAACGCTCACCCTTGGTTAGAAATCAAACAAAATAGGTAAGAAACATGTGTGGGATGTGACATGAGCAAATCAGGTTTTCCAGGCAGGGTGTCTCCCCAGAATAACAGTTTAAAAAATATTTATATATTTGTCTTGCTTTTGGTTCGTAAGGACAGTTTAGCTGGGATCATCAGGGCTCTGATGGCTTTGTTGCTCGTAAAGGAGCTTGTAGGTCTATCAAAGTATAATTTTATAAAAAAGAAATATATATATTTGCAGAATGATTTAATAGTATCTCGAAGTAATTTGCTGACTTCAATTAAACGGTTAGCGTTGGTAAAATACCTTTTTTTCCTGAAACATAATATATTTTTTTTTTTAAGAAAAGCCCTCTAAAACTACAATGAATGTGAGAGGTTGATGACTCCGAGCACTTTGTGCGGCAGAAGGGGGATCTATTTTTAAGTTTTTCCTTTGTGCTGCAGGCTGAGCAGGCCCCACAGGGCCTGGCGGCTCGAATCCACGGAGGTGAGAAATTCCAAAGGGAGGATGGAGCGGGAGCCCAGGGCCGAGCTGAGGGCAGCTTGAGCCTAGACCTGTGTACGTATGTGCAGGTCCTATAGCTCTGCTGAGGCTGCAAGGGGCTGAGTTAGGTGAAGCCTAAGGGTGCCCTGCCCCTTCTCTCCCCTCAACCGCAACCATTGGAATCTCTTGCCTCTGTCCGGTGGTAATAGCCCCCGTTTTGACTTCTTTGACTCTATTTTTGCATGTGATTTACATGAGATGTGCAGAGAATTTTTATTTTGTTGTTTGTTTATGTAAAGAAAAAAAAAATTATGTATTAAAACTTACAAGTGATCAACCATTGTATTTCTGGCAACACCACAGGACAGCATCTGTTTCAATATGAGTTTAATAAATAAGATCAAATTAAATGTATGACCTGAAATGAATTGCATCCTGTATGCTGTTCAGCCCTTTTTCTTTCTTTTTTTTTTTCAGTCTCTTAATGTTTAATAAACTTTAAAATTTTTCTTCTCTCAGCATTGTGCTTGCTTGGTGCTTGCAGGGGGACAGAGAAGGGGACATTGAGGCCGGGGGACAGCGTTCCTGGGGGCTGAGCTGCCACAGCACTAACTGCGGCCGAGCCCTTCTCTGTAGTGTAGAATTATGTAATGGGTATTATGATATTTATAATTATATGTATTATATAAGACATAGTTTAATTATATTAAACATATGACTAAGCTTAGTAAATACAACTCCAAACTTAGGCACGTTATACATGGTAACAGTGTAAACACTTGAAATACTCTATTTGCACAAGCGGAGAGCACTTGGTCTAAATTCCTAAAACTTGGGACTATGAAGACCTGTTTCTGCCATGTACTAAGTGTCTATATTGTTCACACTGGGCATTATGCAGACATTGCTCTTTTTCTTATTCTATAAATGCACAGACATGCATTAAAAATGGATTTAGAGATGATAGGTAAGCATGGTACATAGTGTATATAGTTTGTATTCGGTTTTATAGAGAAAGATGCATTCATAGTGGAGGTGACATTTACTGTAATCTCTACATAAAAATATATTCTTATATTTATTAGGTACCCCTGAGGACTGGAAGGGCACTAATGTCACTCCAGTCTTCAAAAACTGGGAGCAAAACAAGAGGCAGGACAAGCAGGTGCTTGGGAAAGGAGCAGCTTTGTCCTGCCTTGCTTTGGTCCCACAGCCTGGTGAGATTCACAGGAGATAATCAGATAAAACCGCTATGAGAAATATCCAAGCCCATTATGTCAGCTGGAATTAGCTTCAGGTGACTGCAGCGGATTGGGAATCCATTGGATTTGGGATCTCACAGGGCGCTCCTACACAGCAAAGCACCGGACAGGCTGCTTCCCAGCGAGTGTCACTGTAACCGCTTCACTTATCTGTGAAGACAACAGGAAAAGGGTCCAAGTTATAATCATTGCCACTTTCCTAAAGACTTTCCTAAAAACCTCTCAACTTCTGTTTCTTCCTGAATTTTCAGTCCTTACTGTAGGAGTGAGATGGAGACAAGTCCCCAGCTTTGGCACAGTTATTTTCACAAGACCTGCAGTCAGTTTGTTAGGGAATTTTAACCCACAAGCAAAAGCAAATCCTTGGATTCACCAGAGACTTCCTGGATCACCCTCACAATTGTTTTCCGACAAGAACTCTGCATCTGAGACACGAACCCGGCCGGGCGGGAGACCGCGACCAGCCAATCAGAGCAGCGAATTTCGCCTGGGCGGGGCTACATGGATTGGTGGGCGGGGCTACATGGATTGGTGGGCGGGACATCAGGGCCTCTGGGAGGGGCTGTGTGTGGTATGGGCGTGGCTGTCGGTGTGATGGGCGGGGGCTTCAATGATCGGTGGGCGGGGCTGTCAGAGGCAATGGGCGTGGCTTAACTGGCTGGTGGGCGGGGTTTCATGGGCTGGTGGGAGGGACTTCAAGTGTTGGTGGGCGGGGCTGCCGCCTGCAGCGGCGCGGGCTGCACGTGGGCAGGGGCCGGGCCCTGGTAAACGGGAGCCCTGATCCCCGCCCTTATCTCGCTCCACCCCCTTTTCTTTCTCAGAACAATCACTGATCGTTACTTAGCATGACCCCGCCCAAGGGACCCCACCCCTAAGGCAGCGTGCGCCGGATGTCGGCTGTACCATAGAGACGGGGAAGGAGAGCTGTTCCCGCGAGCACTCGCGCTACCGCTCTCTATGGTGAGTCCTCCGGGGTACCCAGCTGGGCCCCTGGGCTCCGCCCCTGCCGGGGCGGGACACGGAGAGGGATGAGGATGGGGATGGGGATGGGGATGGGGAGGATGGGGATGGGGTAGATGGGGATGGGGATATGGGGAGCGTTGCAGGCTGGGAGGCACATTCCAGGCATGCAGGGATGTGGGATACAGGGGTGCTCGGTGCAGGAGTGTGAGCAGCAGGTGTGGGATGCAGGGCTGCTTGGAGCAGGGATGTGAGTGGCCTGCAGGGATGCTCAGGGCAGGATGTGGGGGTCTCGGATGCTGGCGGGGAGGCACTGGCAGGTGCTGGGGCTCCCCTCTGCACTAAGGACAATATGGGGCTATCAGCTATATTGGGAGTTTAAACATTTAAACATCCCTTTATCCCCAGGGAAATGCCCTAGGAACACGGCTCTTCCAAGGATCTTGCAGCAAGCCCAGGGAGCCCCTGGCCCCCCTGTTTCCCACCTCAAGGAGGTGCCGCTGAGCCGGGCTGTGTGGGAGCAGCCTGCCCTTTCCTGCTCCCGTTCAGTATTTGCCTGTTTAATTCCAAACTCATCAATGGGAAAGGCCTTCCAGGGATAGCGAAGCAGCTCAGCACAGAGCCAGAGCTCGGCTGCCTCCATAGAGAGAGGACAGGAGGAGACACTGCCTTGAACTCGCAGCTTCCTCCTGAGAAAGGAGGGAACAGCAGCGCTGGAGCACGAACCTCCCAGAAAGCTCCTGCTCCAGTCTTCATGTTTTACTATTTTATTTCTTTCTTATTCCTTCTTCTCTTGGCTCATTCCAAACTCAACTGCACT
>JAUBOD010000420.1:732624-751106 GCA_032353885.1 Nothura maculosa | reverse complement strand
CTGCTGCAATTGCCATTTCAAACACAGAATAATGCAAATATATCCGCAAAGATTTCCCAGAGCGCAGCTCATGTCCCGCTGATGAAAGCAGATGCAAACGTTTGCCTTTAGATGGCACTACATGAAACGCAATGGGCTGAACCGCGGCCTTGCTGCTGCCACCCGCACCTGGAAACCCTTGGGAGCTGCTGCTCCTCTCGGAGCAGCCCTGGAAGAGCAGGGAGGAGGAATTGCTGCCCGGGCACCGCACTGCTAATCACGTTAAAGCCACACTTACCGGAGCCAGGAGCACCCCGGTCGGGCATGTTTAGCCCAACTCGCCGCATGGAGCAGGACAGCGGAGGCCACTGCCTGGCCCTGGCATTATGTGCAACTTCGTTGCTGCCCCCGGAGCTGCTGTAAGCCGGGCTCAACGGGCCGGGATTCTCCCTTGGGATATTGCATGAGGTGCCGGGTTGGAGGGGCAGCAGGAACACAAACCCCACATGCTCCCCAACACGGCCCTGACCCACTGTCACCCTCATGGTGAATCCCTGCTGTGGTGCCCTTGTCCACAGCCCTATTTCCTCAATGCCGCAGAGAAATGGGCTACAAAAGGCTAAAACTGGCACTTTTCTGTCTGCCCTGCCAAAGCTGGTGCTGGGGTCCTGCAGCCCCAGAGAGCCTTTGCTCCTCGGAGCCCACTGGGGCATCACCCAGAGCCTTCACCCTCCTCTTCCCCATGGGCCCGGCCTCCAGGAGAAGCCCGTCTCAGTGCAGGAGGGACCATGCGGAGCAGGGGGCTGCATGGCGGGCTGGGGGCAGCTCCCTCATGTCCCACTGGGCCCATGGGTTGCATCTGTTCCCCTGGATTTGGCTGTTGCTCCTGCAGGTCCCTGATAACAAGCTTGGCCCCTAGCAGCTCCTCGGCTGCCTCGTTCTGGCCGGCCCCTTCTGCAGCAGCCCCGGTGGGGACGCTGCACGGCCCAGCACACAGCCCTGTGCCCTCCTCCCTGGGGACATGGTGGGGGGAACGGCTGCTGGGAGGGATTGGCCTCTCCATGGAGAGCCGGTGCCGTGACCACACGGTGATACAGGGTTCGAGGCATGAGTGGGCAGCAGGAGGCAGCTGAGGGTGACAGTGCAGATGTCTCCACCCTGCTGCCCCTCCAGCTCCCCCAGCACCCACCACCTTGTGCCCCCCAAGCCACCGGGCTCGGCCGCCCATGGTGCTGCCAAAGGACACGGCAAGGGCAGGGATGCTGGGCAAACAAACGCCCAGAAAGAGGGAGTCAATGCAGGGCCATGTGGCTGTCCCTGCACCCACTGCATTGATTTTCCTGCTGGAATAGCCTCTTTCCACCCCACACCTGGCACAAGGTCCTGCGAGCCATGGAAAAGCCAAATAGAGCTCACAGCAGCAAGATCTATCTAGGTATGGGCTTTTAACCTCCGCTCCTTACAGGTTCAACGTGCTATTGGGGTAATTAACTTAATGAGGGCTTCATAGGTGCCCACCCCTTCCCAGCAAGCAGCCGTTGAAGTTGCCCCTCTGCAGGGCCGAGGAGCAATTAACATCCAGTGGGGTTGAGGAGCTGCAGGCAGAGGGACAGGCCGGAATTCCCAGTGTGTCCCGGTCACCTCCCGGGCTGGCTCCCGAGCCGGGAGCTCCATGTGCAGGTGGATCCCAGCCATGCCGAGGGGTCCCCCAGCACCGTTCCCCTAAATCTAGGCCCACACATTAAATAGCCCTGGAAGCAAGAGCAGCTGCCCAACAGCAACATGTACGTGGAGGTCCCAAGTGTTCCTGCCAAACAGCATGGTGCTTTCATACAACACCTAAAAATTCAGTCTGAAATTCATTGAATTCAGTGACAGGGGCTGTCTGGGCAGGGGCACCCAGGTCATCCTGAGTGGAGGAGGCTCCGTATGTGAGTGTCCGGTGGAGGCGGCGGAAGGGCCAGCGCTGGCGCTGCTCAATAACCTCGCGCGGCTGGCGCAGCGAGGGGCCGCGGCGCCACGATCCACCTGCACAAACATCCCCAACGCCCCAGTTCCTGAGAAGCCTCCGTGTTTGCAAAGAGTCACCGGGGCAGCGCCGCGGGCCCCGGCCATGGCCGCAGAGCCAGCGTTTCCCACCAGCGCCCGGCACCTCCGGGAAGAAACTGGACACCGCTGCGGGCTAATCTCATGAGCCTGTGTCCGTGCCAGCCGGTGGAGCACGAGCCGCTCGGCGTTGCTGATAACGCTCAAGCAGGTGACCCGTCCGGCTGAGTCAGCGGCGCTCGCCTGCACCGACCCGGTCGGCACCGCCGTGGCCAGCGCCGCCCGCTGCGAAGTCACCAGCCGTATTAGCGCGAGGCTCGGGCTGCAGCTCAGGGCCCTTCTCCCACAAGGGCCTGGATCTGTGGGAAGACGTGGGCCAGTGGAGAAGCTCCGTATCCGAGATGTCCGTATGGCTCAACACTGCTGCTGGGCTCCCATGCCTGGGCAACCCAGGCTTTGTCTTGCACCGTGGATGGGCACGATTCCTAGTGCGACAGGGCAGACATATCTGCAGAAGGGAGCTCTCCCAGCCATGTCCTCTGATCTCTTGGTCACGGAGCTCCCTGCTCATGGGCAACCCTCAAAGGAAATGTCCAAATGAAGAAGCCTGCTCAGAAATCCAGTGCTGGCTCCAGCTCACCCCTTGCAGCCTCATCCACAGCATCCTTTGCATCACTGCTGTGCATTTGACCCCAGGACAGATGCTGGTGCAGCTGCAAATGGGAAATTGCCCTGCTAAACCACAACGAAATGCACCCCAGGGGAGCGGAGCCAGGGATTTCCCTGCCAGCTGCAGGGGTGACAGCTCCGCTCCCCTGAAATGCACCGGTGGCCACGTTTGGACACGACCTCCCACGTCCATGAGGTTTCTTCACAGCCAACTAAAAGTTGGACCCAACGCCACAGCTCGGCCCTGCACTGAGCAGCAAGACACCAAGTGCCCTGTCCAATGTGCAGCCCCTGCTCTGTCCAGTGCCTCAAACCCCTCGTGAGATTTCTCCCATATTTGCTGACCCACCAGAACCTCCCGATGCTACATGTGAAGTCCATTTTCCATTTTCTGTACCCTTTTCCATGGGCAATGGAAGCCGCTGTCACCCGCCCCTCTCCCGGGCCTGGCTGGAGGTGCCTCCTAATCACAGACTTCCTCCACTTAGCAGCTCAGGGCGCAGCTAATCACCGGTGTGCGCCCGCGCCGGCCCGACCGAAACTGCTTCCCCCACCCCGCAGCCGCCCGGCGGCACCGGCGGCCCCGCATTGCCCAACGCCAGGTGCCGTGCGGGGACAGACGGAGGGACGGATGGTTGGACGCGCTGGTGGCATCTCCCACCGCTCGCTTGGGCTGCCCTTCACAGCCAGACGGGGCCAGACGGGGCCAGACGGGGCCAGACAGGGCCAGACGGGGCTGCTCGCTCTGCACCGCGTGCCTGGGGGGCACCAGGGCAGCGGCTAAGAGGGCAGGCGGGACGGGTGGCAGCGCCGGGGCCGTTTCCTCCGGGAGGCCTTTCAGGAGGGCTGCCCTGTTTGCCCACTTTGAAGGATACAGCGATAAGCGCAATCAGCAGCGCTGTTTTGACTGCATCGCTTCCTGCGGACACAGGGGACATTGGATGGGATACCCATAAACACACGCAGTGCCCGTAAGGAAAACAAGCTCCTGGTGCCGGGAAAAGGAGCCCACGTGCGGCTATGAGCAAGGGGGCACCTTCAGCCATGGCCGCTCTCCATCCCAGCATGGAAACCAAGGCAGGATGCCGGGAGTGGGCAGCTCAAGCAGCCAAGATGCATGTCCAGGACCATCTATGGCTGTACAGCCCCATCCCGGATCTCCTTGGGCCTGGGAATGGCACCCCACCAGTTTGCCCCTTCCCGCACAGGGCACCTGCCAGTCACAGGAATCACTTGTTCTCGCTCCAGCCACCCACGATTTCATCAGCACCGCTGAACCCACACAACCAGTTGGCTTGGAAAAACAGGCACGGGCCTAATGACACCTTTGGAGCCACGGCACTCCGTGGAGCAGCCTGGTGGAGGGGCAGCCCGGCCCGTGTCCCGAGAGCTCCCGCTTTACGGCCTCCTGGGGCCACGAAGGGCTGCGAGAGCTGCTGCTCGGTGTGTGGGGCACCAGCGGCAGTGCTGAGCCCCCCGCTCTTCCCGCTCCATCCCTTCCAGCCCTGTCCCGCTCCCCTCCGGGCAAAGTGGGGCAAAGCCGGGCAGGGAGGAGGCCTGCTGAAAACCAGTGCTTATAATAGAAACCAGGTTAGGGCAGAACCGTGGGTGGCAGGAGCTGTCGTGGCGGGTCCAGCTGCCTACCCGGGGCTCCAACCTGTCCTCGCTGCCAGTGATGCCTGAGGCTACCGGTGCCCAGCCGGTCGACCAGGGAGGGAGCCAGAGCTGGGTGCCAAGCAGCCGTATCTCACCCTGGTGCAATCGGGCATGGCCGGTGCTCGCGATGGGCATGGACATGGGGTCTGCAGCCCCGCGGGATACGCAGCCCCTCGGCAGCCGGCCAGGGTCTCGGAGGAAGCGGGAGCGCAGCAGCCTCTCCACGACCGGATTTTCCCCTCCTTCCTCCCCGGGAACAATGCACAAGGAGCCGCGGGCGGGCGGCACGGTGCCAGCAGGGACCGGCCCCCCGGGGATGTGCGTCAGCTGGTCGGAACCGCGCAGAGGGCTCAGCTGGCGCATGGGCACCCCGAGGAGCTCGCAGGCAACCAGGGCTGCTCCGTGTGCCTGGAGCCGCATCCCCACTGGAATGAGCCGGCTGCAGCCAGAGAGTGGCCCTTGGTGATTTACCATGCCAGGGAAGTGCCCGCTGTTCGCAATGGGACCGCTCTGAGCAGGATGAGGCCACGCGGCGCAGGCAACAGCCTGGGATATCGGAGCACCGGGTGCTGTGTTGGGCGAGGAGTGACTAAGGTGCAGGATTTGCTGGCAAAGGAGTGAGGTGGATGAGTTCCTTGGAGCACCCTGCCTGCCCTCGGCATGTGCACATGTGCACAGCAGCTCCAATGAACCAGGCAGGAAAACTCCACGGGGGATTTAACTCCACAGATTACAGGCTGGGCAAAAACTCATGTACAAACCGAAGGGATGGATGCTGCCCATGATGTCAAAAAATACCCCCATGAGCTCCATTTGTTGCGAGCTAAGCTGAGCTTTCGAGTACATTCCGTCCAGCCCAGGAGTGAGCACCATCCCACCAGGCTGCACTCTGGGCAGTAATGCCTGGGATGGTGATGTCGGATCCCGGCCGTGGTTTTTTGTATCACCTGTGCCTGCTCAGCAGGGCCTGGTGCGGGGACGCTCAGAGGACAGCTCTGCGTCTGCTGCTCAGCTCAGCTTATGTCCTGATGCAAGTGCCTCCTCTCTTCGTCCCGGCCCAGCACAGCCCAACTCGTCCTGAGCTCCCACATCCCAGCGTGCCGTGTGATCCCATGCCAAAGCAGTCTGGCTTTCCCAGGGGAATGGCAAGGAGGGAGGATGGGGAGATGCCAGCAAGGATGCTGGGGTGCCAGGGCATCCCCAGTGTGACTCCTCAGCCAACAGTGTGAGGACCTGTTGTTGTCACGTGCTCCTGAGGACCCGTTGTGAGGATGCTCATCCTTGCATGTGTGACACTGGGGAGAAGATCCAGCTTCACACATCTCAGTCACCCCAGGTCTTCTGAAAGCAAATGGAGAGACTGGTGCTGGAGTGGGATGAAGAAGCAGCGGAGGAAGAGCTTGGAAGGGGAATCAAGGGAGGCAGGATGTGATGGGGTTGCTCCCCAGCAGCCAGGGCGCTGTCCCCATCCCTGCCCCACTCTCCAACGCGTCCTGCCAGGATTCGGGGTGCAGAGGCAGCCGGGGCACCAGGAGATGGAGTTTGCACCCAGGAGGACAAGTGGCCACCCGCTGTACCCTCCATGAGGACAAGACCTCCCGGGACAGAGGCGACGGGGCCAGTCACCCTACGGAGCCCACGGCTGGTCCGCGCGCCCTCAGCCCCACTCCAGCGCCCGGTGCCTTGAGAGCGGGGCCAGAGGCCGATTTGTAGGTCAGAAAATGGAGGCGCGGGGCAGGTAGGGGATTGGGCTGGGTCAGCTGATGAGTCAGTGGCAAAGGAGGGCCGGAGCGGGAAGGCTTTATTAGGCAGCGTGGGGTGGAGCGAGGCTGCCCCGGGAGGCTGCGCTGCACCCAGCGAGCCGGGAGGCAGCGCCTGCCCCGGTACCCGCGAGCACCCACGTCCCCGCGATGACGCCCCGGCCCCGCGGCCCCTCGACGCTGCCCCGCTGCCCTTGAAGCCTCTGGAGCCGCCCGCGCCGCCGATGGAGCAAGGTCAGTGGAACAGGTTTCTCCTCCTCGTCGTCGCCGGTGCCTTTGTGCCGCCGCCGCGATGCGGGTGCCCTCTCGCCGCCCCAGCCGATGAGCTGCAGACGTGTTGACAGTGGCTCTCGTTAGCTCGGTTATTGCAGCGGGTTTGGGCACGGCTTCAGGCTCGGCTCTGGATACAGCGGCTCAGGTGCCTGGAGCCATCCAGTCCCATTGGTGTGGGAGAGCTGAGGGAATCCCAGGGGAACCCTGCCTGGCTGCAGGCTTGCTCGCAGCCCTGTCCTGGCCCCTCGCTCCCATGTCCAGTGCTATTTGGCAGCATGGTTGGGACACGGAGCCTTGATCCTTACAAGGCTGCTGGGCTTCTCCCGGGAATGAGGCTCCAGGCCTCACCAGGAGCCTCTGCATTGGGGCTGGGCTCTGTCTGTGTTTGAAAGGGTACCTAGGAGCACCATGTCCTGCAAGGGGGAAAACCATCCGTGTGCTGCACAGGGCATCGCAGCGCAGTACCAAAGGGGCAGAGATTGCAGAGGTGATGGGAGGCTAGTCCTGAATTTCCACGAAAGTGGAGGCTGGAAGGTAGAGAGCGAAGTTGGGATGGCAACCGGCTCCCGAAGTGGCCTGGGCGCTCTGTGGAGAGAAGTTTTGTTGGGATCACATGGCTCAGACCCAGGGTGACCCCAGCACCCACTCGCCAGCAGCACTTGCAGCAACTTGAGCTTAACTGTCCAAGGAAAAGGGTCTCTCCTGACCTCACATCCAGACACTGGTGCTGCCCTTGCTCTGCCAGGGGAGAGGCTCAGTGCTGCCCTTTCCAGCCTGACTCGCTGTTGATGCCATGGGTTCCATGTCCACACTGGCTTTGCTTGACCCTCCTTCCCAAACCTACCTCCAATGCAGCTACTACGTCCCGCTGTGTCAGGCTCCCCGTCCCCAGGATCCTGGGCTGCAGTCACTCCATGTTGCTCAGCCGTTCGACTGGGAAGGGAACCCTTGCAGCCCCGGCTCCGGGCATCCCTCGGGAATCCCTGGCCAGGGCAGGTGAGGAATGTCAGACTGGAGGCGCCCTGTCCCCTGGGAAAGGCACCGGAGTGACAGCGGACATGGGGACATCTCAGTGCGACGGCCAGGCCAGTGGCTCTCTCCCCTCACATGGACGATGCTGCTGTGCTCCGTGGTGCCGCGCAGCACTCCCTGCATCCCTCATCCCCTGCATCCCAGTGCTTCCAGGGAGGGAAACCCACATCTCAGTTATGCTGATGTTCCCTGGAAGCCCATGTTCCCGGGAAGCAACACAGGGTGGTTTGGCAGCGTTTGCTTGGGACATTAGGGGTGCACAGAGCCTATGGGGCTGGTGATCGCGGCAAGGGGGTTCTGGCTGCCCCATGTCATGCTGCGAGGATGGCAGTGGGATGGAGGAAGCTGCTGCCTGGTGCGGTTTCTGTTTGGGAGCGTATTTCGGGGTGTGCCAGGCCCGGCCTCCACCCCGCTTTCACAAGAGCCGGCTCCTTCGGGAGCAGGTTGTTCTCGGCCCCAGCCAGGATGCAGTTGGGAGCCTCCAGCTGCCCAGACTGAGCGTGGAGGAGGCTGCAAGGCCTCTGCTGTGGGACTGAGCACGCAGGAGGCTGCATGGCCTGCTCTATGGGGCTAACTGCACAGGAGACCGCGCGGCCTCCTCTGTGGGGCAGGGCAGGTGCTGTTGGGCCAGACCTGGCTGCTGGGAAGAGCTCCTGGTGATCAGGGGACGCTGAGCAGCCTGCCCAGGACTGCATTCACACGCTTTGTATGGGACATATGTGGGAGCAAGTTGGGAGATGTGTGGGTTCTGCTGCCAGCATCACCCCCAAAGCCCAGTGCCCGGTCCCCTTCCTCACCTCATGTGGAGACAATCCTTGGACCCAGTCCGGGCACTGGGCTCCACCAGGTCACAGTAGGGATGGTGCTGGGACCGAGGAGCCCAGGGCTTTGTTGAGCAGCTTTTTGGGCAGTCTTAGCTTGGTACCAACTCATCCCATGGCTCCCGGGTGTTGTCACATCCTCTTTTCAACCAGAGAAGCTCTTGGAGGAAAAATTATTTAGAAGAGACCTCAACAGCAGTAACTGCTTGAATGCTCCTAACCAAAATAAACTTGCTGAGCTTGCAAAGGTGGGAGACTTCCCTCTGCTCTGCTCACACAGTTGCTCCCAGGGTTGACGTAGTCCGGAGTTGGAAGGCAGGGGACTCAGATGTGATAAGAGGCAGGAGGGGAAGGGAATGAGCTTGGTCGCCGCCATCCCACGTGCATGTTGGGCAGCTGTGTCCCTGCACTCACGTCCAGCCCGGTGGCCACCCCCGGGCTGTGTCCCGGCAGAGGGAGCTGTGACATTATGTGACATGAGCACGCGGAGCCGCCAGCCCCGGCGCTGGAGCGCGACCAAAGGAAACACTGCTTGGGATTCACAGCCTTTTCCCAAGAACCCACCAGCTCAGCACGCTCCAGTGCCTGGAGTGCTTTTACCTGGAAATCAAGCCAAGATTATGCCAGATACAAAAGCACTGTTATCTCCAGAAACCACTCGTAAAATCTAAGAGCAGCTTTTGCTGAGGCGCCTTTATGGAACAGCCTGACTAGAATGGCCCTCGCTGCCGGGCCCGTGTGACACAGCAGAGGTGAAGGGATCCGTGCAGCTCCTTGTCCTGGCACAAGCCTTTTCCAAATGCCAAACGCTCCGTGCTCGGCTCTCACTTGGTGCAGAAAGACCTCGTGCCCTCAGTGCAGAGCTGGTAGGCGGCTGCTGCCAGAGCACTCGGTGTGCAGGGGCGTGAGGGTGTCGCACGCGCCCTGCCAGAAGTCGTCGTGCTCGAGTTATTCCTTATGGTTCTCGTCTCTGAGATGGGGTGAGATAAACAGCTAGATAAACCCTGGTGTAACTGAGCGTGTTCCTCCAGCTGCACATGGAGCGACAAAGCGACTGTCCGCTCACGGGCAGCATTTGTGTCCATGGATGTTCTTGTGCCTCGCCAGGCTAGACTGGAGCTTCCCCCCTCTCTGCTAGATCCAAGGCTCAAGCCTCCCTGAGAGGATCCAGCAGAGCCCAAGTCCCCTCTGCAGCAGCAGGGGCACCGTGAGGCTGGGACTTGGCTGCTGCTGCTGTAAAGAAGCGGGCAGGGACGCAATTACAACAGGAACCAATTAAATCTCACCTCGGATTAGTTAAGATCCAGCAGATCTTTCAGTGCTTGTAGGATAAGCCTAAAATCGGATGCCCTGGTCAATGGGGTTATTTAATCCACGGTTGTGTTTCTGCTGTGGTCCAGCTCCCAGCTCCCTCCACTGCAGTTTCGGTACCCCTATTAGTAACCTATGGACTATCTAATGGCAGTCACGCTGTCTGTGGCTTTACTATCTCACCTGAGTCAGGCCCAGCAACAACGTAATCCAGGTGGCACTTCTCTGAAGCGGTAGTTTGCATCACAGCCCGTGCAGGCACGTTGCCAGCACGGCGATGTTGACTCTCTCCCATTGGGCTGTGTCACTGCCAGGTGAGATCAGGTGAGGACGCAGATCCCCTGCTTGCTGCTGCACCCAGAGATGCTCCTTCCTACCACAACCCAGCCAGGCACCATCCCGTATGACACCATGGCACAGGGGCTGGGAGCTGAGGGCCTGGAAAACGAGCGTAACGGTCAGCGAGAGGAGGGATGGGTCTGTGTGGAACACCTGACATGAGAGCCTAGAGCTGGGTCTGGAGCACGGATGAGTCAGAGCTGCCCAGAGGAGCCTCTTCATTGTAGCCCAGCACTTTGGCTCCAGCACCAGGCTTGGCTGTGGGAAGCTCCTGGAGGAAAATGCCCAGGTCTTTTACACAGAAACTGCTGGCACAGCTCAGAGCCCAGGGAGACAGGGCAGGGGTATCGCCTCTGCAGGACGGCCTGTGCAACTGGGGTGCCAAAAAGCAGCCACCGCCGCACTGAAAACACAACCTTTGTTCCAGAGTGTCTCCCTCCAGAGAGCATAGACTTAGTTCCTAAGAGATAGTTTAGCTATCTCTAGCTAAAACACCCAGAAAACAAGACAATTAAAGCTCAGCCCTGATAACACAGTATCAAACAAAATCCCCAAGGTAACCAAGAACCAGGAGAGGGGCCAGGAAGCCCCACTTTCCCGCAATTCATCCCAAACTCGACATGAACCACTTTGCTCAAGGAAGTCTGGGTGTAATTATTTATTTTGAGTCCCTTTGAAAAGACCGTCGCTCAACTCCTTCCACTCGTGGCCACGTGTGGTTTCTCAGCCTGTGACTACGTTTCCTCGCTGCCTGTGCAGCGCATCCGCCTTCCTCCGGAGAGCGCTTGGATGAAGCTGCCTGGGCCAAGCTCAGCGATCACTTCTCGGCACCAGGAATCCCCTGGGATCACTGCAGGGCCGAGGAGCAGAGCGAGGGAGTGGGAGGGTGGTTCAGAGGGACTGGTGGGGACTGCATCCAGCTGCCCCAGGAAAAGAGTCTCTGGCTTGTGTTTTCTGGCAACTTAGAACTGGTTTTTGTTTCTTGTTCTTGGACAAAAAATATGCTGTTGCTGCTCCTGCTGCTATCTGCGAAGGGAAAGAGAAAAATCTATCAGCATCCTGGGGATCCAAGAATGAGCAGTATTGAAAACCAGCAAGAAACACACAGACATTCAGAGGCCAGGAAGCTCAAACAGCCGAGGGATTGCAGTGTCAGCGGATATGA
Source organism: Nothura maculosa (assembly GCA_032353885.1). Lineage (NCBI taxonomy): Eukaryota > Metazoa > Chordata > Aves > Tinamiformes > Tinamidae > Nothura > Nothura maculosa. The sequence continues at coordinate 740,055 of JAUBOD010000420.1, read as the reverse complement.
CCGTGGGGAGACCCAATCTAGTGTCATCCATTCACCTCAAAGGCAGGCGTGCGGTCCTTTGGGACCAGCCAGCCAAACCCTGGAAATGCCAAGCGCAGCAAGAACAACTCCAACCCAAATACGCAATCTCCAAAGGTTTGAGTAAGAACTCAAGCATTCGAGGAAGGTTTCGGAAAGCCAATGGGCACCGGCCTTTGTCTGCTCCCGCTGGATCACTGCGGTTGATTTCCTAACACCTTCAAGAGGTGAAGAGTCAAGACAAGTGTGAGCATGGCTGAAAAGCCCAGCTACAAAGACTCAGAAAAATCAGACCACAGAGCAGTCCACATTCATGTAGGTTATGAAACAAAGCTTCATGTCCCGCCCAGGCACTTTAGGGCTGTTGAGTAATGAACTAAGCCTGTTGCCACCTTCCCAAACTCTCCTTGTTTCCACACAAGCAGGAATCTGCCCACACGCAGAAGTGCTGCAGTTGCCTGGGCTCTTCCAAGTAGGTTGAAACCAAACCCTTACGCTACCCACACCTCCGCTTGCTGTAAAGTTTAATGGCTCAGTAGCCACCTCTTCTACTTACAGTTCAGTGTCCACGATGACGTCTGGCCTCTCCAAAGTCTGCCGTCTCCGCTGGATGGCATCCACAATCTTTTTCCTGGGACCCAGTGGGATGTTGATGCTTTTCAGATCATTGTCTGAACATAGCATGAGGGCCTCCAAGTCAATCTTTTCCTTCTTCAAGATGGAGATGAACTCAAACATGTGCAGGGAAGCCAGGAAAGTCTCCAAGGGGCTGGTGTCTGGTTCATCATCATCATCTAAGCCCAGCTCCACCTCGTCCCAGGGCAGCTCCTCTGCGTTCCTCTCCTGCAGGCTGTTGGCACTGCCAATGCTGTCGTTGAGACTTGGCGAGCGCTGCAGGCGGCTCCGCAGTTTGACACCTACCCCGTCGGTGTTGCTTTCTCCCAGCGCGCCAGCATCCTCCCGGCCAATCCCAAAGAGCCCGCTGCTCACGTAGTTGCGCCGGAACACCATTGTGCCCAGCCCGGGGCGGTTGAACAAGGAATCGTGGCCAGAGTCAGTGCTGACTTCCGAGTGGGCTGAGTCCATATGCAAACCTGGATCACTTATGGCACGGGAGACGGTATCTTCATCTGTGAGGAACATGTCTCTGATGTTACGCCGAGTCCACTCCTTGGGGCTGGCGTATGTGCCTTGTTTCACGAACATGACATCATTCCCTAGCTGCAGGCCAGAAAGAGACCGCACACTTTTCCTCCCATCCTCATATATTTTGAATGTCCCATCCACTTGCTTCTTCTTCTCTAGCTTTTTCTGGATTTTTGTCTTTCCCTTGGCTGTACCATGGATGGTGGCTTGGGAGTATGGCAGGGAAGTCACCATAGACATGTGTTGGAACTTCTTACTCAAAGTGCTACTCGAATAGCTAGAGAAGCTCATGGTGTCCGAGCTATCTGACATCTCCTTTTTGTACCGTTTCTCCATCCTCTCGTGGTGCTTCTTCTGCAGCTTCACGCAGTCCTTAATCCTGCGCTCCGCGTCGCGGAAGGCCTTGTCCTTCAGCTTGCTCACCAGCTTGGGGTTGAGGCTGCTCTGCTTGGCAGCGATGGAGTCCAGGTAGCGCACGCACTCCATGTGTCCCTTCATGGCTGCCATGTCTAGCGGGGTGTGGTAGTCATTGTCCAGGCACCAGATGTTGGCCCCAAAAGAGATGAGGAAGGAAAGGCAGTTCAGGTGACCGTTGGCTGCTGCCAGGTGGAGCGGGGTGTTCCCCCAGATGTCACATTTGTCTGGGTCCCCTCTAGACAATAAGGAAAATTGTTGGTTAGCTCTCAGGTCTGACCGACAGGCTCTACTGAGATATTTCCTAGAGAACAAGCAGTTATGTGGGGAAAAATCAACAGCACCAGCTCCATGAATCATTTCTTCCTCAAAATACAAACCCACACACCTCCAGCCCCTACAACTTCACTTTTAAATCTTCTGGAGACTCGTACCAATGACATGAGATGGAAGCTTGCAGCAATTCCCATAACTGGTTTCAGCTTTCAAGAGACATGTTTCTACATCCGAACAATCTTTGGAGAGAAGACAGGCTGGATTCTGACTAGACCAAAATTGAGATGTGGAGTAGATTCCAGCTCAGGTTTAACTTACAAAATTTCAAAAATAAAACATTCCATTAAATGCTACGCAGTTTCCAGCTTCAAATTTTGGCTTCATTCTCATTCTAATTCTCATTCCATTCCATCCTAAAACATCCCAGCACACACTTGCTCCTTGGGGAGGGTCCCATCATGGTAGTAACACTGCCAATAAGTGGGCCATCCTAAGCACTGGTTCTGAAAAACACTAGCTGCTGCCTGCTCTAACATAATGTGAACTAAATCCTTCACCCCTCTCTCATTCGTATGAAAGCTCAGGACAGAAGAGGACATGATTTCAATAGAAAATAAGAACAGAGTTGTTGGCATAGGCCTAGGGGCTGGCTTTTTTGTGGGGGGTTTCGCCGCCCCACGCTGGGTTTCGATTGCATGCCTCGAAGTGAGTGGGTATTAGCACATCCTGAGAATCTAGTTTCAGAGAAAGTGCAGATTAGGTTTCTGCACTCCCCAAGGGCTGGACACTTGGCTAATGCCGTTAGCAGCTCTTCTTGTTTCGCGTCAGCCCCTACTCCACAAGCTGTGGAGGGGACGCAACCTCTTACTCACGTCTCCCATCTCTTGTGGGGCCTGTGGAGGGAGATAGTTGTGAACCTGGCACTTGGAGGCACCTCTGCCCTCCTGGCAATCCTCTGCATTGATGATGTGCTGAAATAGGAGCTAGTTCACACTGCTGCTGGCAGTGGGCTGTGGCCGGAGCGCTCACAGACGATATACAACCGACAACGGCATCGGTCAGCACCGCGTACGGGCCAAGGCCGAGCCTTTGTGGAAGGCTCTGCAACTCCTTTGCTCTACACAAATCTTCCCTGTTGATTCGTCATCTTCCCTGTGAGTGCTAGGGGAGCCACGGCCTAGCCCTCAGCCACCAGGTCTCCAAATCCAGCCACCGGGTTTGTAAGAGGGCTCAATGAAGGCATGAAGACACTTGCTCTGGGCCTTCGAAAGAAAGAGCAAACGAGCTGGTAGGACCGGCCAGGGAACGCACCCTCGAGACATCCATCCTGTGTTTCACTCCTCACTGCTTCAGGCCTGTGTTGACAGTTGGGCTGGGATGAGCAGAGCACAGAAATGTCTCCTAAATCCCACGTGTCTGCCGTGCTACAGCCCATTTCCCTGGAAAGAGGCCCAAAGGTGCTCCAGGGAAAGAGGGCCAAGATTGCTAGAGCCAGGACTTCTCTCCCTGCCAGCCGTGCTGCTCCATTCCTTCTCTACCCATGTTCATACGCAAGACCCAGCGACATCTCCTTTCGGCACACGAGTCCTCACACGTTCAGGACACACTCCAAGACCCCAACACGCTGCTCTGAACATCTGGGCTCAGGCAACAATGGAGCCTGAACAAAGCTACGCAGCCTCTTTAAGAGCTAGCTTCCCATTTCCTGGCTTTGCCAAAATATCGTAGCTATCTGATATGGAAAAGGAATGATTCTGCAAAAAGTGTAAGGAATAAAGCAGGCATCCGGAAGTTAAACTGGAAATTATTTGCATTTGGAGCAGGAGTTTCCCATCAGGACTCCTTAATAGCCACATAGAGGCGCATTCAACTTTCCTCTTACTGGGAAAATCAGTAGTTGCTCTGCAGCTGTTTCAACAACATTTGTAGAAATTTAATATTTCTACAATCTTGAGTCTTTTTGAAAATTCAGCAAGAGCTGGTCAAAAGGTTCCAAAACACGCAAAGGAACTAAGGAATTAAGAGAACTTCTGTATTTAGATCCTCCAATGTCTCTATTGAAGCCAAGAAAGGCTTCAAAGAGGCCTTGGAAGAACAGGAGAGGCCACAGAAACAAAGGAGTTAGAAGCAGCTGAAGCAGAGGAGGGACCTGCCACTACTGTGGCAGAGCCAAGTTGCCAGATGAGGTAACTCCCTATCCACCCCCTACCCTCACTGTGACATGTCCAGGCTGGGAAATTCATGGGGAACATCAATATTTGATGAATTGCAAGAGAGGAGTAAATTATTTATGGAGCTGGATTAAAGAGCCAGTGAAACTAGAACTGCTGGGGCTGGCGGTGGGACTCGGCGCGTGAACGGTCATTTGTTGATGTGTGCTTTGAGTGGGGACATGTGTGTCAGCTCGGACATGGATGGGCAGATGAGCCAGGCCAACATGAGGGACCCGACTCCCGCACTGGCTTCTTATTGGGACAGTGATTTAGCAATGGACACAATGGAAATTATCTTGCTTCCCAAACCAATCACGTATCTTGCTGGATGTTTTATCCACATGCTGCATCTCAGAGCTCCTTCTCATGTCTTCTAGTTTGAGTGGTAAAGGGAAAAGCCAGAAGGATCTTGGGAGACTCATATGTAAAGATCTCCTTTCCTTATGCTTTTTATTGCCTTGGGAGAAAGAGCACCAAAACTGGATTTCCCTGGATATTTCCACTGTCTAGAAACCAAGAGATGAGAACAAAATTAGATATCTGAGTCCCTTTGCCCCATGAAAGTCTGACAGAGGCACTAAAGATGCATCTAAAGGAAAGAACAAGGGTGACTTGCAAAGCAGCTGCATTTGATCTGTCACTGATAATAAACATGAGGCCTCCCCTCCGGCAGGTCTCAGACCAAGCAAACCTTCACCTTGAGGGCACCGCACAGCCTGAGATGCTGACTGCAGGGTCCACTAAGTGGGAACGTATTTTAATAACAAGTATGAAGCTCAGCACTTCTCAGCTTCAAAGCGTTTTCAAGTGCTGAGTCAACACCTGTAATAATTATTATTAAAAACACTGTTAATTGAGCCCCTTGGGTGGACATGTGCATCTCCTGAGTCATTGCGTGCTCCCTGTGACGCGCACCCTCACTCCCTTCCTGCCGGCTTTTCCCCCCACTTCTCCCATGGGATCTCAATTAGCCTGGGAATCCACTGACACTTAGACACGTCCTCCCCTGGCTGCGTGTGTGAAGTTCCTCTGATAGCAAAGGACTGGCTCACCCCCTGGGAGCGCATCCATGGGACAGAGCAGCCCCTCCGAGCGGGAGCCACCCGGGTGCGGGGTAGCTCTGGCTCCTGCAAAACACGCGGCACAGTTGGTGCTATCAGAAGAGGAAGATTTCTGGCTTCAAGAGAAACAACCGAGTATAGCAGGGCCACTTGGAGCAACGACTCAAGAAAAGCCTAGAGATGAGCACAATGAGATGAGATAGGGATGCAGGACAGAGTTTTGGGTCTTACATCCCAAGTTTTGTCCTGGATGGGCCTGGTGGCATGTCAAAGATTAAGCAAGTCCAGATATCCCCCAAACTAGCAGCAGATATTCTAAGAAGGCTCCTCTCAAGGCCTTCCCTCTCGTGTATTTCAGCAAGAAGCCAGATTGGCAGTTGCTGTGGGAGCCGATGTTACTAATGATTATTAATGCCATTCGTAGGGCAGTAGCGCCTAGGGGCACGTCTAGCAGCCTGGGACGTCACCATGGCCAGGTCCCACGGTGGCTGGAAGCAGCCAGCTCAGGCACCGGAAGCAGCCCGGTCGTGATCGTGCTCCACCCAACTGCTTCATCTGTGCGGCCGGTCACCACCCTGGGAAGCTTCCCACCAACACAGCCACGCTGCTCTTCCTGGCACTCACGTGCGAGGAAACTCCATCCCCTTCACACGTCCCTTCTCATTCTTCCCTGCTCTGCGACGCTTCCCTCCAACCTGGTGCATGTCAAGGGCCATCTCTTCTCCTCCAACCTCTTGCTTCAGTGGCTGCCTCATCCCACAGTCATTAAAACTCAAAGCTCTTCTTGACAGGAGGCACTCATAAGAACTCCTCCTATGGTGACAAAGCTGATGGTGGCCCTGCCTAGCAGGAAGATGCATTCCAACCCCTCTTGTGATCCATTCCAAGAAAAAGTCCTATCTTTCCCAGGCAAAGCCCATGTGGCTGACAGGAGCTGGGTCCATGCCTGTCACATAACAAACTGTGCTAGAGAATTACTGTCTCCGAGAAGCTGCACTACCAAATGCCAATTAGCCTGTCTTTTCCCAGCCGTCACGTTAATTGAGCTTGTGTCCCTCCCTGGAGTGCAGCCAGAAGGAAGAAAAAGGCTTTTTGTGTCACTAGCAAGATGGACAGGCCACCGTTGACCCCTCCATCGTGTCCTCTCACTCTGTTCCTCTCTGAAGGCGGCACTGAGGCTCAGGCGAATCAGTGTCCACCAGGAAGCCTCCCCTGCTCCGACATGGACATAGCAACGAGTCTGCTTCATGCAGGCTGAAATGATGAGGCTCCCTCCCATGCCCCCACACCAGCAGCACCCTTGTACCTTATTCCCCATCACCACTTTGTCCCGTGACACAATGTGGGGACACGTCGTGAGGTTCATCGCTTAAGATAGCAGAGCTTTGCTAAGCCTAAACATCCACCAGCAAGGCCTGCAATGAGGCACGGAATGAACAGCAGAGATGTCTCCTCCTGGCCATGTCCCTCCTGGTGTCCCTCACCCAGGGCCCCTCCTGGCCAGCCTCCCTCGCTGTGCTGGGCTGTTTCCAACGGCCTGGCCCCAGCGCCTGCCTTATGGAGTGCCGAGCCCAAGGGAAGGTGCCCCGAGCCTGTGCAGGCCCCAGAGCTTCACCGGGGGGTTTTCCAAGTCCCTCTGGCCCCCGAGCTCCCATCACCGCTGCCCTAGGGCTGCCCACGTGCACGGTCAGCCATGTTCCTGCCTCAAGGAGCAGGCCCGAAAGAGGAATATTGCAACAGCTGAGACCACATGCTGGCATTCTGGCAGAGCGATGGCAGAAGGGAAAATTCTAAGATTTTCCTAGAGGAAGGGCCTGGACAACTTGGCTTCTCCAATTTGGCAGCTCCTAACCCTGTTTTGGAGGCTTTGTGGCCCCAAATCAGCTGCCAGGAGCAGAGCCCTGCCCAACCTCCCTGGAGGCCTGAGGAGGCTTCTCTGATCTGTGAGGATGTGACAGGGAGACCAACGCTGTGATGCAGATCCATCTGTGCTGCCAGCCCCGGAGCAGGGCCTCGTCCACCATCCATCACTTAAAGGGCACCAGGCCTCCGCCAGGCTGTTTGTCCTGTCATCAGCAAATATATATGGAGGCCATTAACTAAACAGCAGCTGCGATGCACCCAGACATGTCTGCTAGGACCTTTTATAATGAATTTATAAAGGGTCCTCTGTGCAGGAAAGCAGCCCTCAGGCTTTCTGCACAGGGAAAAGTGGGTTCCAGGGGATGCAGCGAGGAGCACTGGGTTCCCCAAAACTCGTCTTCCTGCGCCCCAGCTCCCCATGGGCTTCTCAAAAGGCCCCC
>JAUBOD010000420.1:660018-677377 GCA_032353885.1 Nothura maculosa | reverse complement strand
GCCCCGCGGCGGGGTCGGCCCGGCTCGACTCGGCTCGGCTCGGCCCAGCCTGGCCCGGCCCGCTCTGCTCTGGCCCGCTCCTGGCCGCGGATGCGGCGCGTCCCGCCCGGCCGCCGCTAAATGCTGAGCAGGATGGAGGAGTTTCCGAGCGAGGAAGAGGAGCCCTGGTACGACCAGCAGGACCTGGAGCAGGGTAAGGGCGAGGAGCACGGCAAGCGGGAGCAGCACCCGGCAAGGGGCTCGGCCGGAGCCCCCTGCTTGGTGCAGCCGGAGCCTCCCGCTTCGCGCCGCCGGCCCTGGCATCCCGGCTGCTCCCTAGCATGGTGCCGGCCCTGCCAAGTTCAGAGACCCTTGGGATGCAGGCAGGGAGCCCGGCTCTGGCCGCAGCACCAGGAGGGGCCGTTTTGGTGCATGCCCCAACGTGGGGTTCCTGGCAAACTTGCTGCAGGAGAGCAACGAGGGGCTGCTTTAATCCCAGCGCTGGTCAGGTTGGCCCAAACGCTGCTTGGAAATGGATATGGCAGCAATAATTTGCTGTGGAGCTGGGGATGCTGAAAGTGTCTCCCAAAGGCGCCCGCTGCACCAGCCTAAACCCAAGGGGAGCCAAAGCTTCTAAAGCACCAAATTAGTTGTAGAGATTTTATGAGGCAGCCATAAACGCAGGAGGAATGGGAAAGGAGAGGAAAATCAATGTTCTTTCCAACAGCAAAATGAGGTTGGCTGGAGAAAGACAAACACTTGCGTAGCATGCTCTAAAGTAACTGTGCTTGCATTCGCGCTGGCTTTGTACCATCTTTACCTTGATGCTGAACACTTGGTAGCTGGGTGTATTTGGAGATTTTATGGCTTTTTGTGTGTGTTTTGGGTTTTTGGGGGCTTTTTTTTTTTTTCTTTCGTGCTTATCTTAGTGTTTTGAGTCAAAACGCAGTAAGCAGCAGCTGGGAGAAGTCCCATGTCAGGTGAGCATCCCCCAAGGAACCAGGATAGTCCATGTACAGGGAAAGTCACTTACGCCCAGGCAGAGGCGCTTACTTGACCGGGAGGACGCGCGGTCCCGCTCCCAGCGCAGTGACACTGCCTCAACCTTCTGCTACATTTGGGCAGGATGCAAAGTTTACACAACTTCCTGCAAGGCAGGGGCTCCGCAGGGAATGACAGGGCAGGGAATGACAGGAGCCTTGGGGGATTTTCACCGCGGGTTTTAACCCCAGCTGCTCCACTAAAGGCGGTCGCTTCAAGCAGGCCCCACTCTGCTAAACGCCGTGCTGGGCTTGAGCCAGGGCAGGAGCAGAGTTGGAGCTCCCTGTGGAATGAACAGGGCAGCCTTTGAGCGCTCACCAAATCGCATCTCTGCTGACGTCCTGGCGCAGCTCCTGAGGTTCTTGGGGCCAGGATGGGGCTGGGGAGCAGCGGCACAAGGATGAGCACAAGGAGGCTCCAGCACCGCGGGTGCAATGGAGTGTTTTCTGCCGAGCGCTGTGGCCGCTCCAGGTTCATGAGTCAGCACTGGGGAGGTGGCACCCGGAGCACCTCACCATGGGCAGCCGCGTCCCCAGCTCCATCCCCGCCTGCACCACTGGCATCCCATGCCGCACAGAGCCCCCCTTGGAGGAAATGCAGGAAGCGGCCCCCAACAAAGCCCAGCTGTGGGATGTGCAGCCTCCTGGAAGCAGGAGCGGGGCTGGGGTCTTAGGCAAAGCCAGGACGAGGGAGCTGGGGGAGGCTCTAAGTGAAACCCACATATGGGGAAGGTCCTGGGGGCACCATTACCTGGAGCACTGCGCAAAGCGCCGCTAGGGCCAGCGCGGAGTTTTGCCCGCACCCGCCATGGCCTCGATGCTCCGGTCCTGGCGATGCCTCTGGTGACTGCCCAGTCGGGGCTGGTCCAGCCCAACGTGCTCACAACAGGACAGCGAAGACAGGGAGAGGCCAGCGGGCCCAGGCCGCGTGCGGGCGGGCGACAAAGACGCCAGCTGAAAGAGGCTCCTTAGGAGCCGGGAGAAAGAAAAGCCGGGAGAAGGTTTCTGCACGAGCCGGGTGCTTGCTGGCCCTTTATCCCTCTTTCCCAGTATCATCAAATATTTATTACATTTACATCCCAAACTGTTTGCTAAGCAACGGCTGGCTTAACCGGGAGCTCTGCGATGCTTGTGTTAATTAACTGTTTTAGCCCCGCCGCATAAACGGTGTCTGCAGCTCCCCTCCCAGCACCTGTTACTTCCCACCCCATCCTCCAGCTCCCGCCTGCTGAAATAATACATGGAGGGGGAGCCAACAACCTGCAGCCCCTCCGGGTTTCCAAGCCACCCCCAGGCCTCGGAGCGGCCGGAGCTGGTCCGTTCGCAGTCTGGTTCTGATGGAGCCGGAGCCGCTCTGCTTCCTCTACCCGTTTTGCCTGCTCTGAGGGCTCTTACTGACCTCCAGAACCAGCTAGGTGACTGGTCAGTGACAAGGGAACAGTGCTGGTGTCCCTGGAGGTTCCTCGTTCCTTGGTGTTCCTTTTCCAACACACAAAGCCCTGCGGTGCTCACTGCTTGCTCACTGGGCTCTGCTCCTTTGCCAGGCTTTGGTGAGCCCAGTCCATCGCATCTGCATCCAAACAGAGCAGAGACCCGGCCCAGCAGCTACCTGCAAGTCACCTCAGCCTCCCTCCTGCTCTCCTGAAGCGGATCCTTCTCTCCACCTTGCCGAATTCCCCAGTTGTCCCAGCCTCCCTATGCCAGAGCTTAGGTTGAGCCAAAAAGCACCAGAGTGCGGCCCAAGAGGAGGGCTCCGAGAGCCCCTGGGCACGACACGAGCCTCAAGACACGTCCCCATGCACAGCTGGAACCGCCTGGCACAGCTCCGGTGCCGACGGGAGCGGAGACGCTCCGGGAAGCGGCACAGCACCTGGCTGCTGCCGCAGGATTGATATTCCTCTCCTCCCGGGAGGCCACACACTTTTGGGCCAAGCTGCCTGCAATGCAGAATTAGGGCTTGGTGGCTCTAACCTCTAAAGGTCTCCAGACCTAAGCATCTTATTTTAATTCCTCTCCCGGCCAAGCGTTCTGTTGCTTGCATGCTAAGAGGGAAAGGACACAAGGTGCTGAGCTTGCACCGCTCCCACCTCATCCGTGCGAAGCCGGGGAATCACGGGCAGTCCGGAATCGGCCCTACTTCCACCACATGTGCAGGGAACTAGCATCTCCTGGCAGCCACAACTGCCCCTTTTCTGTCTCCAACCTCAACAGAGCACCCGTGCAAAGTGCCAGCAACTTGTCCAAGCCCTTCACTGCCTTGGGAGCTGTTATCCCAGACACCCAGTTTGGGGCATAAGCCACATGCGTTTGGCTTATTCCTTGGAATAAGCCAGGAGTGCAGTGGTTAACGTGCTGTCCTTCCTCCCCAGCTGCCAGACAAGGGACCGGGCTGTCCCTGCAGCAGCCGAGTCACTTGTGTGCGGGAGCTCCCCGGAGCGGGGAGCTTTCCATGGCTAAATGCTGAACTGAAGGGGAACCTCAGGCATGGAGATGACAAAGGGGACCAGAAAGCCACAGCAGACACGAAATAAAGTGACATTTAGGTCAGGCTTTCCCATGAGGTAGCAATGGGAGGCTCCAGATTTGGAAAAAAATACATATGTGCCTAGGATGCAGATTCCCTTGGTACACAGGGAAGGCAAGAAAAGAGGGTGTAAGGGAGTCGTGCACCACAGCTCTCAGGATATCCCTCTGCTCTCACACAGAGACCCCTTTCTCCAGCTGCTGAAACCAGGCACATACTTCCAGCTGTGGGAGGGAACGGAATTAGAGGAGAAGAGAAGGAAAAAAAATGGAGAATTTTCTCCGTTTCCCATCTGGGAGAGCTGCTAAGCAGAGGCACTGCTCCTCAGCACAGTCCCTCATTAGCTCCATCCACAGCACCTCCATGCCCAGGAGCCCAGAGCATCCCACTGCTGTCAACCTGCAAGCAGAGCCTGTCCCCACCACGGAGGCGTTTTCCAGCCTCATTCATCTCCCTGGTACCAGCCAGCGCCGGGCAGTGACAGGGCACGGAGCCCGTGTGACAGGCAGAGCAATGACAGCAGAAGGGCCCCGTCCGGCCTCTCTGGAAAGCAGCGCTGGTGCCGGGGCCGCTGCGGAGCCTCTCGCTTCCAGGCGGTCACCCTGCTGCTGAAGGGCCTTTTGCAGGGAAGCACAAGGGTAGATCCCTGCCACACGTGGCTCTGGAATTGCTCCACGTGCTCCTACCAGGTGCAGCTTCAGGGCTTCCAAAACTGCTACTTAATGTGCTCCAAAACACATACACAGGCCAAGAGTTTTGGAGAATGCGCCTCAGAAAATATCTTAGAGGAGCGAGACCAGATGTTCAACAACTAATCTCCAAGCAGCTGGGAATTTTAAACTGACTTTCTGTCACTCTCAGGTTGTTTTTACTCACGAATCCTAAGCAGACACCTACAAACCTTCCCTCCACAGGCGGCAGGTTCATTTGCAGCTTCACACAATGGCTCCTTTGCACTCTTGGGCCAGTTGCTCTGGCTTATCCTAGTTTAATACATATTGCAGCCACTCTGGTACTTCTCCATTACCTTGTCTCCTCCTTGCAAACCTTGGCAGTTAGAGCATGCAGCAGCCAGGGACGTTATCCTGCTGTTTTCCTAGGCATGGGCTCGGTCCTGGAAGAGACATGGGATCCAGGGCCAGTGTGGGAGGCAAAGCAAGGAGCATCCACGGGGCTGGGGTTGCTCCTGGAACAGCCAAACCGCTGGGGACCCGCAGGGCCACCTGTGCCCCTAGCAAGGGAACAGCAAGGGTGGCCTGTGACCGCCAGGATCCGGACAGCACCTTGCAGGAATACAGCCGGTGCAGGGAGTTGTTCCCTTCCACACATACCAGCTCTCCCGGCTCCCTGCCCTGTGCCAGGAGCCACACGTATTCCCCTCCTGATAATCCTCCCTTCCATCCCAGCTCGGTCGCAACCTCCTGCTCCACAAACCAGGGCATCCACCCACGCGTCCCTGCGGCTCCAGCGCGGGCACAGCCCAGGCCCAGCGCTCTGCATCCCGTCCTACCTCCCCGCGCACAGGGGAGCACCCGCCTCCCTCCCCTCGCCCTCTTCCCCCTTCTCCACAGCAGCTCTGTTCTTACACATTCAGGGTGCTCTGCAATCCAGGCGCGGCCTCCAAGCTTCCTGCAGCCACTAGAGCCAAGACAAACAGCCACGGAGGCTCCTTGGATAAGAGAGCACAGGGAAAGGCCCAACCACACTTTAACAACACGCTCCAGGTTATCTTGTTCCAACAACATGGCAAAACACACACTGCCACTGGCCGGGACTGCTCTATACGTGCCTATATAGGCACATATGTCTCACAAGAAACATGCTAGGGCTCACCCCACACAGATTCCCTCCATCACCTGCTGTGGAGCAGCAGCAAGAGTTGATCTTTGCTCTAACAAACCCAGGCGGTGCAACACCTTGAAACTAAGAAAAACAAGTGAGCAGCAAGTACACCCTTCCCCGGGGTAAATCAGCGCAGCATCATTTATTTACATGTTGAAAGGAATAATTGCACCTAAGCTTGACTCTACGTAGCCGTGTGTAATGGGGCAGACAGCAAGAGCAATTAAATTCAATGTCAACAGCATTAAACATCAGCTCTCAACTCTCAGCCAGGGCCATCCATCAGCTCCCGAGCTCCCTGAACCGCCTCTGAAGACCCCTGCACCAGCTCCAATAGCCATTCCTGGGCTCTGGATCAGCCTTGGTCCATCCTGGCCCCAGGCTAGAGCTTCAATAGGGGGAAGGTATTTGAAGATACAGGGCTCAACAGCTTGGGCTTCACTGGGCACAGCAGCTGTTGAGCCCTTGTGAACAGAGGCACGTTGTCCCACGGCTTAGATGGTTGAGTTGCCCAACATGCCCATGAGCTGCCAGGTACCTGTTGCTGGTCCCCAACCTCTTCCACTCAAGCACAGCCTTCCACGGGTTCTGGCTCAGGATCTTCGGAGGTTTGTCCGGAGACGTAGACCCATAAGAGCCGTGGTCAGGGCTAGGAGCTACAAAGATGGGAAGATATTAAAGCTCTTCACTTGCATCATCCCCATGATACCACAGGTTGGGGACCACCAGGAGTCCAACAGTTGGGAAGAGAGGGCTCAGCTACAAGGGAATGACGGAGACGGGATGGCAGGGGCTGCCTCTGTCTCACACAGCTCAACGGTTGCCACTGTTTAGAGACACTGAAGAACCAATTTCCCCATATCCTTCAAGTCTGGAGCCTCCCAGGCCCTTGCACCCAAAGTGGAAGAGCCAATTGGCCGCTCGGAGCTCAGCCCCATCCTTTCTTCTTCCCCACTTCTCCCCAAACTCTGCCCGTTTCCCCCATTAAATTATTGCTGACAGAGCCCTTTAAATTACAAGGCGGGCTCCTGTGCCGCCTAATCCACTTAACTCAACCCCAGCTGATTAAATTGGATGCCATATGGTGGGCGAGTGCTGATGTAATCCGCAGGGATGGGGACGCCCTCGACTCCTTCCCCGAGCCCAGCGCAGCCCCCGTTTTCGCTGTGCCAGGGCTCTCCTTGCTGCATCGCTCTGGCAGGACGGGACGGATTCGCGCCGTGCCGGTCACCAGCAGCAACGCAGGCTCCATCAGCACACGTCAATACAGCCCCGAGCAGCCCAAAGGCACAAATTCCCATGCGGCTCTACCGGCTGCTCCCGCTGCTCCCCAGCCAGGTTATCGCACGCTCCATCCCCCCAAAGGCACTTTGGAAATTGGAGGAATTGCACGACTGTGAAATAGGTGAAGGACATCTTGATGACGCTCGTGGCTGTGCTGGCAACTCCCAGACCAGGTCATGGGGAAGTTGTGATTATTGTAATTAAGAAGGTCACATCATAGACTATCCATGAGTGGCAGATCCTGCTCTGCACACACCATGGCATTATCAATCCCTGTGCAGCCACAAACTGCAAGGCCACCATGGTGGACACAGAGAGAGTAATTACACACATTAATAACTGTTCCTCACCTTCTGCTGTTGGATGCTTTGTGTCAGATTTTCAGTCTGAGCTGGAAATTCACCCTTTAAATCTGCAAGAAACCTGGGAACCCCCATGAGCCCAGCAGACAGGGCTTAAAGCAAACAACCAAGGGCTGTGGATGTGGGAGGGTTTTGCAGGAGGCAGCTGTGCCATCCAAGAGCCACAAACAGCATCACCTGAGGCACGGAAACAGCTGACAGGGCAAGACACACAGGGCTCTGGGTATTTTTTTTTTAAAGTGAGAGGTGCCAAATCCAGTATTTCAGCTGACACACAATTAACAACCATTTCCCTGCACTTCTCCAAAGGTCTGCTATGCCACCCTTTAAAGCTGAAAGGTTCTTTTTCAAGGTTTTGAGGGAGTGGAAAAGGGAGAACATGAGGTGGCTTCTCCTCAACAACCTCTGTGCGTCACCAGCTTCCCTCACTCCACAGCCAAAGCTTCCATGCACACAGGGAAGAGCCAGGAAAGCCCCATCCCTTCCCATGCCCCTCGCTGGCTGCTGATGACAGTGAGGCAGGATGGTCAGGAGACCCCGCGTTGCCCCCGTGCCCACCCTGCTGCCCATTGCAGGGACACTGGGGACAGCCCTGTGTGACCAGCAGGTGTTGGTGGCCCCAGGGACCACGAAGCCAAAGGAGGACGAGGCCGAGCAGCCACTAATGGTGCAGGGCGTCCTCAGGGCACACGGGGTTTTATTACTCATGTCAGTCTGTTAGTGAGTGATGGATGGAGGCCGAGAAGGGAGGCAAGATACTCCCTTCGTTAGAGACAATAATATAATTTACAGGGCACCCAGGGGCCTCGTGGTGCTTTACCAACCTTGCTGTCATCCTGCTAGATGCGGAGCCCCTCACAGCCCCTTCTGGCCTCGGCAGCCAGGGCTGGGGACGCCAAGTGTTGCCTACGGCCACATCTTGGCGACTTGGCTCCCTGTGTCTCCAGATCCTGCCCAGGCTCTGAGCTCCCCTCCTGCCTCTCTTTTCCAGACTTGCATTTGGCGGCCGAGCTGGGGAAGACGCTGCTGGAGCGCAACAAGGAGCTGGAGGACTCGCTGCAGCAGATGTACGCGACCAACGAGGAGCAAGTGCAGGAGATCGAGGTAGAGCCGCAGGGACCGTGCGGCCCCGTCACCACCAGCCTGCGCCAAGGGACCTGCCAAAGCGGGTGGGAGGTGAAGGCCCTTCCATATGTGGCCGACTCAGGGTGGATTAAGGCCTGGATGAGGTTCCCCTTCCCACTCTAATGGGTATTTCCCCCCGCTTCGTTCATTCCCTTCTCCCGAGATGTGCACGGCAGATTTCTGAACCAGCAGGGGCTGCATCTGGGGCACATCTGGCCTCTCGCTGCCTGCACATCAACCGTTGCATCCACCCCTCTGCACAACTTTGCTCCACTCCTGCTCCTCCCTGATTCCTGTTATTCCCTATCCTGCCTGTGCCCCTTGACAATGCTGACCCAGAACCCTGCTCTGTGCCTCCAACTAAGCAGCTTTCCTCAGAGCTGCAACCCAAAGCGCTGCTTCCTGCAACCATTGGGATCAGGGCACTGATTCCAAGAGTCCCCAGAGCTTAGAGGCTTAAACCTATTGTACAGCGAGCGGTACTTCCAGGCATCTGGAAACCACAAAAAAAAAAGGTTGAAAACCATCTGCTTTAGAGAGATGCAGGGCAGAGAAGGGGCAGGAGCTGGCACAGGGAGCACGAGGGCTGCAAGGGGCTGAGGACTTGAGTGCAAGGACACCAGACCTTAGTAAAGGGCTGGTCTTCAAATAAATAAATAAATAAATTTTAAAAAATCACTTTTTCCAGCAAAGTAGTGAACCCCAGAGATCTGGTTCCTTGCACAGTTGCAGCCCCAACCTCCTGGTGTTGCAGAGAGGCAGTCCAGGGCTTTGCAGAAGGTCTTTCAGTAGCAGACTCAGGCTCGCTGCAAGCCAGCAAAGCCCAGGGGCCTGCTCGCATTTCATGCACTCTGATTTTAAAGCCCAAATTCCTAAGGAAATGCAGCTTCTGTGGTTGATCTGTCAAATGATCCCATAATCACTGGGCAGTTTCCGTGCACCTTGGCGAAGGGGTTCGGTCACAGGGATATCAGCTTTCTTTGGGTTTTGTGAGTAAAGCAGCAGCTGAGTAGACAGCAATCATGCTCGGAGGGCAGGGGAAGTTCAGCTCTCTTTTAGACACAAAAACATCAACAGAGGCAGGGGCAAGTATGAATATTTCACCTGGAAGTGGCTCCAGGCAGATAGAGGGTAACACCCTACCAAGGAAGTGCAGGCAGTGGGAACCCCTCTTGCCAAACACCCTGGACATTGCCTTCCTTTTGGCCTTTCTTGCAGTACCTGACAAAGCAGCTGGAGATGCTGCGGCAGATGAACGAGCAGCACGCCAAGGTCTACGAGCAGCTGGACCTGACGGCGCGTGACCTGGAGCTGGCCAACCAGAAGCTCGTGCTGGAGAGCAAGACGTCGCAGCAGAAGATACAGTGGTGCGGGTACCTCCTGCCCTAGAGGGCCGGGTAACATAAGGCCACCCTTGGGATGAGGGCTTCGGAGCTGCTGGGAGGGAGGCGCAGCAGCCTCTCCTCCTTAGCACGGGATTTTCCTTGAAGGAGAGGAAAATATTCCTCAGAGAGGGCCAGAGCAGGCAGCCAGGGTCAGAGCCACTGGGGAAACCCTGTGCAGCCTGCGCTGCAACCCTGGTTTGTTGATAACTTCCCAGAACAGGCCCGTGCCCAAGGTCATCCCTGCAAACAACTGCCTTCTAAGCCAGATCCTTGCGAGCCTGGGTCTTTGCAAGCAGCTGCACACAGAGGGGATTTTAGCACGGGGAGTTTTACCAACTCAATAGCCAGGATAAAAGGGACTCTGGACAGTCTCTCCTTGTTTATTTGTGCAGGAGAAACAAGGGGGAATTAATGGGTGCCAGCTTGCCTGAGCATTTCAGTGCAGTGCACCCCAAGTTACTGTGCACTGTAACCCCAAGTTACAGTGCACTGACACCCTAGATGTGACACTTTCAGCAAACCAATGCAAGAACAGGTCACTAATTAATATGATCCCCAGTTTCAATTGCAGACCCTGCTCTGGAAACACCCCCATGTGACAGGGGTCATGCAGAGGGACCAGCCCCTGCCACAGAGAGCAAGGGCTCAGCTCCCTGGCACACACAAGAACCGTGGGCTCCACAGATGGGCTCTCTCCTTACGGAGCGTTCGGAAGAGCCGTGGCCGCCGTGCCTGCCTCCTCCTCACCTCTGCTCTCCTTCTTTCTCTCTCTGCCTCGCTGCAGCTTGACAGAAACCATTGAGGGGCTGCAGAACCAAGTGGAGGAGCTGCAGAAGCAGGTGGAGGAAATGCGGAGCTTGGAGCAGCTGCGCATCCGGCGGGAGAAGAGGGAGCGGCGCCGAACGATCCACACCTTCCCCTGCCTTAAGGAGCTGTGCTCCAGCCCCAGGTACAGAGGAGCAGGGCTCAGCCTCCCTTCTGACACCTGCCCTGATCCAGGGGCCCACGGAGACCCACTCAATCCTCTGGATCCCCAGGTCCAGGCTCTGCATCGGGGCTAAAACGTGACGATGGAGACGATGCTTCCGTGCTCGCCTCGGCTGCCGGCGAGGCAGAGCCTTCCCAATGCACAGTCGCTCCTGCTGAAAACCCCGGCGCCGCGTTAATTCATTGACCTCACGAGGGCATTTCTTGCTCAGCTCTATCTGCAATAGAACCTTCTTTAAATAGATAAGCAATCAATAAACTTCTTTACCGACCACGTCCGCTGCCAGAGGATGCGGACAACCCACATTATCGCTGCGGCAGCAACGGGGATGTTCTAAGGGCACAATCGAACCCCCAGCAAAATCCACTTAATGTCCGTGCGGTTCTTCTCCCCATCACCCCCCAGGACTGCTCTGCCCTGGGCTGCAGTTTGGCTTCCAGCAGTTGCTTTGAAGGTCACTGGGCCTTCTAGTAACTTGGAAATCTGTTCAATAACCCATCACCAATCATGTCTCCCAAGGGAAGCACTGGTGCCTTTTTTTTTTTTTCTTTCCTCTAAATTTGTTCTAAATGATAGGATGTTGCAGCCACTTTGTTGAGGAAAAGGCAAAATGGCTTTTTTGGGAAACATTTTACATCTCTAATTTGGTTCCGCTGAGGCGAGCATTGAAAAAGGGGCAACACTGTCAAAAGTCTCTTTCCACCTCCATCTTCTGTTTCATAAATCTTCTCCCACTCATCCTGGAGCATTTCCCAGACATAGGAAAGCAGAGCCAGCACTTCTGGCTTTGGATCATTTTTATTGTTAGTTATCTTTTCTTTCATTTATTTGTTTTAAGTCTAGAGGCAGCAGTGAGAAGGAGAAATCTCTTGCTCTGTGATCTCAGATTCTCACTTGGCTCTTTCTTCTCTGGGCATCCATGGAGCTACTTACATGACCATAAGCCACAATCTGAGGAACTCACAGCCTGTATTGGATTAATCCCTCTCAAGAGTCATTTTCCTCCTCTCTTTCAGGTACGAGGACGCATTCCAGGTCCATAGCTCTTCCACGGAGTTCAACCAGAAGCCTCTGGAGCGGGAGAACGAGCGCCTGCAGGCCATGGTGAACTCCCTGCGGTCCCAAGTGAACCAGGAGAAGCAGCGGAAGGAGAGGGTGGAGCGAGAATACACGTCCGTCATTCAGGAATACTCGGACCTCGAGCAGCGAGTGTGCGAGATGGAGAACTGCAAGCTGCGCATCAAGGAACTGGAAGCGGAGCTCCTCGAGCTGCAGCAGATGAAGCAAGTCAAGAAGTATCTGCTCAGCAGAGAAGACAACTTGTCCGAGGCCCTCCTCGAGCCGCTGAATAACGCCCCCGAGGCGGACTACATCGACCTCTCCGAGGAAGAGGGAGGGAAAAGCCACGGGCCGTCCATGACGCCCTCCCCGAACCACCCGGTGCGCAAGAGCTGCAGCGACACGGCCCTCAACGCCATCGTGACCAAGGACGCCGTGAGCCGGCACGAGGGCAACTACACACTGCACGCCAACAACGTGCGCAAGCGGGGCATGTCCATCCTGAGGGAGGTGGACGAGCAGTACCACGCGCTGCTCGAGAAGTACGAGGAGCTCCTGAGCAAGTGCCGGCAGCACAAGGACAGCGTGCGCCACGCCGGCGTGCAGACTTCCCGCCCCATCTCTCGTGACAGCTCCTTCAGGGACTTCCGGGGAGAGGGGCACGAGCTGGAAGAGCGGAAAACCACGGAGAAGACCATCACCAAGCACGTGGAAGCCGTGGACAAGCGGCTGGAGCAAAGTCAGCCCGAGTACAAAGCTCTGTTTAAGGAGATCTTCTCCCGCATCCAGAAAACAAAAGCGGACATCAATTCAACAAAGGTGAAAAACAAGAGCAGCAAATGAGTCCTGGCTCTGCAGTTGCTACCTGCAATCTCATCAGCCAAGTCTTCTCTTTAGCCCCAGGAAACGTTCTGTGGCCCCACTGCTTTGAAGGTTCACGAGATCTCATGTTATATTCTTGTATGGGAAGGAGACTCTTAAAGCAAGAACATGTCACGGAGGCTCAAGTCACTTTTTTAAGCTAGGGCTCTGGGCAACTTGTTGGAAAAAAAATTGTACATGGTAGTTAGAGGATTTGAGAAACTGAACAATGAATCTCTGCATGAGTTGCTGCCGCAGCCAGAAATCACAACAGCAACAAAACCCACATCTCAAAAAAGAAAACTGATCATTTCCTCCCTCCTTTTCAGCTTGTCTTACAGCCTCTCTGATTATCTGCAAGCAAAAGCCTGGATGTCCTCCAGCATTCTGCACCAGCTGGAGTGCAGTGCCACAAAATAAAACTGAAAAAGCCATGGGAACTTCAGGGGCCGCTTGGGAGCATCAGCCCAACCCCTCCACTTTGGCTTTATGGCTAAGAACCTGTGCTTAAACCCCAGAGACCTTCACCTAACCTTTCCCCTTCCCTAAAGGGCAGTATGTTCTTGCTATCTAAGCCATTCTCTTAGCAGTCAGGTTTTTCAGCTCTTTACAATGCAAGCGAATCGCAACTGGACAAACTTGAAGAGACACATAGAACCGGTTGTCCTGTCTCCATCGGCATCACTCGGTACTGCAGCCCATCCTCTCCAGGCTTTGCAGGCGAATGGGATCCCCTTGCTTGAAATCCACCCTCGGCGCAGGTCATCGGGAGGAACCTGATGACCAGGGCTTTGCTATAAGCCAGGCAGCAAGTGCTATTACAGTACTGGAGGCATCGGCCCTCCGTGCTGTTCAAGAGGCTGTCGTGGTCCCGTCGCCACGAGCTCCTTGCATATAACCTGCATGGGCTTCCAAAAACTGCCTGCTAGACTCACCCGTAGGAGGAGGAGAACAGCAAAGCACCAGATAGAGCAGCAAGAGCCTCAGCCGCTGATCCCAACCTGCCCCGCGCTTCTGCTCCGAACACATTTCCCAGAGGAGACGACGGATTTCAGTTTCTGCTGAAAAATAATCGACCTTGGCCGAGTTACTGTCCCCCCAGGTTGCACCCCTCGTACTCCGGCTCCCTTTCCAGCACTGAGGTCTCCTCGCTGCTGCAGACACACACACAGCCAGACGGCCACCGCAGTCTCAGGAATCACCAGTTTCCATTTCTCGTAACCTACATGTTGACCGTGCGTTTTAGGCAGAGAAGCAGCATTTCATTACAGCTTAGGCACCACCCAGAGCGCTGAGCCACAGAAATTATTAATAAGAATAAAAACAAAAGCAATTCTGTATAAGCTACCTATTCTGTACCTGCCTGGAGAAACTTTAGGCCACATTTGGATTCTCTATTCACCCATTTACATCCTCCCAAAATCTCAAGATTAGGGATTTTTATTATATTGACTAAAATAAATCTCATTTTGAAGGGGAAGGCCATAAAAATGTAATTACAACCCAAATCTAGGGCCATAACGTTTTGAGGAGCTACCTTTCCTTCACTCCCAGTGACATGAATATTGCAAATAAGCCCCTCGCAGCCCTTCCTTTGCTCAGATGCTTCCCCGAGGCTGGCACGAGGTGATGCCCACCTCCCACTGCAGCCTCCCACATCGGCTTCCCCCTAAATTCCCATTCTGGAATCACCCGCCTCAAACCACCCACCACCAAACGCTCCTCTCTTCCATGCTCTGCATTTTCAGGTGCCCCACGGCCCCAGATTCCAGAATCATTAGGAGCCACGTGCACTATTGTGGCGACCAGCTCTGTAACAGTATGGAGAACCTTCATGCCTTATTTATTTATAATGGAAAGCAGTTGTATAAAAAAATAAAATAAAATAAAAATGAACAACAGCAACAAAAGCAGCGTCAAGCTGATTTTCTCCGAGCATTTACCACGGCAGCTGCTGTCAACACCCTGCACTTAAACATTTATACTAGGGGAGCAATGTGGTTTTAAGTCATCCAATGTTTGCTCTGCAGTCATCATTGCATCGGATCCCCTTCACTTTCTGCTCTAAATATTAGCATGTGAATCAACATCACAGATAAGCACAGATTTTAAATATAGATTAGATTTTAAATGTATTTTAAAATGTGTTATTCTTTTTGTAAATAGAAACACCATTTCTTACAAAGCTGAGGCTTTTTTCTTACAGCTTCTTTTACTTCTGGGTACAGCAGGAGAGTTATGTCTTTGATTTTCATGTATGATTTGGGTCAACAAAATGCTTCAGGCTCCTTTGTGGAAAGCACAGAGAATATAGCAAGCTATATTGCTACAATATTTATATAACGTTCATTTTATATATTTGGACTACTAATATTTGCTACATAAAAAAGTTCTTTTGTCAGTTCTGAAGTCTCTATCAAACTGCACAATTTCTAAGCTGGCAATTCAAATGCTATTTTTGTTTTGGCTTTTCTTGAAAGCCCGGCATCAGAAAATGACTGATGGAAGTAACAGCGTTTGGTTTAACAAAAGGACAGCTGCAAGATATCAGCAGTTTGTTCAGCAAAATGCTGAGGGCATTTTTCCTGCATCTGAAAATATTAGTGGGCCTATATAAATATGGTCCCGATGACTGTATGATTCATAGTCCCTTGATTTTTCTTAAGGGAAGATTTCAGTGACTAAAGCAGAAGAAAATAAGCATCTTCTGCCCTTTTAGCCTGCCTTCTATCTGATTTTTTCCAATGTGTTTTGAAAATACCAAGTAAAACCACACAACTCCACTCAGAGATAAAAACAGGGCATTAAGCAATACCCCCAATAACTCTGCTTACCACCAAACTGGTCTAATAGAAAGCAACATGGGTTTAACAGCGCACACTAATGATCCCAGGCAGGAAGAGAACATCGTTGTAGCATATTGAGATGGATGAGGGGAAAAAATACTCCAGAAAACAATTCCTGATTCCAAGAATTTGATAACAATACCCCTCTCCAGATGACACGATTGGGATTGATATGGGGTGCAGTTTGTCAAGAATTCAGCTTCATGCTCAATTTGAAATTTGGGATATTTACCCTCGTGCTTTTCCACCAGCTCTAAGATGGCATCTTCCTTCAATTCCCACACTTGACTAAATGCCCCGTGCAGAGAAGTACCCATGATGAGGAATAGGTTGGACCGCTTGAACAATGAGCTCAAAGCCTTCACAGAGTAAGAAATCTCCCAGGGAGGAGAGACCCATTTCCAGGCCCAGGACAGGAGCACGGAGCCGCTCACGGTCCAGACCTGCTGCTGCCTTCCTGGCTCTTGCCCTCACCCAAAGGGCGACCATGGGCACATCAGCCTTTGTACCAGGTTTTAGGCACGTCTTGCTAGTCCTTTGCTCACCTGGGACTAACATCACCAAGTGGAGGGGGGTTGATT
This sequence comes from Nothura maculosa, assembly GCA_032353885.1. Classification (NCBI taxonomy): domain Eukaryota; kingdom Metazoa; phylum Chordata; class Aves; order Tinamiformes; family Tinamidae; genus Nothura; species Nothura maculosa. The sequence continues at coordinate 661,501 of JAUBOD010000420.1, read as the reverse complement.
TCTAAGCCAGTATCAATATTGGGATATCTCATTTCCCAAATCAAAAAGCTTGGCTCTCTTTCGGCCACATTGCAGCAAGTTCTTGCCGTGCTTCCCTGCCTTCCCAGGGAAGGCTCCACTTTCATTGGGGTCCAAGTACCAATCATTTCCCTTTGTACAAACACTCCTTTGCAGCCTATATAAGCAATAAATCAAAGTGAGACAAGTCCTTTCTCACAGGCCTGACTTGGATTCTGGTCCCTCCAAGCTCCTTCCCAGCCTCATGGCATCTGCAAAGCGCCGCCTTTCTTGGCACATGCCACCAGCACAAGGGCAAACCTGACGCGCTGCGCAGCAGTTGGCAAAGTGAGTCATCTCGCTTTGGATATCGTCGCCATCCCTCCGGCCACGGATCGCAGCCGCTTACCCGCTCGCCAGCGGAAATTAAGGTCACCAGATGGCCTGACTTGCCGCTGCGGATCGGAGCGTCACTCCTAAAGCGCTGCCATTGCCAGGGGAAGGTAAAGCAGAAACAGCCCAGGACGGTCTCTTCCTAAAGGCCAGGGGTGCAAACCCAGAGGCCAGACTGCAGCAAAGCCCTCACACCAAGTGCCCAGGCAGGATCCTGCCCTCCTTCCCATCCAAACCTCCCCTTTGGCCTCCACCTGCTTTAAATGAGAGCTCGTCAGCCCATGTCGGTCTCAGCGTTAACGACAGCCACAGGCTGCTCCCACAGGCCCCGCTTGCTGCCCTTCCTAGGGATGGAAATATCAATCCCCGCTCAGCGCTTGAGCGGGACAAAGAAGCCTGTGTCCATGCAAACAAGGGAGTCGCTCCAGGCTCTGGCGCGCGGGATAGGGGCGCGGAGGCCATGGAGGCTGCGGGAATGGGGACAGGGAGGCCATGGAGGCTGCGGGAATGGGGGTGGGGAGGCCATGGAGGCTGCTGGGGGAGCAGAGGCAGGGAGGCCATGGAGGATGCGCCACGTGCGAGCAGGCAGGTACATCTGACCTCAGGGCAGAGACGAGCCGGACACACAGCTCCTGAGCAACAAACACCCCACAAGGAACCCTAGAAGAGCAGGCACAAGCGTAACAAGCTGATCAATATTAGGTTTTCCACCAAAGGGAGGCATAAAATCACTTTAATTGGAATTATTAAATTAGATGGGATGCGTGACCAGGGGAGGGGGCACATATCAAGGAGCAACATGTCAGGCAGGCCTGGAAGTCCGTAAATTCCGAGCACGGGGTGAACATGGAAAGGAGAGGGCTTCCTCAGTACGGAAATTAGGATAATAGGAGGCTGTGCCCTGCATTAAGTTGAAAGCCTCACAGGGGAATGCCCTGATGGACTCCCCTTTATTAAAATGGACTCCTCCGTCTCCTTTGTGGACACTGGATTCTCGACACGACGTTTTCCAGCCCGGGATGCGGCGCGAGGGCGCGGGCCGGCCCCGGAACGCCGCGCGCGCCGCCCCTGTTGCGCCGGGGACGCCGCGGCG
>JAUBOD010000420.1:645053-655499 GCA_032353885.1 Nothura maculosa | reverse complement strand
CGCGCCGCCCCCGCCCCGCGCTGGGCCCGCCCCCGGCCGCGGCCCGCGTGGCGCAGCGGGCAGGGCGCCCGCCCGCGGCTCCGGACGTCCGCGGTTCGCCTCCCCGCCCCGGCATATTTTGTTTTTGGGGATAAAGAGGTGACACAAACTTCTCCAAGAGGGGTGACAACAATTCTAAACTAGTTCCCTACATGCAGAAGATCATCCCCATGCTTTGTACTAGGGTTTTTTGGTCCCCCTTTTGGTAATATTGACCCCTTCCTTTGGTTATATCAACACCTAGCGTGACGTAGGCAACAACGAAATGTCACCTACAAAGGCTTAAAACAACCACGAAGGGACTCGAACCCTCAATCTTCTGATCCGAAGTCAGACGCCTTATCCATTAGGCCACGTGGTCCTGGCGGTGGGTGACTGGGGGTCCCTGCAGCTCCGCCAGGCTCCGGGCCCAGCAGTGTCATGACTGCTGCATCCCTGGCTGCCCCCACCCCAGCCACCTCCCTCCTCGTGCCTCTTCCTCACGTGCGCCGGGGCAGGTGTCCTGCTGGATTGTCCTGCTGGATTGTCCTGCTCCTGCCGGGCCCCGCAATCTTGCGGGATTGGCGTCACACGGAGGAATCGCGTTGAATGAAGTGGGTAGCGGCTGGCGCGGTGCTGAGTCAGCAGCGCAGGGGTGACCACGTGGCCTAATGGATAAGGCGTCTGACTTCGGATCAGAAGATTGAGGGTTCAAGTCCCTTCGTGGTTGGGTGGCTTGTTTTAATGCTGGGCCCGTGGCAGGGCTGGGTGGCTCCTGCTGCTGGTTCTCATCCATCCCCAGGAATGGGGCAGCCCCACGAAGGCTCCTGCCCTGCAGGAGGAGGCCTGGTCTCTGCCGGGGACATTTTCTTACCCCTGGTCATAGGGCCACACTGCGACCAGCCTCTCATGCTGCTGCTGCAGGGACATCCCAGTGGCTCCTGTAGGACACACGTAGAAGGTGCTGCACAAGGGAAACCCAGAGATGCCCCCCAAAAAGACCCCAAGGGTCAGGTCACCTCACAAGGAATGACAAAAAAGAAAAAAAAGAAAAAAGACATTTTCCAAAATACATATAACCCCCTCCACCTTCAGCCTGGCTGCAGTTCAACGCGCGGCTACATCCGGCCCTCGCAGGCACCCGACAAGGCAGCGCCAGCAAATCCTTACCGCTCCCAGCCTCGCCTCCGAGAGAGGGAAAAGAGGGAAGCAAAACTGCTTGGAAAGAACCTTCTCTGCAGGGGTGGCTCCTGGAAGCTCATCCCGACCACAGCCTCCTTTTAAGGGCCATTAACGCGGGAGGTCGGGACCCGCCGAGCGCCGGGGCAGCCGCCGCCCCTTCCAGCAGCGCCCACATCCAGGCCCGGCCTTCCCGGCCGGCGCCACCGGAAAGCGGCTCCGGAGCCCCCTGAGCCGTGGTCACCCATGGGAGATGCCTCTCATCCCACAGCCAGGAGCAAGGCCTGGGGCACACATGGGGGTGTTGGCGACCGGCTCTTCCTGCCTCCAAATTGTCTTTTCCAGGGAACACCCCAATCCATGCACGGGAGCGACTCTGCTTCCCCCTGCCCTGGGAGGAGCCGGTCCCATCTCCCCCTCTCTATCCCAGCTCCAAGGTGCCTTTCCAGGCTCCTGCCTGACCCCTGGATCCCACATTCCCACCTGCGGTTGGGGATTATCCCTTCCTGTCCACACAGAGTCCAGGTGCCAAAACAGGGAGGAAGAGCATGGGGAGGAAGGGCAAAAAGCTCCCTCACCCCAGATGGGACTCGAACCCACAATCCCTGGCTTAGGAGGCCAGTGCCTTATCCATTAGGCCACTGGGGCTGCATAGGGCAAGTATCCCTGCGGATGGGCAACATTCCCAAATCCAGGATCCCTTGCAATAGCAGCAGTGGGTGCCTCATGCTGCAGGAACACCAAAACACAAGGAAATCCACCAAATCACACAGAGACCCAGGAGCTTCCGGCTCCTGCCCTCCCCTTCCTCCCCATTGCCCCTCGGAGCGCCGCCCTCCGCTCGTCCCTGTCCCCAGCTCCACATGGTGACACTTTTCCCGCGGGAACAAAGACTTGGAAACAGTCTCCCGTGTCACTTCAGGCTCCCTGAAAAGGAAAAGGATGGGGGAATCCATCCTCAAAGGCTCGCAAAGCACAAAATGGGGGAGAGGGCGATAAGAAAGGAAAAATAGGGAAGGGAAAAAAAAAAAAAGAAAGGAAAAAGAAAATAAGTCCACCGACCACGAAGGGACTCGAACCCTCAATCTTCTGATCCGAAGTCAGACGCCTTATCCATTAGGCCACGCGGTCACTGGTGCTGCATCCCCTGCAGCTGCTGAATCGCGGCATCACCTGCACCTGGCGGGACCCCCTTCCTGGGAGCCCCCATCCCATCCCTGTTCCCATTCCCATTCCCGCTCCCCCAGGCACCACCTCCTGCATCCCCGCTGCAGTGCAGGGGCTGCCCGGCCCTGGACGCGTTTCCCTGCTCATCCCAAAGCTTTCGGAGCACCTCGAGGCCTGGGCAGTTTGCGGCATCGCGAGGCCGGGCTGGGGACACTGGGAGGTTTGGGGACCGGCTGCCCCACTAAGACACAGCAGCCGGGTGTCAGCAACATGGTGACACCATCACGGGACTATCCAAGCACAGGGATTTGGAGCATCCAAAGGGAACCTCCACTTTGGGCACCTGGAAGGAATCCAGCCTCCCTGGAGCCCCACGCGCCGCTGCAGCCAACGCTCAGCCTATACACGAGGCGGGATCTGCTCCGGAGGGGCTCTGGCTCCCAACTTTCTCCTTGTGGAGCCGAGTGCTTTCCTCTCCTCACCCTCAAATTGCTTGGAGTTTTTTAATGCCATTATTTTTACCTTACCGCAAGAAAAGGCTGCTCCCAAGGGCCAGCTGAGTGCATCAAGCCATTAGCAAATCCCTCTTTTAAAGCAAATAAATACATCAAGACTCTAGCTTTTGCTTACACCATTTCCATCCCTCATTAGCAGGTATCAAATAACCATCTACATAGCAAGTGACGTGGCTGTAATTGTCTATAAGACGCCCAGGACCATCTGCACGCTTTTTTGGAGGAGAAGATGCAGCGAGTGCTTGTAGCCCTCCTCACCCTTTCTCTTGGGACAGGTAAGTGCAAGAGCATTTTAAAAAGTTTAGCAAATTCTCTTCTTGTCTGGGTGAAATGGGACTTTTCCTGTGCTAATGATTGTTTTCATACCCACCGCTCCGCATCCTCTCTCTGTTGCTACCTGTCCCTTCCATGGGATAATCCTTTCCTGATGGGGCACGTTTTGCTCCAGCAGGGGCAGCTCCCAGGTACGTCTGCACCTACCATGATGTTATTAAACACCTGAACATTTCCTCTTCCGACAAACTGACTCCACACGTGCTGCCCAAGAGCAACTGGATGGAGCCCCTGGAAGTGAAGATGGATTTTATGCTCATAGCCATTCTCTCCGTGGTAAGGAGGCAAAAGCCGCTGCCGAGGCGTTATACGAGGGAGCTCGATGCAGTTTGGAATTAGGCTGGATTTCTCCTTTTCCTAGAGGGTCCGTGGGTGCAGGAATCAGCCCCTGCCCTTTCCTCACCAGCTTGCTGTGTGAGACATTTCCATGGGTCTGGAATATTCCCCCCACCTGCTTCTGGGGAAAAAGGTGGGAAAAGAACAGCCCGATTTATCCTGGGCTGTGGGAGCAAGCAGACCGAGTTCCTTGGCACTTGGAAATGGCCACAAAACAGACCTTAACTGAGCAATTCGGGCAGGATTCAGGCAGGGCACAGGCAAGTAATTGCTAGGGCTAATTTTTTTTTTTAAATCTTCATCCTTGTGCTCCCATTCTGTCACAGCACCAGGATTCCCAGCTCTCCTCCTGAGCCGTCTCTACAGTCTGTGCAGCTCCTCAAGCAGTGACGGCTTCTGAGCTCCACACGGCACTAAGGAAACCAGCCCAATAACCTCCACTCTGCTTCTTTCTTCCATTTCTCTTTCTTCCCTTTAGGTTGAAAAGCTCCAGACCGTCACGTTCTACTTCGTGCTGGGCTTGGTAGGTGGCCGGAGCCCTCACGCGCCCGGCGCCGCGGCCGAGCCCGGCGCTCACCGCCCTCCCGCCATCTGTCCCCCAGGAATGGACCAACACTTTAGTGACCTGGGAGCCGCGGGACTTCTGCAACATTTCCAAGGTTGTCCTGCCCCTGGATACTTACTGGTCCCCTCCATTCTTCATTTTGGAAGAGTAGGTTTGCATTTCGTTTTTACCCCCTGGCTTAAGAGTGGTGCAATGGATGCAGCTGTTGGGGGTATTGCAGGAAACGGGATCATTCCTGCTGATTAACGCTATTCCCAGGAGCTAATGCCACCTCATGGGAACAGGGATGGCAATTTAGACAGCACTTTGGGGCTCTGTAATGCTGCAACATGTTCAGAAATGCCACATGTTGGCAAAAGCCGAGGAAGCAGAGACCAGCAGGGCAGCAAAGCTAAGTTATCGTCAGGGTTTTTGCAAGGTGCAGAATAGACTGGTCTGGATCTGAGCAAGGGTTGGGAGCAGCCATCGGCTCTTTGGGAACAGGGAGAGGAAGGGGCAGCCCCAGCCTTGCCGGCCGGGGAGCTTCGCGGCGTCTTGGTGCTCTTGACCCCTCCAACCCTGCAGAGTCGGCGAGCAGAAGTCGGGCAAGATGAGGTACTCGGCGATCACGCACAACGGCGGCTTCAACGCCACGCTGCCCTTCCAGGTCACCGTCAGCTGCGCCTTGAAGATCCTCAGGTTTCCCTTCGACACGCAGACGTGCAACATTAGCGTGGGTTCGTTTCTGTATCCAGGTAGGGCGCAAGCGCGAGGAGATACGAGAGGCGGGAGCCCTGGTGGCCACACGGGCTCCTCAGCAGCACCAGGTGCTGGGGCTGCCTGGGGACATTGAGGTCACATCGAGGCACACAAGCCGGAGCAGCGGTGCCGTTTTGGCCCCTCTCCTTGCAATGTCACTGGAAGCATCGGGATGTCCCCTCGCCAAGTCCCTTCACTGGAGTCCTTCTAAATTGCTCTTGATAAGGGGTGATGTGAACCCCACTAGTGGAAGGACCGTTGCCTTTCCCCACCTACACACACAGCAGGTTGGGAGGGAAAAGGGGGAATAACCTGCTCATCTCCACTGAAACCTCTGAATTCAACAATGACCTGCAGCCTCTCTCCTTCCTTCCCCTCTGCCCAACAGTCACGGACCTGGTCTTGAAGATGAAACGGACCCCGGCCGAGATGAAGAACATCAGCCAGAGCTACTTCCTGACTGATGGGGAATGGAAGTTCACCAACCTGAGCATCATCGAGTCTATAGAAAACACAGAAGATGCAGAGATTTATGTGATGACCTATATGGTACAGCAGTGCTTTCAGGTTATATTGCACTGACTTGCAAAAAAAAAGAAAAAAAAAAAAAAAGAGGATATTGCCTGCAGATTAAAACATTCATTTTGTTTTTAAATACAAGGGTCAGGACTAAGTAACACCCGCAAAGAGCTTTGTGCATCTGAAGCATCTGAGTAGTTTTGCAGCTGAAAGAGATTTTCTCCCTCTGGACTGCAAAGTCATCCAGGGTCGTTCCTGGCTGGCACCACATAGGCCAAGCCCACAAACCCAGTTAAGCCTTTTCATCACCCCCAGCCCAGCACAGTTCATTGCATGAGGGTCCAAATTGCCTTTCCATAAAGGACACCCACTCCCATGCGTCACTGCACTACACGATCACGCTCAATGTTCAGGTAGCCGAGATTAGATTCTGAATTAAAGACTCAAATCTTTGATTCTTGCTCAGAACATCCAGACCAAAACAGAAGGCTCTTTTATCTTTTACTTCCTTGAATTTTGCCCACCTTCTTCCGCAGATCTCCATGGAGAGACGCCCCATCCTGTACGTGCTGAACCTGATCCTGCCGACGGGCGCGCTCTACCTGCTCTATATGGCTGTGCTGCTCGGGCCCAGCTCTCTGGAGGAAAAGATCAACTTCCAGATCGCCATCATCCTCGGCAGCTCCATGCTGGCCGTCATTCTCAACAACATGCTCCCCACCTCCTCCAACGAGCCGCCCGTGATAGGTACTCGCCTTTACTGGATAGAACGTGACTGATTTTAATCAGATGCCAACTTTAAGAGAGGTAACGGGGCCTTGATGGCCGTGTTCATGAACACTCAAGTCATGAACAGCCAAGGTCGGCAACTTCCCAGAAATTCCCCCCTCCACTATCAGGCAGCTGAGCACGGACAGTACTATCAATCACAAGCTAATTATGCCAATTATGAAGCGCTTGCTTTGCTTTCATATTGTTTTGCAGTGGTGTTTTTCCTAGGCACCTTCCTGCTAATGATCATGGCTGTGCTGGATACCCTGTTCCTGTTGCATCAGCAGCACAACGCAGGCAAGGCTACGAGGCACATCCAGAAAGGTAAAGCACATAATAACCTCCCTTTAACCAGCAAATCTGGGTACCTCAGGACAACCAGTGCTCTAAACACCGGTCCTGGTACTCACTCCTGATCCCTCAATATTGGCATTTGCTCTTTGTAGATGTGTGCGCTGAGAGAGCAAAGACAGACGCGAGCAACCAGCCCACGAGGTACCTGGAAAAGGAGTGTCCGGAACTGCTCGACCTGCCCAAGAGCCAGAGAAGAGGCCGCCAAGGCTGGTGCCGCTGCGTGTCCCGGGAGCGGGACCCCGTCCTGCCCCTCCTGGAGAAGGTGCTGCTCTATGGTCACTTGGTCCTCTCGCTGCTGTTCTTTACTATTGTTTTTATCAAGTGGAGCAGTTAGAGCCCAGCTCTCTGCCCTGTTCCATTTGCCTCTGCTTTATTGCTCCTATTCTCTCTGCTGCACTTTTTTTTTCCTGCTTGCTTCATAGAGCTGCAGCTGGTGTAGTTGCCTAAATTAAGAAAAATGAGACCTAGAACCTGCAGGGTAGGTGCTCTGTACTCTAGTTCAGTAAAACTATATATATTCTTAAAGCATCTAAAGCTAGCACAGTTTTTGAATAAAAGGATGGAGCAATTAAAGGAAAAAACTCTCATTCTGTCTGCTAGGAATTCTTACCACCATCGTGATTATTTGTCTCATAAGATAATTAGAAAGGGAGTTAAGACAGTTCTTCTCCAGTATAAATGTTTCAGCTTGGAGAAAGGTGTTGACGCAATCCATCTATTGGAAATAAATAAATACAGTGATGCAAGCATGGGGCGTTTGCCCTGTTGCTTCTGAGAGTTTCAGCGAGATCCACATCGTTCCAAGTCCAGGACACAGAACTAGAACATCAACATTAAAGGGGTAATACTTGAGATGTTAAAAGATAAAAACAAAAATTAATAAAATGAAAAAACTTCAGAATCAACACGGCTCAAGATCTCTCGACTCCTTCAGTGTTTCTAACATTTGTATGGTGCTTTTACAAATAAAGAACTCACTTTGCAGTAGCTCACACCTAACCCACCACATGCCCCTGCACCACTGCTTGTAAAACCACTGTGACTTGACTCCCTACCGTGTAGGTTGCTGCTAAACACAGCCCAGCCCCACCAAAGACAGGGCAAATCCATCCTCTGAACAGCTTATTCATCTGCAGAGGCCGAGTAACCCCATTCCCTGCCCTGCATTGTTACAGGAGTGAATAGATGGTTTAATGCATTAATGTTGTGGGACTCGCATTTATTATCAAGTTAGCTGGCATCTTGGTTCCTGCTATAAAAGCAAGCCCACAAAGACCAAGAAAACAAGCTTGTTGTGAATATATTATGAATATATAGCTCCATGTATCTCAAATCCTTGCAATACCGTAACTAAGATCTAACCCATCAGCCAGGAGGGGAAAATATTTTATTTAAAAGATTCTAGAATCTGGCAGTCGTTAGACAAACTGCTGTGGAGAAAGGGCCATCTTCACAGATCCATCTTTCACAGATCCGCAATGGGTTTGTGCGGCCAGTACGGATACTTCTCCTTGTCCAGGCGGGTTTCAGGGAAGGCTTCGTGCAGGTCCTCAAACGTCATCTGCTCAAAGGGAATCATGTTCCTGAACTTCTGGAGCTGCAAACGGGAGTAGAGACAAACACGTTACACGCAGCTGTCGGACACAAGAGCTCAGCACAAGTAAGGAGGTCTTTGCCCAGCTGGGTTAAAGGGGATATTCCCTGAGCAAAGCCCAGACTTACCTCCTTCTCGTACTGGGCAATCCGAGCTTTGGAGGCCTGCACATACTCAGCACTGCTCTTTGCCTGCAGGAAAGCAGAGGCCACAGTGAAAATGCTTATGGTAAAGACAAGGAGCTGCAGTGAGCCTGCCACCCCCTGTCCTGTTCCTTGCCTTCATTCTGCATCTTTCTGATATATTTACACCAGAAATAAGGCAGAATCAAACTCCAAATGGTCAAACCTTCCCCAAGGCAGAGATTCTCCTGCTAAGCCAAACGCCAGTGCCGTATACAAAGACTGGAGCCAGGCTCTGCCTCATCCTGCCCTGCCTTCCACTTCTGGATGCAAGGACAGGAAATACCTTCCCTCTCAGCCCTTCCCGACCTCGCCAAAGACAGCCTGGCATTAGGGAACAGTTTAACCACTTACAGCTTCCTTTTCTTGGGCATCCACCTTGGCAGTTTGTGTGTCCACTGGCTCAGGAACCTTCAGCGCACTGAACTGTAAATTGAAAGAGACATTTCCAAACAGTTTTGCTTAAGTGAAACAATCCTTCACATCACAGTCATTATTCCTGGCAGCAGAGAGGCACCTCTCCCTGCCTAGGACACGCTCACAGCCCCATCAGCACAGCTCAAACAGGAACTTCACAAGCAGCCTTGCTTCACGCTCTCAGCAATCCACCCCACGTTGCAAACCAGCACCAGGACGTTTCCTACCATATGTGCTCATTGGAGCATTGCAGAGAGAAAAGTCACAGTATTGCAATAGAGTCCGATATGAAAAATGTATTGTATCACAGAGTTCTTTGTCCCTAAGACAAGTCCCCAGGCCTATCTGCGGGCAGGGAGTCCTTCCAGCCTCACAGGAGCCAATTCTCAGGCTGCTGAGGGCACCCAGTGACCATCAGCGAGAGCCTCGATTGCTCTTTTCAACTCCTGCTCATAGAGGAGGCTGCCCCTAGAGGCCTCGTTAGTTTTAGGCACTTCACGGTGCACAGAAACATATTTGTGACCTTTTCCCATTCACCGTGTTAGACAAATACTTTAAATATTTGCTTCAGGACAGGCAGTCGCCGAGTTTCCTCCTACATCCCCTGGGATTTATGGAGTCCCATGAGCTCCTTGCTGTGCCACGGGACCCATCCGGAGCTGCTCACACAGAGCAGGTGGCAGGGAGCTCGGGAAGGGGCGAGCGGCCGCGCTCACCTTCTTCTGGAAGTCGTCCACCATGCCGGCCTTGGCCACGGCCGCCTTGTAATAGGCCCAGTCGATGGCCGGGGGCTTCTCGGGCAGCGCAGCCAGGCTGCGGGGAGAGAGGAGAGTGGTCACCAACGCGGCCTCCCAGAGCCCTTCCCTCTGCGCCCCCCGGCCTCCACAGGGACCGACTGAGCTGCGATCCCGCCAGCCCTGAAACACTTCTTTTATTAAACCAAAACAAGAGGAATTCAGCCTGCAGTCCTGCAGTCCCAACCAGCAGCGACTGGAGTGTCTCGCAGTAGAGCCTTACAAGGACAGAGCCTCCTCTGAGCTCTCAAGGCTCTGAGTTGGCAGCATCAGGCAACATTAGCTGCAGTCACCAACAGCACTTGGAGGCAATGCAGGAGGCTCGCTGCCTTTGGCACCTGCACACAACACCAATTTCTAACAGCTCTTCCCACCACAGGAGCCCTGCGGATTCCACGGGCTGCTTTTCCACATTGCAGCAGCCGGAGCGAGGAAGCGGCGCGGGACGAGCGGCGCGGCCCGGCCGGCTGCGGGCGCTCACCGTGCGGACAGGGCGTCGCTGCGGGTCTTGAGCGCGTTGAACATGGCCCGCTGGTTGGGGGGCACCCGCTCGGAGAAGGCGGCCCAGTCGATGGCCTTGAGAGCGGCTCTGCGGCCTGCCATGGCGCCGGGCTGCGGGCACGGGACAGAGGGCATGGGATGCGAGTCCAGGGGGGTTCCGATGGCCACGGGGAGCCCCCCTCGATACTCCCAGGGCACCCCTCGATACTCCCTATTGATCCAGGGAACCCCTCGACATCCCCAGTGGCCCCTCAATACCACCATAGAGCCCAATACCTGCAGGGAGCCCCCCGATACCCCCTCTACCTCCAGGGAGTGCCTCGATACCCACAAGGGCCCCTTGATACCCCCTATATCTCCAGGGAACCCCTCGCTATCCCCAGAAGCCCCCTGATACCCCCTCTACCTCCAGGGAGCCCCCATACCCCCAAGATCCCCTCGGTACCCCCGGGAGGCACCTCAA
>JAUBOD010000420.1:631435-644747 GCA_032353885.1 Nothura maculosa | reverse complement strand
CCGCCGCCGCCGCCTCCAAGTGGGTCCGGCTCAACGTGGGCGGCACGTACTTCGTGAGCACCCGGCAGACGCTGTGCCGGGAGCCCAAGTCCTTCCTGTGCCGCCTCTGCTGCCAGGACGGGCCCGAGCTCGGCTCCGACAAGGTGAGGCCGCCGCGGGGCTGCCCTGCCCGGTTGCGCCCCCGGTGCCGCGGATCCCGCTGCGGGGCCCCGGGCGCTCGGCCTTGGTCACCCCGGGCCCGTGGTCACCCCTGCTGGGCCGCAGCCGCCCCAGGCCCCCCTCGCTCCTCAGCTGCTTCACCCAGCAAGGCAGCCCCTTCCCACCGCGGGAAGCAGCGGAGCCGGAGAGGCTCCCCTGGAAACAGCGATTCCAAGGATTTCCCACCCTGCAGTTGGAAAACAGCCAAGCGACAGCTCACTTTGGTCCTTTATATCCTGATTGACTCTCTCCCCAAGGCAGCGTTCCCTACTTTAGATGACAGTTTTGATGCTGCTGTAACTTATCCTAAGGATCTTGTAACTCCTCGAGTTTCTCTGTGTAATCCGGGCTGTTCCATGCGAGCCGCGGTGCAGGGCTTTGCACGTCCCTTGTAGACAGGCTTGTCAACGACAGGAGTTGTGCAAGGCTCTTCCCGCCCAGATAAGGGTCTAATGAGAAGTTAAACCCTGCTAGAGGTCAAAATAACAACGTGTTGTTGTTATGGTTGTTGCTGGTGAGTAGAGGTGACATTCCAGAAGTCCCTGCAGGATTGTTACAAGCAGATGGCTCTGGCAGGACATACCTGGCTTCAAAAACAAGGACACTGTGTGGAAGCCTTTTCTGTGGAGCTTGTTGGCACCTCAGAGCTGGTTCAAAGGCTGCCTCTGGTTCCGAGTTGTTGGTGGTTTGGTGACTATCCCGGGTGCCCTCAGGCCTCTCAGAGCTGCTGTGGGCTCCGTGTTGCAATGGGCATTTTCAGCAGTAGAAAAACACAGGGTGCTTTCACTGTCAGAGCTGTTAGCCTGGCCTGGAAACCCAAATGCCATCCCAAGGAGATGCAAATATTCCTATTTTTTATGTTCTCAGAGAACAAACACAGCCAGGACAAGCCTGCTGGTTTTTGCAGCCTGTTCCTGCAGTGAGGAACTGCTGGCCCTGCTTTTCTCTAACTACTGCGGCCTTGTTTCTGCACGTGTTCAGTTTGAGACATCTGCTTGTTTGGGAGCTGCAACATTAGCAGTTTAGTGAACAGGATGAGTGGGAGTTAAAGAAGATTGGTTTGAGGGTGGTGCTCCTGCACCCCTTTTTTTCTTTTGGCTTTACAGGCAAAAGTAATTCTGGTTCTGACAGAGAAACTTACCATTCTCAACTTGTTTTCTGCTTGTCCTTCCCAACCAGGATGAGACAGGAGCTTATCTCATCGATAGAGATCCCACGTATTTTGGTCCGATACTGAACTACCTCCGACATGGGAAACTTATCATAAACAAGGAGCTTGCAGAAGAAGGTAAGGGAAAATAAACCACAGTGGGAGAGCTGCAAGTGCTGTTGGAGAGGAGGTGCAGGGCATTATCAGACACTCATTGGAGCCCCTGGGCTCCTGCTGTGGCACCATGCAGCTGCGTGAGCGAGCCACCTTTGTGAGCAGGGCTGTTTAAGGGTAGATTCCAGAAAGACGCTCGCTAAAGGGGACTAAATCATTAGATTCTGCACCATCCTGGAAGCCGAGGGCTCCAGCTTGTCACACAAGCCAGCGCTGCTGTTCAAATGGTGAGAAAAACGCTGCTGGAAGGATCTCTTCCCTGCTCCCCAGGCTGTGGTGCTCCATAGCAAGAGGCTTTGGTGACTTTCCCCTGAGTGGGACTGATAGAGCAACGCAGAGATTGTACCACAAAGTTTGGGATAACTCCATGGACACCCCCTGTCCCAGCAGTAAGTGACAGCTCATCGGATACAGGTCCCTTTCTCTAAGCCCAGAGGAATGAGATAGTGCCAGAGCTCACTCGGGATCCAGGCACTGTCCCACCTCTGTGCCAGACTTAGTGTCAGGAGCAGGTGTATTCTGCACTAACATCTTCCTCCTGCACTAACATCTTCCTCCTGCCCTGTCTCTTTTTGGTTCCTTCCTCAGGGGTACTGGAAGAAGCCGAGTTTTACAATATCGCCTCCCTTGTGCGGCTGGTGAAGGAACGGATACGGGATAACGAGAACAGAACCTCTCAAGTAATGCACATAAACTGAGCTACAACCTCATTCGTTCCCAGCAGTAGGGTGGAGGGACCAGCACTGCTGTAGGAGGCATTTGCTTTTAGTAGCAGTTCTTCAGCTGAGTTTTAAAACGTTGGGAATTGCTACATTCTAAGTGGATCCAAGGCACCAATAAGAAAGAACATCCACAGGTTTTATAAGCACAGGCCATAGAGGAAAGGGTAATGAGTAGCTCAGTGAAAGGACCCAGGGAACAAAAATGGGTAATTTAAATTAAAAAGACATGAAACTTGCTGCTTTGGGAGGTACAGAGCAATAGCTCAGTGGGGCTGAGGTGAGATATCGTGGTTGGGTCGCTCCTTCTCAGACAAGTTTCCTCACAGGGCTTTTTGTTTGCTTTGTAGTTGACAAGGAAGTGGGCAGGTGCTGGAGCATCGGGGACATTCATAAACTCTGCCAATTCCTGCAGATCTATCTTGTTTTGGCAGCTCCTATATCCTAGCTATCTCCCTAGAGCCAAGCCTATAGGAAAGAAATAACTGCAGTTTGTAGCATGTTATATTCAGTTTTCCTATTATGATTAGCTGTATTTCTTCCTTCTACAGATACTTTTCCTCTCTTTGGTATCTCTGTGCAACTTTTCCCCATTGCTGCTACGCAGCTATTAAGAAAAGCAGAGTAGTTGGGACTGCAGAAGAGGAACATCAAAACAAAACCAGTAATAGCTTTGAAAGCCAAAGGGGTTTTGGTTTCAGGGGCACTTAAGTTTCTAGAAGCTTTTGAGAGATGGGTGCCCGGCTTAGGTACCTGTTTTAGAATCAGTTGGATGCTTGGAAGGAATGAAACCTCAAATTCAGCAGCACTCAGATTTCTAAAATACTGAGAAAATAGTACAGAAGACCTTACCAGAGGCTAATTAATTTCTTATTTTGATATTAATTTAAAAAAACATTAAATTCCTGGTTATTTTTACTCTGCTTGCTGTAGGGACCCGTGAAGCATGTGTACCGAGTCCTGCAGTGCCAAGAAGAAGAGCTCACACAGATGGTGTCCACTATGTCTGATGGGTGGAAGTTTGAACAGGTACCTTTACCAAAGAGCTTGTTTCTGACCCTCAGCAGAATCCCTGCAAAAACAGCTTATGGAATGAGCCCAGATTGCTCTTTTGTTTCATGCTGCTCTTTTCTGAATAGAGCCTGAATTGAACAGCAGTCCGTTTATGTGGAAAAACTGGCAGGGAAACACAGGGGTCCCTCGAACCCCTTCAGGAGATATTTCATTCTCTTGAAAGTCTCCAGTGACTTCTTGTATCCTTGTCAAGCCCCAGGGTAGTTCTGCCCTTCTCCCACATTTCCTCACATGCTCCAGGCCCAAGTGCAACTGTTTTATCCAAGAGAATTAAGGGAACCAGGAAGAAACACAGCATGAGTTTCCACAGAGCTCAAAGGCAAGACTCCTGTGTCTGCTAAAGAGGTGTTGAGTAACATGAGAAATACCCTTCCTGCAGATGCCTTTGTACTGCTGCCAGCTTCGGGGCTAGCTGTCAGTGAAGCTGCATGTGGCATTAGTTCCAGATTTGATTTCTGGAATCAAACACAGTCCTCTTACTTAAGAGGACAGAGAACTAGAAACCAGCTGGCTCATGTGTTGGTGCTGTATTAAGAAACATCAAGACAGGCTCTGTGAATTACAGCTCTGCTGTCTTCCCAGTGAGTCCAGCTTCCTGAAAAGAGGATTCTGTGGGAATTGTGCTGACGTGAAATAATTTAAAGGATTAGCAACAGTACTGATTCTTCACTTGTGTCACTTTTGAACTGCAGCTCTGTTCTGTTATGCCTGAAAACTCCTATTGCCTAGTGGAGAGAACAAAAAACTCTTGTCCCCGAGGCAGCTACTGAAACCTTCATGTGACTGGGAGCCTCTAGGTGCTTTAGGGAGATGCTCTTTACCAACACGCAGTTTTTTTTTTTCAAAAGTTTACTTAAGAGGTGCTGCCTTTGACAGCAGCCAAAAGCAAAATCCATTCAGCCAATTACTCCAAAAGGCACCACGTCCACCCTTCTCTAAATGTTCAATTTAGCATGACTTCATCTCCTCCCAAAAGTCAAGTGAATTTGCAAGACATGAGGTAGCATGGTAACATGCCATATAACAGGGACAAAAGCCTGTTGGTGAATCTTAGTCTGGACACCAGTGATTCAACAGCATGGAGATTTCCTTAGCAAGCTCTCTCTGGATCCACTCACATCACAAATTAAAAAGACAATGGTTCAGAAACCTGTAGAAAAGCCAGGGCAATAAACACTGTTGCAGCCTCATTACCTCTGTCAGCAGCGAGTCCTCAGAGGAATATGTAGCCTTTGAGATTCCATGTAGTAACAGAGTCCTGCAAAAGACAGAACAGAAATTTGGCATCTCAAAGGAAATCCATTCTCCTCTATTCTTCCATTTCACTCTAACAGGCTGAAAAAGCTGCTGTTTTCATCAAAAGATGCTTTGTGTTTGTTGAGTAAATTGTGATGTGAACTGCAGCATTGAAGTGTCTCAAGCATTCAAAGGGGGGAAAAATGTTCCCATCCCGACTCTGTCTTTTGCCCTTAGCACAAACATCTATTAGCAGTAGTAGAGGTCAGCGTGGCAGCCCCCAACCTTCCTGCAGCTGCAGTGTGACCATACAGATTATCATCTCTCTAGCAGGAATGTAGACAGTCTGAGACATCTGTCTTGTATAGAAATCAAAGCTGCCTCCTTTAAAATCCATTAGGACCTGGACAGTGGGGTGCATGCTGCCTGTTAAAGCTCCCTAAATATATGCAGCTGATAAGGTTCACGTGACTTCCTTCAGATTAGTTAGATTTGCTGCTTGGAAAGCAGAACCGAGTTGCAAGTGACAAATTAGCTCTTCTCTCCAGGATGTCCTTTTAATGTAATAATGATAAATATGGGACAGATGGGCTTTCTTGGGTCTAGGCCAGACTCCTCATCACAACAGTAATGTAACATAATTCCATTTGTACAAATATCAAACTCCATCTTGACAGCGTCTGTATGAAAAATGGAGCCAGTTTGCCACATGTCCCATAGTTAATCTAACATCTGTCTGCAATAAAGAATTCTCTCCAGTTTTTATACAGCCTCAGAGGGCAAGTTCAGAGCTGAGTTCAACATAGGCATAAGTACTTTGTAAACCACAGAGACAGGGTGGCTTTGTCCTTGTGTAAATTAGTTGTATATTATATATTGCAAAACCTTGTGTGTTCTCTTTTTCTGCTCTTGGTAACTGGAAAACACTTTGTTTTCAGCTACATTTTCAGGCTGGAATTTCCTTCTGGAGCTCCTGATGCCACTAGAGGGCCCTGGAGCTTGTGTGGTCTCTGCCTTACAAACACACTAGAAAGCCTGTAACACAGATGAACATTCAAGAGATATTTGGCCTCTTTACACTTCAGATCAAAATAGCTCTCACCTATTGCAGAGAACTACATCTCACAAAGCAAGTGTAAGAATAAAGCAAAAAAAAAAAATCAAAATCTGTTGATAGAATCCTCCTTACCTTGGCTCTCTCCTGTCACAGCTGATCAGCATTGGATCTTCCTATAACTATGGGAATGAAGACCAGGCAGAATTCCTCTGTGTTGTGTCCAGGGAGCTCAATAACTCTACCAATGGTATTGTCATAGAGCCCAGTGAGAAGGCAAAGGTAAGAAACCTGCTTGAGTACATTGACTTCAATTCACCTATGCAAAAAGATAGTTAAAAATACAAACACCTACCCCACCCTTCCTCTGCTAGCAGAGCCATAGTATGCAGCAGCAAACTGCATAGGAAATTCCTATTTCCTATTTTTGCATGACTTTCTCCTCTTAAAAGATTTCCTGTTTTACTGTAGGACAAAATTAGGAAAGGAAACTCATAAGGTTCTTCAAGATCCATTTGTAGGGAAGGCTCTGTATAAACTTCCGATTAAGACAAAGAGGTACAAGGTAACTGAAGGGCAGTATAGCCAGGGCCCTTGCTATACCTGGTTACACTAATTGATAGTGCTACAGGGAGAGACCTTCCTTCAGTCAGCTCCTTTCCCCAGACTGGCCACAAAAGAGGAATTTTTAACTCCTTGCAGACATTGAACCAGTATTTCTAGACAAGGGGCTTTATCAGCTTTAACCAACCTGGCATTCATGATGGTAACATAAACCCCAGCAACTTTCTTCTCATTAATCCCTTTTTTCCTTCCCCCAAAATAAAAAGACTCTCAACATGAACTTTTGCATCCAAACTCATCCAAATTATTCACAGTGGCGCTCTGTTTCAGATTCTTCAGGAGCGAGGATCCCGGATGTAATCCAAGCATCCGCAGTTTCCACTCCCAGATGTCAAAAGGGCAGCCTAGCTGGGCCGAGCACCTCTCCGCAGTCCCACCTTGCCCTCGTGCACTAACCAAGCTAACGCAAAGCAAAGCCGAGCCTGTCCTGCCAACGGCAAATAATTCTGGTCGTAACCAAAGGCTTCCCTCTTCCACCGGAAACCAAGGAAGGAAAAGACTTTTCCAGCTGGATAGTCCTTTCCCGAAGTATTTGTTTTGTTTTCTTGGCCAGCGCTGTATTGAATATTTTCCAGCAATGGCTGGGCCGGATTCCCAGTCGGAGCCTTTGCGGTGGTTGCTCAGGTCCACAGCCCCTGTAGTCAGTCCCACCTTCCCCAGGCTGGCGGAGGTGGAAAGATGAGCGGGGTGGGAGCTGTGCTGCTGCGTGCACCTTGGTCTAACCCCAGAAAGGTGCAGGCACCTTGCAGTGCTCCCCCTCCTGCTCAGCCAGCCCCCACTGATCACAACAGGGCTTTAGAAGGAGGAACAAAACCACTTGGAGAAAACCTACAAACTTTTTTTTCCCATTCTTGCTATGTATTTGTTCCTTGTCCAATTCCTAAGAGCTGAGGTTAGATACCACCAAGGGAGGGGAGTTGTATGTCTGTCTAATGCAGGTCTTGCTATTAACACTATTACCAATGGGCTCCTGGCGTTTCCCAAAGCCCATCCCTCCTCCTGCGTGAGAGAGAGACCTGTGTTCATCCAAAGTGGCTGGAGAGAAGTTCTGTCCTCGCTTCTCAGTTGCAGAGGGGTGACACCTTTTCCCCTCTGCTCTCTCGCCACGGCCGTATCTCAGCCCGGTGCAAAGTGACAAGGTTAGGGACCTGTTGCTGCCAAGTTCAGCTTTGCCTTGTTTGTCTGCAGTGCCGTGGGCTCTGTCTCCTTCCTCCTCACGGGAGGACCTCGGGCAGGATTTCTTTTGTACTGGAGCAAGCAGCTAGGTTTGCTTCAGCCTCTATGGTTCTTTGCAGAGGAGATCCCCCTGTTTACATGCAGTGATTTCTCTGCAGGCCCCTCACGTTCCCCCCTTTTAAGAGTTCACCTCGAAGTACAGAGGGGCTTCACTGAGCTGGGGGAGGGGGGAATTGGTGAAAAGTTGCCAAACTGTTGTAATGTTTCTTGTCCAAAGTGACGTGTCAACTTCTGTGACTTTCTTTCCTTTTTTTTTTTTTTTCGGAATGCCTTGGATGGATGTGCAAAATGTTTGTTTGTGCCTCTCTTGAATTCTTATCTTAGCCAAACTGCAGTCACTGCTCCCCTCTGTTAAGCTGTGCCATCCCTAACCAGGGGCATGTCCCTCCTAGTCTGGTAAATGAAATTTCTTAGGAATTTGCTGCATGTTTTGTCCCCTTTCATCCTGGCTTTGTTCTTTGTAGCGCAAGTGTCCCGGCACTTGGGTCTTTTGAGTCAAGTCCCAAACTGACATTAACCACCAAGCTTCAGAGATGCTGCAATTCAGAGACATTGACAGGGTCAGAGCAGTTGTGTCCTAATAAAACACCAGAAAATTCCTCCCCCGGACCGAGGAGTTTGGCTCCCTTCTGAAGGAATTCAGCTGCTTGTAGTCTCCTGAAAGGTGTGAGAGAGGAATAAGCAGGTTTCCCATCCCATTGCTTCCTCGCTGGCCGGGCCGCAGGGCAGCAGTTACCAGGTACCAACAAGGGGGCCAGCAAACGAGCACTGCCTCTTGGTCCTCCGGGACGAGCTCTTGCCTGCGTTTCCACACGCCGCTTTGCCGATGTTCCCAGCGGAGGCTTGGCCTTGTTCTTCAGGAGGGGAGGTGGGTGAGCGGTGCCCGTCCTGCCCGCTGTGCCAGGTGCTCCTGCATCGCCTCTGTGTTGGCAGAGGTTGTGGAGCGCTGCTCGCTGCTGCAGAACCCAGCCCAGCACCTTCCATCTGTCCTGTTGATAACGCGGTGAGATGGTTTTGGTGTGATTAGAGCATACGCCGTGGCTGGGTCTTAGTTACACTGTGATGTGTGGATATGTCTCCTCTGTCGGTACCTTGTAGCCTCGGTCACTGTCGGTCTATGCTCACGGCCGATGAGTTAAGTGCATGTATGCAAGTTAGCAGCCTCTAACTAGCCTCTAAACGCCCTCTAGCACATTCACCCAGCGCTCCTCTCCCTTCCTTGCAGAAGGGGAGTTTGATACCAACCTGAAGGCAGTGGGGGCAGGTTGCGCAGTTGGTCACCTCAAGGGCAGCCCAGCACCTTGGTGCTCCAGCCACAGAGCTCGTGGCACTGGGGGCACCTAGAGGGAGCCGGTCAGTTCGGGACAGCTCGAGCGGATGGGAGCGATGCCTCGCGGCTTTTCGCCCCACGTCCCACGCACAGTGAAGCTGCTGGAGGAGCACCAGGCCCAGGGGCGATACCATCAGTCTCCCCTTTGCCCCAAAGGGCATTAGCAGTAGAGTGGAACAGCTGTTTTTGAGCTCACATGCACAAGAAAGGCTGCTCAGCTTGCATCTCGATTTTCCCCTCCACACTGCTCTCTGCACTAAGGTTATGCTGAGGGACTTAAGTCTCCTTCGGTTCAATTACTGAGTCTTTCAGTTCAACAGAACAAGTTAAAAAACTGATCTGACAGTTCCTGGCCATTCACAAGCTCTTGTGTGATATTTAGGACCAGGCATGAAGGTATCCAGAGCAGGTACGTTCCCAGTGAAGGGTTCTCTCTCTTCCTGACTGTGCTAGGTCACCTTTACCCTCAGACCATGGACTGATCTCAGCATTATGCCCCGGTTGCAACTTTTCTGTGCTCAAGACAGGGCTTTTCCTTCCATTGCCTTTCACTCAGTCACAACTCTATCAAACTAAAAATGAGCTAAGGTGAAATTTGTCCCGTTCACTCTAAAGAAGGTAGCGTGTTTTGGCAAGTAGGGTGGATGAGCAGGGGTAGGAGATGAGCTGGATCCCTAAGGGCACTTGCATCTCATAGAAAGGTTCTCCTTAAAGATTAGTCCTGGGAATGGAGAGCATCGCTTTTGTTTGTTTCCCAGTGGCCAAAATTGTTCCATTACAGTGAGACTGGAAATAACCTCTTAAAAGTGTCTTTGTTTCTGCACATTTTTTTTAGAAAAATCGATCTTCTCAGGGGTGACTGAGTGGGCTGAGGCAAAGGGGGGCAGGTCAGAGCTGCAGGGCGCCGGGACGGAGCAGCTGCCCGACCTGCAGCGGGGCCCTGGGCTCCTCCCCTCAGGTTTGCCTGCGAACCCGGAGGTTTTGTACAGTTTGTCACGTGTCAGTGCCCTTTGCTACTGGTTCTCTTTGTTTATTAAATGTATTTGAATAACAGTTGAGATGCTGTGATTAATTTTTTTTTTCAATAAAGACTCTGAAATAGGTTCAAAGTTTGAACCGAGTCTGCGTCCTGCCGCTTTCCTCATAGGCACTTGCCACCTAAGCACACAAACCCTGCGTAATGGGAAGGAAACCTGGAAATTAGGTACCTCTAAGGACTAACAGACTTGCAAGGAGGAGAACATTATCAGATTCTGGAGTCCTGCTTGAACTTGACCCTGACTTTCTACAACACAAGTAAACCTAAACAACATGGGTTTACCAGGCCCATTTCCAAATGCAACCACGAGGCCCTCCCACCATGAGGTTGAAGGTAAAATAATTTCGCTAGATAAGATAAAAGCAAAACATGGGAAAATGCAGTGCACCTTACCTGAAGGTTTGCCCTGGACACAAGGAGTTGGCTCAGACCTTGGAGGGTGTTTTCAGTCCTGCTCCCTTGCTTCTGCCCGGAGCACTGCTGCCTTCCCCCTTCTTGAATCCCTAAAAAACTGCGGGATTAGCTGGGGTTTCAGTTCCTTCCTGGTTTGTGCAGCGTGGTGCGAGAGGCACCGATAGCAGCAGGGAGGAAGGAAGAGACAGAGATTGGAGCTCAGGTGAAACCGGAGTTGGACAACATGGGCAATTCCCAGTAGGGAAGGGGGAAGGAGCAGAGAGCCAGGGAAATCCCCTGTCCGTGGAGTCCGCCATGTGTCCCACCGTGCACGAGGAGCCGTGGAGCGGGACAGGGCGGCACGGTAACCCTGGAGCCGGGAAAGACGAGGCTCTGCCCGCAGGGCTGCACAAGGGGCGTTCGCGGGGAGGCAGAAATCCTCTCAGATCCAAGTCACCACAGAGCCCAGGATGTGGAATGAGGCGGCTTAAAAGCCTCCCGGACCGCTCCAAGGCGCAACATGGACGGGCCTGCGGGCAGCACCAAGAGCGGAGCTGCCCGAACGGCCGCACGGAGCAGAGCGGCCGGGCCGGGGGAGGCGGCAGCGCAGGATGGACCCACGTTGAGGAGCAGTCTTGGCAGCATCCAAACCACAGCGGCTGCGTGGGAGCTGCCCCGGCCTCCCCGCTCTCCCACCTCATTGCTGCCCTAAAGGAGCAAATGGGCCCTGAGTGCCCTCGCACTGGACCCTCTGCCACCCCCAGGCCACCGGCCGGACCATATCTCATGGCACATAACCCAGTACCACCTTACCAGGCAGAAACCCCACTGTTTCTATGGAAGCCACAAGCTGGAACAGCCCAGGCTTTGCACAAGCACCAGCCTCTCCCCGTGCCGAATGATGAAGCTTCGCGTCTGGGTTGAAAATCATTCTTTGATGTCCTACTGCAGGAGGCAGGAGCTCTCCTGGCGTTCCAGAGAGGATGGGCAGCAGCACTGCTCACGTCACCTTAGAACGAAAGAGAACCCAATATTCTCTCTTTTAGCAATGCGTGTTGCTACATGCAAAGCACAAAGCTCAGCTCCTGTGGTTCCCAAGCTGCAGACTGCTTTGGGTCTGGGGAAAAAGGAAAGGGGAGAAAGGGGAACAGGGCAGAGCAGGGCACAACAGAAGGCTCAGGCAGGAGGAGGCAGCCAGGGCAGCGGCCCGGAGCACACGGAGCCCTGCGGCATCCATGGAACCCCATGGCATCACAACGGACCATGCTGTGATGTTGTGGGCCGGCGCGCTGCGGAACCGGGGTGGGTGCTGCCGTGTGCCCCAAAGCCTCCCCTGCACGACCCGGCGGCGCTCGCTGCCATGGGCAGCCTCATGGAGCAGGTAGGTGCCAGGTGGCTCCCGGCGCTTCCCGGCCTCAGCTCTGCCAAAGCATCAGCCTAGGAGGAGAGGCAGCCCCGTTCACCAAGGAGGGGCCCTGGTGCGGGACAAAGGTCCCTTTGGTGGGGACACAGCGCTGTCCTCTTACCCGAGCTCCTCCCGGCAGGAGAGGCCACCGCGATGCTGCCTGCGGTGCATGGGGCACCTGTGCCAGGACCGCGTCCAGCTCCAGCGCTCCGACACAGCCCTCGGCAACCGCTGGCTGGAGGAGCTCCTCGGAGACTGGGAACCCACGGCGTGCTCCGAGGAACCGGCGGCGCAGGCCCGGGACAGCCGCGCGCGGGGCCGCGGGGCGCAGAAGCCCAGCGGCCGCCCCGCAGAGCGATCCAAGCAGCTGGTGAGTGGGAGCCGGCTCCCCAGGGAGCTCTGTGCAGGGTGGCTCCGTCACCGTGTTCCCGGTGCTGTGTCCTGGGTGCCCGGCACCGCGGGCCCAGCAAGCGGCACCTCCTCTGCCACCCAACCACACTGTCTTTTCTAGGCAGAGATCAAGCAAGCGCAAACCAACCTGGAGAACCAGATCCTGATGGTGGCCTCTGACAGCCTCAAGCACAAAGCGAGGGTGATCCACCTCACGGTAAGGTCCCCACTTCTGTGCCACGCACAAGTCCACCCTGCCAGAGCCAGCCTTGCTGGCAGAGGGCTATTTAAGAGCTTTTTTAAGTGATACCTCCTCTGGTATATTGAGGATCTTCTAAACGGGCATGGATTTGGTGCCTCCAGGATAGAGCCGCTGCTCTTCTGGCAGCTGCACATTATATAGACATCCAAGACTCCTGTGATTAACAGCAAATCATCCAGGATTAGCCCAGAGGGCCCGTTTTTGGAGAAAGCAGCTGAACGGGACCATTGCAGGTGGAAGTCTGGTGCTCCCAGCCTGTGTCTCCCTCTCCCAGAAAGTGGTAGAGCAGGCGCGAGAGGAGGTGAACCGGGGCTTCGCCGAGATCCTGCAGGAGCTCAGGCAGCTCCACAGGAACTTGCTGGGCTTCCTGGACCAAGAGGAGCACGCAGCCCTGCTCTGCCTGGGCGATTCCATCCAGGAGCGGCAGGAGAAGCTGGAGCAGCTGCGCAAGCAGGACACGTGGCTCACGGACCTCCTGGAGGACGCCAGCGAGGAGCAGCTCGGGCAGGTGAGGCGGGCGGCAGCACGTGCTGGTCACACAGCCGCTTCCGGACACATCTCTCCGGGGCACCACGTGGCTTTGCCAGCAGGAAGGCAAGTGGGGGAAACTTTGCTGAGGAGGGTGACAGAGCACTGGAACAGGCTGCACAGAGAGGTTATGGGATCTCCTTCTCTGGAGAGCTTTAAAACCCACTTGGACACAGCCCTGTGCCACATGCTCTAGGTGACTCTGTGTGTGTGCAGGGGGTTGGACATGATCTCTGTGGTCTCTTCCAACCTTAAGGATTCTGTGACTTCCCAATATCCATGGGGCAAAGTCAGCAAGTAGCATACACATCCATGCCTGGCAGGACTTGAGAATTCTCTTTTTTCCTGCCTTCTCCTGCATTGCAAAGGGGCTGCACAGGAGCGGGGCAGGGGCTGCAGCCTCCTCACACGGCAGTGCCGCCACCACAAACCCACCTTAATCAGTGAGCCAGGGCCGCTTCCTGCACAGGGCTGGTTTTGCCCGGAGCACAGCCATGCGT
>JAUBOD010000420.1:594236-605406 GCA_032353885.1 Nothura maculosa | reverse complement strand
GAAAGAAAGAAAGAAAGAAAGAAAGAAAGAAAGAAAGAAAGAAAGAAAGAAAGAAAGAAAGAAAGAAAGAAAGAGAGTTAGAGAGAGAGAGAAATAAAGGATCAAAAAGAGAAAAAAAAGTGGCAAAGAGAGAGAGAAAAAAGGGGGAAAAGAGAAAAAAGGGGTATAGGGAGAAAAAATGAGTAAGAAAGAAAAATCAGAAAGAGAAAAGAAAAACAAATGGGAGAGAAAAACAGACAAAGGCCGAGCTCCCCACCCGGCAGCCCCGGCCCGGAGCGCAGCCCGCGGAGGTGCCCAGGGGAGGCCGCGCTCACCGGCAGGTCGCGGCGCAGGCCGCGGTACTGCTCGCACACCGAGAAGCCCCTGCGCTGCGCCAGCTCCACGCGCGGCTCGCCGGGGAAGCGGCGCGCGAAGGCCCGCAGCAGCGCGCCCTCGAAGTCGGCCAGCACGCCGTCCATGTCCACCAGCACGCGCAGCGGGGCGGCCGCGCTGCCCATGCCGCCGCCTCAGCGCGGAGCAGCGCAGCTGCCTCAGCGCGGCCGCCGCCGCCGGCTCCACCCCGGCCTCCACGTGGGAGCCCCGGCGCGTTCGGAGCAAGCGCCTCCTCTTCCTCCTCCGGCACCGCCGCGCTGAGCCCGAGCTGCGGATCCGAGGGCGCTCGGGGCAGCGCTGCAGCCCACGGCTCCTGGAGCGGCAGCGAGTCCTGCTGCTCGCGGCCTTCACAAAGGAATCGTAGGGTTTTCCTTCTCCTCCGGGGCAGCTTGGACTGGATGATCTCTAGAGGTCCCTTCCAAGCTCAGCCGTTCTGGGATTCTGTGAAACGGGGCAGGATTTGCATGTGCCCAAAGTCCTACAGCGTTTAATGCCAGCTACAAGGAAGAACAGCTCCAGCTGCAGAGAGGGAGGGCACACGCTGGAGCAAACCCAGATCTATAGGTTAGGCACCTCAGGCTAGGGCTGCTCCGAAACTTACTGGGAAAGACAGAGTATTTTTAGGTACTGTTCTTTTCTAGGGAAAGGGTGACAACAGCACAATATATTTTCTTGAAATAAACTTCCTTTTACCCTGCTTTCTTGAGGGGAAAAAAAAAAAACATTGAATGAAACGCTTGTAAATTCATGTTCTACCTATCTCTGTTTAAAAGGTAAAGATGCAGCAGTAAGTCAGACACTTTCTTCTTCAAAGGAACCATGTGATGGTGCCCTCAAGACGGGTATAAGAACTCCCCCTTTTTGCCATGTTCCACGTATATTAAGGTGGAAAACCCACATTCCACCATTGCTCCTGCTAGGGCAGGCAGGCCAAGCCAAGAACCAGGGAGAACACAGCTAAACCAAAGCCATGAAATAAAACCCACACAGGAAACACTGCTTCAAAATTTCTATATTATTTACTTTTAAGCAACAGTCCAGCTTTGTGAAATTACAACACACATTTTAAAGGATGAGATTTTCACCTCATGGTCAAGCACCAGCATGATCATGCACAGCATTGAGTCAGTTGTAAAAAAAAATGCCCTGTAATTTTTACTTATCTGATCCACTCCACCCTTACCGAATAAGGTCAGTTTATACCCAAATCCCCTCCTAGCGTTAGGACAGGCGGCTCTGGTCATCAGCCCTCTATTTGGCACGTACCCTGCATCATAATAGTCCAATATCAAGTTATTTCTCGTTAAAGGCAGCGTGGTGTACACTCATCACTTTGTATTTTATATGGCACAGCAGGGCTCAAGGCATTTACCACATGAAGTCACCACTGAAGCCTTGGAGGTCACCGATGCTCCCGCGTGGAGGAAGGGACTGCTCGTGCTGATTGTTTGCTGGCCTCTTTAACCAGGATTCTAGACCCTTGTAAAGCTAAGGGGTACTAAAAATCTCAGTACAAAAACCCTCTAAGCACACTTAGAACCAATCTACTCTCCTTTGAAATACACCACTATACCTCAGAAAGCTTCCCCTCGAGTCTATCACTAGAAAACACTCATGTCACTTCCAGTAGAGCTGGGGGAACACAGGACAGAAGTGGGGGGAAAACAACAACAAAAGAAAAACCCTTGATCTTTAAAAGAAAAAAAAAATGGAGTACATAAAGTGCTTCTTTTTAATGAAAGAAATTTGAGATGTACAGTCAGGCTCAAGTTGTGCAGTTCACAAGCATGGGGGAAAAGAAACAGACACGAGTTCAGAACAGTCAGGAAAGGAAAGATTTAACCAAGGACTAGGCTGGACTTGCCACCGGGTGGATTTCTCCTGGATGGTGCAGGTGCTGGTGCTACTGGGCTAGGAACAGGTGCAGCAGGCAGGGATTTTTCTTCATTCTGACCTGGGGCAGCTTCTACATCAGCCTCAGTGTTTTCTAGAAGAAAAGAAGCTTTTAAGGTGTTTGATGCGGATGATGAAAGCCAGAGACTTTTCTGGCTTAGACAGAAGATCAACTCTTTCAAATTGTTCTCCAGGCTTACATCCAAGGTGCTGTTGCAACCTGCTGCTGTGACAGATTTCCAGCTGTCTGAAGTATTTTCAGATGGACTGTCATGCCTTACAGCTGGGTTTCAAGAGTCACATTCGCTCAGCTGCTATTAAGGGATGTGAGCGAATTACTTGTGATGAACAGCGACCATTAAGTCTTGTGCATGTTCTGAGTCAGCACATGACCACCCTAATAATTTTTTACGAGTGTCCAAGCAAGTACTGCAAAGCTAAGCTCTGGATGCATCAGTACTTGTAAGAGCTCAAATTCAATCAGCTTTCCCAATTTAATACCTGGAGTCTAAAGGGAAGAGCATCTAATCCACATATAAGGCTTTCAGTGGAACATGGGTGAGGAAAAATTCATGGTCACATGCATGGGTAGGCTCAAATACTGCATTTCTTGATAAGCACATGACAGTTTCATCTATTTCAAATACTTCCAAAACACCACAAGTGAAGACAGGACACACAAGGAATTCTTCCCAGGAAGCACTTTAGATACTGCAGCAAATTAGTAACATTCATTGACGAATAGGTAATTAGCAAGCACAGTGAGCACATCTGAACATGTTCTCAGAGATCACCTCAATCAGTTAAAAGTCAAAAGCCTGAAAAAAACTCTTGAGTTTCCTCCTGATAATTGTGAACAAGGTGGGGGAAGGAGAGTATCTCTTCCCTAGCTGAATGAAGCTCCCTCCTGCCTTCCTTTCACGGATTTTTCTATTACCTTTTCATATCTTCTGGTGCAGTCTCCCTCCAGCCTCCTGAGACTAGAAATTTCCAAAATTTCCTACCAGCTATGAAGAAGTATTTCATCTATTTTAGATATATCTTAGCTTCACAAAGCAGTCACTAGTTCTTCTGGAAGATACGTGCAACAGTTCCACATTTGCCTTCACCACAACCTTCACCATTTTGCAAGTCTTGGCCCCATTCTCATTCCATCCCCCTTCATTGCAGGTTCAACTGAAAAAGCTTCACCCCTTGATCACTTCCATTACCCTTCTCTGGCCCTTCTTTACACCAGCATTATGCAAGGACTGCAAACACAGCTCAAAAGGAGGGCTTATTGTTACTTACAGAGGCAAAATTACGCCTTGTATTTAGTTCTTTTCCTGATTACATCCAACATTTTACTGGCTTCATACAAAGACTGAGCCAATGGCTTCAGGAGAAGGGGAGCTGCCAGGAAGAAGGCTCGAGAAAGACCTCTGAGTTAACTGTTACACAAGGCTGAACACAAAACTGGTGTAATTTAGATTATTTTTCCCTAGAAGACTTGCTTTACATTTATCTGCACCAAGAACTATCCTGGCACCCTTTTGCCTGCCTACCTTTAGTTGAGCCCTTGTGGCTGGGAGATTCTGTCGCCATCAGCACACTTGGCTACTCAAAAGAGCTTAGTATCACTCACAAAATGGGAGATTTCACTGTCCATTACCTTTTCCAGGTCACAGACGAAGACACTGAATAAAACTAGTCCCCAGCACTGTCCCCCACCTCTCATTTTTTCAACCCAAGTACCAATGACTAAGCCCTACCCTCTGCTTCTTACTTTTGTCTGCTTCTTATCCACAGCAGCACCTTTCTTCCAATTTCACAGCTACTCAGTTTAATAAAATTGGATGTAGAACCTTATCAGAAACTCTGAAAACCCACACACATTGAAAATCCAGACATTACAGCTGCTGAATCCTGTGTATCTAAACTCACTCACTCCTAGCACTCCAGTAGCTTGTTAAGTCTCCATAGAGCCAGAGATAACCTACAATATAGACCCTTTATACCAGAATCCTTAACCCAAAGAGGCCCCAAACAAGAGGGTTAGTGCCAGTTCTAGGGTCTGTAAGCCTGAAGCTTCTGCTGCTCACGCACAGCACTGCCTGCTTGCTCAGCAAGCCCAGACCCGTGGCCAAGCCCACTATTCACAGCGCTGAATGCCCTGTTGTTTTATGGTTTAACAGGCAGTTTATGAGGACTATGAAGTGCTCATGGTGATGATCTGCCCACTGAAAGCCACACGTCACCTTCTCATCTCTCATGCAAATGCAGTCGTTGGTAACAGTCCATTGGGGGCTGTCTAGTTCTCCTCATCTAGTCACATTCATTAAGTGCTCAGCACTCACCAAATCACTAAAGAAACAGGAATTAACCAGCACAAGGGGCTCACTAAGTAGGTCCTATTCAATTTTACAGACTCATTTAGCCAGCTGATATTCACATTAGTACCCTCTACTTAAGTCATGGCAGTTTGCTAATCTAATAACCAACTAAAATGATAAAAGGCAGTAATTAAATCAAAAGTTAGAATTATTTCATTATCTAAAAAATCATTTCTGAAATAATTTGTTAGTTATATAAAGCAATTAAAACCCTTGATGCACAGCTTCTAAACAATGAAGCATGAGCACTTCTGCAAAGGGAACAGATTTTCTTGCTCTAGACAGTTAAAAGATTAATAAATACACTTCTCCCACTTGGCACTGATTTTTGACTGAAATGAGAAGAAAAAAAACAATTTTTGGTTGTGGAGACTAGTTATGCTGTGAACTTCTGAGCAAACAGCTTTTATCTGAAGACAACCCAGGAAGCAGCTATATGGCACCAAGTACAAGAATCACATGTGCAACAACTGCAATATTCACTAACTCCTATCTGCCATTTCACACAGCAGGATTATCAAGCGGTGAAATGAGAGCCAATTCAACAGGACTCCATACTCCACTGAGCAAAGATACAAGCAATCAAAAGGAAAAACAGACTTTCTAATTCATCAAGATTGTCAGATATCCATCAAAAACACCATTTCAGGGAACCATTAGTTTTCTATTCTTTCCTCCATATTATCAGCAGAACTACACGAGTCAAATCCATTTGCCTGCTATTTCCATTTTATTTTGCTCATCTCCAGACCCGTGATTTTCAGTCCTGGCCACAGGAGCACACAACTCCAGTCCACCTCCCAGCAAACATTTACTTCCTACTTGACAAGGACTTCCTCCACTGTCACCTACCACAAACAAAACCAAAGGCCAATGAACACTATGCCTGTGAAAATCAGAACGAATTCCGGGAGTCAGGAATGTTGCTTTGTGCTCGAAGTGTCAGTCACCAGCTATTGTTAAACCAGGCAGCCCCATTTCCGTTTCCTCTAATGCCATCTCCTCTTGTCACAGGGCTGCTTGGTGGCGGGGGGTGAGCAGTTCTAAAAGCCAAGCCCTCCGATGTGTTTATTTCTCCTGTCAAACCACATCCTGCTACTTGAGGCACAGACTCCAGCAGCCCACATTACAGTGCTAATTCGGGTCAGAAAGACACAGTTTGCTAAAGCAGGACTTGTTTTGGCCACAGATAGCACTTACAAGTGGTTAAAGCATTCCAGAAAAAAAATCCCACACTCCCAGCAGAAGTCCTTCCAGGATGGGAACTGCTAATAGCTTCAGTCATCTGCCACAAGTCACAGGTGTTGAAAGTAGCACTGAGCAGAGTATTCCGTCAACAAACACATTCCTTGCATCAGGAAGTAAGCTATTCTTATGTGGATCTTACAAAGGAGAGATTTCCAGCCTCAGAGCTAGGAAAAAACCCTCAAAGTAGCATGCATGCTGCTAAGGGGAAGTTCCTCTTTTTAATAAATTATGCACATGCATTTACTTGGCTAAAATCATTTAAAAAGTCAGGAACTCAAAAGCTCATTAACACAGTCATTTTCAGATACATTAGCTCTTTTTGATTATTCCGCTACCAGAGGACAACAGCTAAAAGGTAACTTGCTATGCTAAAAACCATTAAGTTGACTGTTATAAACTTCATGTAACTGTTTTAAAGAGGGGATTTTTTTTAACTTGATGACCAACAGAGGCATTTCACTGCATCTCCACACTGTAACACTTCTACTGAAGGAGACAGGGCACTATTGATTTGAAGGACTCAAGCGACAGCCCCCAAGCCCTCTCCCTCTAAATACATGATCATTTCTATTATCCTAGATCATCTTCTCTTGAGGAAGAGATAGTGTAACTGCAAAACGGTTTTAGAAAGTCCAAGGGAGTTACTCACCAGAAGTTTCAACACCACCATCTCCTCCCTAGAAGAGAGGGAGAGAAGCATTAGATCTCCAATTTCATCATGTATTTTCCACTCCATTTGGAGAGTTCTCAGTGCTACAGTCTGTGACCAAGCAAGCAAGGGTGGCACAGGCAGAGCTCACCCACAACACACCCAGGAAACAACAGCCTCTTGGGTCAGGCAGCAGAGCAGCATGGTGGGTTCTGCACAGATTTCTGCAGACTAACATCATGGGTTTGGCAGCACTAATTCTTACTGAGTCACTAATTTAATTTCATCAAGCACTATTTACCTGTAGTAGCGCAGGAAAACATTTTATTTCATTTTAAATTTAATCAGTAAGGTACTATTTTATTTTTCTGTAAGTAAGGCCAAGAACATTTCTCCTATGTGGGTATTTTAATTCGTGTGTGAAATAAATTAGTGTTCAGCAATATGACTGATAAGATTTCCTTCACTACGTAACAGGGGAACATTTTTCACCCAGATCTGCTCCAACACAGACTGCTACATGACACAGAGTCCTCCTGCAGCATCCATAGCTCCTCAGTGTCATGGAGGTGCTATTAACTTCCATGGATTTAACATTGTTAATTACATTCCAGAACTGTGGCAGTCAGAAATGTCATGTAAATATATTCCCTTAGATCTCAAGCTGAACTACAGGACTTTAAGTCCAGCTTCTGCTGTTCATAGCTGTAACTACTATGCAATAAAATTAAACTATTCCGCATCACAAGAAGCCCATTTGCAAAGCTGAGAACCACAGGCCACAGAGTATGCAATACAATTAAGTAGATAATAATAAACTGTCTAGTCTAATTCTATTATGTGGTAGCATCTATAAATTTAATCTAAATTGAAACAAGACATTTCATGCAACAGGAAAAGAAATTTGTGGCTCAAAGAGCCCACTAATACCAAAACGGGTTAAAGTAATGATTGATGCTAATTTTTGAAACAAAACTTATTTATGATCCATGAGGCAAAAGGCCCTGCCACAAGATTTGAGGGTAGCAATTTACCTCCCCAGTTCTTTTCAGAAAACTGAAAGTTTGACAACTTTAAGGCACCAGGATTTCATTATCATCTCTAGAATTTTATGCAGGTGCAGTCAGTTTTAAGCAACCCTTAGGTTTTCTCATACTCAGAAGAAATTATTAGATTCTGTTTTTTAGTTCTCTGTTTTTTTTTTCCACCACCACAAAAAAACCCTCTCACCCTACACCAAGCATAAGCCACGCTAGCAGTACAAATCACGCCCCATACTGGCATCAAGTAAATAGCTTTCATAATGATACCATCAAACGTGTTCATTACTGTGGGCAGTGGCACAATTAAAACATGCTACTGGAGTAGAGACTTGTTGGGATGAGAAACTAATACACTTGCAAAGTAATACATCCACATGTAATTAATTGGGCGTAATTGTGAAGGGGAAAAAATACACACATATGACTAAAGCTACATATAATGCTACTTCATTATTGTCCCCTCGGTATGCAGAGTTAAACTGCAGCATTTCATCCACATGCTATGGGACCATCATATGGAAAAGGGAACCTTCAGAAACGAACAGGTTTAACAGTAACGGACCAAAAAAGCTCCAAATGCTGCAAGGTGCTTCCAACTGCTTCATCACTGGCATTTACACACTCAGAGCAAAGTGACACAGCCTCACCCTTTCCCTAATGAGGGTACTGACCTTCGGCTCTACGAAGTCTCCGCAGTTTGCATCAGTTGAGTTTCTTCTTTGTGGTCCAGATGACTCACAGTCTTCTCTGACTTCACCCGGCTTAGACCCTATGAGCAGACATGGAGCCCAATTAGGTTGTAAGATAAACTAACCGAGACAGCAGATCATACACAGCCAAAGTCTCATTGCTGCTGCATTGAGCCTTGTCTTATTCTGGGCCTCCAGATATCATGAATTACTCATTAATTACTGTTTTACAACAGCACCTCAGCTGGTGGAGATGTCATCTAGAGAGTTGGCAGGTAGGATCCCAAGGCTACCCTGGGAGTGCCTGGCAAAACCAGAAGCTGATTCCCAGCTGCAAGTAGTCCACACAACTGCACTTCTCTCTCTGATTATTCAAGATTAATCAGCACTACTCTGCAAAGTGGGAAACAAGTTTGCCTTGCTAGACCTTGATAACCTTGAAGCAATTGCATCCAAAATACAACTCCCTTGGCTATTTATTTATAACACCTATGCCCAAGATTTGGGCTCATAATAACAACAACCACTTTAGAAGTAATTTGAAACAACAAAGAACCCTTACAACTATATATCACTTATAGCACTAACTTCTAAGTGGGAACCCAGCCCAGGTTTCCATCCTCAGCCTCCAGCAGCTTCAGGCCAAAAGCCAAAACGAGTTAATGCCGTCAGCAGATACAGAAATGCAGCTCTCCATCCTTACCCGATGATTTGGCCCAGGAAGGTGGGTTTTCTTCAGGAGTTCCAAAGATGCTGGATGCCATTTTGTTCCTTCGCACAGGCTGCTCTTTGGGCTCATCAAAACCCAGGGAGAAGTTGGAGCCACCTCCAGGAGGGCGCAGTACTCTGGAGAAAGATGCTCATTTACCCACTCTGTATTTCAAGAATTAAACCACGGCACTAACGAGCAGTGTGTAAGCAACACATAAAGCAAAGTTAAAACGAGAACACAAGGAAAGTTGTTGGGTTTTGTAACAGAGATTACAGTCATATGGGCTGAACTTCACCCAAATAGAGACAACTTGAGACAACCATGTCGTGCACTGGCTTTTAACAAATGATACCCAGCTATGCCACATCTTCAGTATGTAATGAGAAAGCCCAAAGTTGCCAATATTCAGTCCAGACACTATAACCACTACTTTTAATGCAATTTATCAAAAGCAAAAATCTCATGCTCCACCTGTGTCTCTCCTTCACTCCATGGCAAGAAGAATCACTACTAATCTTAGAAAAAATGACATGTGGACAGATCAGAATCCAGCTTCTCAACTATGAACAACCAATAATAATAATAAATAGTAATAATAGTATGAGAGCCAACGTGCTAATCTTCAAATTGGCAGTAGAACGGAGACTGAACTTGAGCCTACGAGCCAAGGGACTGATTGCACCACTGACGTCTGCACTCCAGCCTCTGTCTGGATTCATTCGTCTGAAATACCTTCCAGTCTGCAAATGTGTGACTAGTCTGCACTTGAGCAGCTTTAAGCTGTTTTAGAGCTTCTAGGGCATATACACAAAGCCCTAGGAATAAACCCTAAGTCTAGCAGCGAGCTGCTCGTAGATAGCTAAAAAAGCAGCCTACGTCATACTTAATGAGCTGTGCTATGGTTTACTCTTCAACTTACAGAAACGAACCAGAACAAGCTCTTGAAAGCTGAATTCCTCCAGATTTGGCTTTCTTAGGCATGAGGTCTTTACCAGGCTCATGTGGCAGCTGGGGAAGCCAGAGCATGTCCAGCTGAACTGCAGCAATTCATGAGAGCAGCCCGTGTGAGCACTATCACAACTGTCAGATAGGGGCATGCCAGTAGAGCCAGGCATTCAAGGCATCCAAGGCTTTCAACTAAGGCCAAAATAAGCTGGAAAAGGGGCTATTTCCTCTCCCTGAGGAGAAGCAAGCAGCTAGTGGGAGGATCCCAGCAGTCTGTGTAATAGGTTTAAAACCCTAGAACATTTTTGCTGACTGGCTTCTCCTTTCTGAAACAAGGGTGCTGGCACAATGGCATTGGATTACTCCATTTCATCTTCCCCCAGACAAAGCATTCTTCTATTGGAGACTTATTTTCTTCATCACATCTGTTGCATTTATGAGTCTGAAGGGCAGTGTGCTCAAAAGAAGCCTTGTTCCCACTATTCACATCACCTTTATTGCGCCAGAGCAGTGAAACCTGCACTTTGATATGACACCTTTTCCATATTCTCAATGGAATTAAGAGACAATGAAAGCAGAAAATCCCCGCTCCCATATCGTCCAATACAAATAACTGCTCTGGCCAACCCCAGCTTTGACAGCTTTGATCAGGAACCTGTCCCTAGCTTGGGATGTGACGTGTCCATCAAAGCAGCAGCTGACATTGGAAGCAAAGAGCAGCTCTGGAAATTGCCCCTGCTCCCTGGCGATATTTGCTGAAAACCAGACAGCTCCACCCAGGGAGCACCCCTGTTGCAAAGACTTAAATAAATAAATAAGCCCCGAAAGCGAATGGGAAGGATCTGCTTTGTTAGGACAAAACCACCTCCCTGGCAGGGGCGCTCGGGGGCCCTGGGGCTCGGCGGGACACCCCGCGTTTCTGCTCCCCACGCTCTTGTCAAGTTTTCTTTGTCTCTCGGCGGCTCCCTCGGGCGCAGCGCCCTGGGGCTCCCGCCCTCCCGCCCCCTCTGCGGCGCCTGCACCCCCTTCCCGCATCCTCACCCCAAAACCGCAACCCCCCCGCCAGTGCGTGCGCCGCGGGGGGCCGCCCCGAGCCCGCCTCGTGCCGCGGGGCGGGCGGGGAGCGGAGCCCGCGGCCTCCCACGCGGGTCGCGCCGAGACAATGGAGGCCGCGGCGGCCCCACCCAGCGCGGGCGCCTCGGGACGCGGGGCCGGGACCCGCGCGGCGGGTGAGGGGCGGTGCGGGA
>JAUBOD010000420.1:558081-568217 GCA_032353885.1 Nothura maculosa | reverse complement strand
CGGCGCGGGCAGCCGCCGCGGGGCCCTGCGCGCCGGCGGGAGGCGAGCGCGGCCGCCGCCATGGAGGAGCTGGACGCGGAGCCGCCGCTCATGGTGCGGCCGGGCGCGGGAAGGGCGGGACCGGCCGGGTCGGGTCGGTTCGAGTCAGGCGGTTCGGTTCGGTTCGGGCCGGTTCCCCTCTCAGGCAGCCGCTGTGCTCCGCAGGTGGTGCCGGGCGTGGACTCGGCCACCAGGCAGCTCTGCTTCGAGTGGGGCCCCGCCGAGATGCTCGTGTGCGAGACGCTCTTCGGCGGCAGAGGTGGGTGCTGGTGTGTGCAGCCGTGGGCCACCCTTGGGAAACCGCTGGGAATGGCCGGAGAATCACTGGGCAACCGGGGGAACCTGTGGGGAACCGTTGGGAAGCCACTGGGTGACCGTTGGGTGACTGTTGGGCAACTGTTGAGGGACCATTGGGGAACCATTGGGAAACTGCAGGGGAATGACTGGGTGACCATTGGGGAACCGTTGGGAAACTTGGAGAGCCACTGGGTGACCGTTAGGTGCCGTTAAGTGACTGTTGGGCAGCCATCGGTGAGCCGTTGGGTGACCATTGGGTGCCGTTGGGGGTCTGTTGGGCAACCGTTGGGTGACTGTTGGGGAACCGTTGGGAAACTGCAGGGGAGCGACTGGGTGACCATTGGGGAACCATTGGGTGACCATTGGGGAACTGTTGGCCAACCATTGGGTGACGGTTGCCCACAGCCCCCGACTCCAAGGCGGTTCCTCACAGGGGCTGGCGAGGGGCGGCCGGGCTCCTCCAGCGTCTTCGTGGTGCGCAAGGACCAGGACGTGTACGTGCAGACCCTGCGCAAGCTCTTCAACGAGTCGCACGGCATCTTCGTGGGCCTGCAGAGGAGCGAGGAGGAGCTGGCCGGCAAGTCGAGGAAGGCGCAGTGAGTGCCCGCTTGTTCCCAGGGCTGGAATGGCTGTCAGCGCCCGGCTCTTCATCCCGGCCGGGCAGCAGCTCTAACCTACAGCCACTCTGCACTTAGAGCTACTCCTAATCATCAATACTGCAAAATAAGTGACAGTTCAGGACAGATTATTTTTTTAAACCCTGGCCTTTAGCCTCCGCTGAACAAGCTCTTCTCCCATCTATATGTCCATAGCAGCATGTTCAGCCACACTGACTTCCACTAGATTTACCCAAGTATGAGGAAGAATCTAACACTGTCAAGACTCTAGGAGGCGACAGCCAGAGACCTAAAACTCAAAGGGCTCTTTCTAAACATGATCTTTCTTTTTTTTTTAATGCTTGGCAGTTTGGTTCAAGTGAGTAAAAACTACCGCTCGGTCATAAGGGCCTGCATGGAGGACATGCACCAGGCGGCTGGTAAGTTTGCTTGGTTGCAAATGTAAGTTGCTGCTGCTATAAAAAATATATGTGTGGATTTCAGTAATTATCAAGACTGCATTTCCATTCCTGAGATTTCCAAATTGGTGTAATAAGTCAGAGTTTTTTTGCAGCATGTTCTAACTGATTGGGAGGGAATTGCTTTTCATTTTTGTCGTTGCAGTTTTATGGCGAATTGACAAAACTAGCAGCTTGCTGTCAAAAAAGAGAGAGGGTTTTTTCACCTTCTATCCCTCCTTGCTCTGTAGACATACCAGTTCAGAAAAAAAATATTAGCAAGAAAAAAAGATTGCTTTGTCATGTATGTACTCATCTTGTCATGTATGTAGTCACCTAAGTCAATGGCTAGTGAGTGATCAGGACTGTTTACCAGGAAGGGGCTGTGGGAGCAGGTAAGATAGGTTGGGTTTTGACCTTCTTTATTTTTCCCTCAGTTTCAGCTCGGGACCCTGCCCTGCACAGCCAGTACAGTACTCAGGTAAGCCACAGTTCACGCCTGCATAGTCTCAACTGAACACAAACCATTTGCCTACCAAATTTGTCAAAGCCAACACTGTGACAGGAGTGTGTTCCAGCCTCAGATCTGACTTAGTGTATTGGATATAGTGCACAATCAAGAATAAATGCATATAAGTAATTAGCACCTTTGTTGCTATAACAGTAAAACAATGTCCAGCCTCTGGAAACACTGCTGGGTCTTAAATGTGTATTCAGTTTTACAGCTGTGATGTTTTCCTGTCATCTGAAAGATCAGCTGTGGGCCAGTAGTTACGTGGCCAGGACTTCACTCCTCAGATACTCAACTTCTTATCAATATTTGGACTTTGTAGCAAGCTCTAGAAGTCACAGAGAACTTTCAGGTGCTAGGACAGTGTTAGTGGAAGAGCAGTCTTCACGGAAGTATTGTCCTGTTAGTGACAGTCATGTTGTTTAATTGGTCTTTCTTTTCAGTCTCAAATGCAGCTGAAAATTATTTTTGTAAAACAAAAATAAATGCTGTTTGTAATGTGAAGTCTTAAGAGTGCAAAGAATCTGAAAATAACAGTTGTGCACCATTTTTATCTCCTCCTCATGACAGATTATTATTACATTTGAATACACAAAGAGCTGTAATATTTTCTCAGTTGAATGTGTAGAGAAATTGTGGCCTAATTCTGTCTTTTAATTTAGATCCCTAAAATGTCAGTATTTCTCTTGTCTATAAGAGCCAGGCTTAACTGAGCAATTGCTATGGGCAGTAGATGCCTTTGTGCAGTTAAAAACCAAACAAACCACGTTACATATTGTAGTAGTTGCTAAATCTGAAATATGTTGCTGCTTTTTTACAGGTTTCTATTCTTTCTGCGATGGAGCTGATCTGGAACTTGTGTGAGATTCTGTTTGTTGAAGCAGCTGTAGGTGAGCAGTGAATTATCCTGATGTTAAAATTAAAGGGCTTCTATTTGCCTTCTGTCTTTCTCCCTCTCATATACTACACTATGAACTGAGGTATTTTCTTTCATAAAGATAATGGAGTGCAGCAATATCAGTGTTTGCTGTCAATTTTTAAGCATAAAAACAGTTTTAAGCATCAACTGCTTAAGGTAACATACACACCTTCTTTGGTCCAACTTTACCTTTAGGATGCTGCCCTTGAATTCACTTGGCTTACACCAGCATTTTAAACCAGGAACTGATCACAGCAGGCAAACGAATGTGCTGTCTGCTCAGTCCCAGATTTCAGAAGAGAGGTTCACTGATGTAGTGTATTAATCTGAAGAAAAGTTACTTATCTAGTGCCATTTTGCCCCCTACCTTATATCCAGTTCATGAAAGGATAGTAAATGAAAAGAAGGAAAACACTGTGTGTGCCTTTTGGCATTAGGAAGATCTGTGATCTGAGTCACTTACCTGTTACCTCCTAAAGTCAGGGTTTCTTAAATATGTGCCCTTCAACACCAAGGAGGAAGCTGTTACAGCCTGAGTCTTCCTCTTCTGTCTAGAATTTGCCACGTGTCATTTTGTCACCCACCTGGCACTTCCGTAGCTACTTAAAGATTTCTGTCCCTTTGTAATACAAGTATGCAGATAGCAAGCAGATTAATAAGCCTTGTCTAACAGTTGTTAAGCTGTTAAGGTTGAGATTGAGTAAAATAACAAGCAGCATAAGTGGGAAGTAACAGAATGATATTTTCTCTGCATAAAGCTGGTCCCCTCCTGATTCGCCTGCTGGACTGGGTTCGCCTTCATGTCTGCGATGTGAACAACATGGTCCGTGAAGTTCTGAGCAGTGAAAACCCATCAAAACACGAGCTCTTTTGGAATGTGGTGAGTCTAGTCATGTGCAAGCTTCTTATGAAGGGAAATAACCTTTTTCTTCTTTGCCTTTCTCTTCTACACTTGATAGTGATCCCCATCTCAAGTTTATATGTAGGATACTGCTACTATCTGATCGTGTAGTTTTAAGATGAAAACATGGGGAAGATGCTGCTGCTCCTCGTTTCTAACATGATCATTTCATGTCAGATGAAATGAATTCCAGAGGCCAAGACTTCCTATGTAGACTTGACTTAACAGAGCCTAAAGTTAATGCATTTTGACTAAACCATACGTTCAAATTCCCTTCCTGTGCTCCGCCAGGTATTTTGTGGCTTGCCCACTGCCCTGCTCTCACACGGGTGGTTTTGCAGGTGGATGTCTTCGTGCTGCAAGGCCGAATGGACGAAGCGCGGCACTTGCTCTCCAAGGAAGCCAGCGCTAATCCCACATCGCTGACCATGTGCAGAGTCTTGGATGACTTGATGAAGAAGATGCCTGTGCCCAGCGTACGTACAAAGCAGTTTTGTGTAGTTCTTAGAGGGGACACTGCTAGGCCAGTCTATTTCATCTCCACAGTGGTTCCTGTAAAATCACAGCATGTTGACTGCTAAAGTATCTCAGTTACTACTTCTGTTGGGAATAGTATTTGCATTCTTGAATTGCCCAAAAGACCCAACTGCATGGGAAAGGACTCTTAGGTGAAAAACTAACAGCCAGAAAGATCATTTTTGCAGCAGGATATGTTTTCCATGTGTCTGAAACCGTTCCCATTGAAAACTTTTTCAGAGTATGGCAGGGAATATTCTTTGAAGACTTTACCAACAGACTTTCTCTGTTGCAGATCTTAAACTGAAAAATTGCAGCTATACCATAGTAGTTGATTTCTGGGTTCTTCTACAGTCTGCCACTTTGACTTACAATGGGTATAGGAAAACACTTGAAAAGCAACTGGAAAACAATGTGGCAAATTCTGGTGGCAGCCCAGGGTTTAGCTTCCTGGAATGAACAGCTGCTGGAGTTGAGCCCAAGTGGTCACTGGAATTTGACTTGCACACATCTTCTGTTCAGCTTGGCAACATGCAGACACTGACGGAGCTGGAGCTGAAGTGGCAGCACTGGCACGAGGAATGTCAGCGGTATCTGCAGGATGGAACTTTCGCCTCCAATTCCCACATGGAATCCATCTGCAAGGTGTGTTTTGCCTGACAGGAAAGGAGACTGGAGAAATACTGAGGTCTTCCTCTTGTACTTCAGGAGTCCTGTGTAGTCATAAGTACCTTTGAGATGCTAGACACCAAAGCAGGAGATTTCAGGGCATGGCTTGACTTTTTCACAGACTTTGCAAGCCCGGGCAGAGCATTTGCTCTTCCTGTACTAGACCATCATGCTGGTAGGGAACTGAGCTCTGAGAAGAAACTCTGTCCTTTGCTTTTTAATTGTGATTACATTATGAACTTGCAAATTGGGAGTAATGAAGAGTTGCAGAAGCTACTTAGGTTGCCACATTTGCAGAGTTATCTCCTGTTTTTCTCCCATTAGGTCCTGCTGGGTGATGAAAATGCTATCCTGGAGAAAAAGGAACTCCTGACCACCTGGTACCACTTTCTGGTTACCCGACTCCTCTACTGCCACCCAACTGTGAAGCCAATGGAGCTGCGTTTCTATGCACAGGCATGAAATAAAACTGGTTTTATATTCCTCTACAGTTTAAAGCACAAGAGCTACTATATTTAAAACAGAACAGCCCTGGGAGGACTGGCATGTTACTGTTTACCCATGAGGTCTTCCTTGAATTTGGAAGTGGCCTGGGAGCTGATCCTGGCAGCAAATGGTTGGGCACTGAATCTACTGACCATCTAGTGCCATCAGTCTTGTTTCTGCTAGTTGTTTTCCCAGATTCCTTTGTTTCTTTTCTTAATGTGTTTCTGTCTTTAAGCCATATTCTTCCCAACAGAATAACATAAATGAGGCTACTACATCCAAACAAATGTCTTCTGTTAGATTGTCTTAAGTGTCTCATTTATCATGTCTTGTTATCTTCCTCCACAGTCTAGTATGGATCTGTTCCTGGGTGGAGAGAGCAGCGCGGAGCCTCTGGACATCATCTTAATGGCAGCCTTTGAATTTGAGATACATCAAGTGATCAAGGAGTGCAGGTTGAGTTTTGAGGTTTTTGACTTCCTAATTTTAATGTATTTCTTCTCTGTGAGTTCAGTCCAGAAGTCACTTAAACTACAGTGTATTTAGGGTAGAGAGTATGAGTAGCAATTGCAGGTTTATCCTTTTAAAGAACTCAACAAGAACATATCAAGCAGGCAGCAATTAAAAGTATTCTCTTAGATCTGAGACTTTGCAACCAGACTTTACAGTAATAC
Organism: Nothura maculosa; assembly: GCA_032353885.1. Classification (NCBI taxonomy): domain Eukaryota; kingdom Metazoa; phylum Chordata; class Aves; order Tinamiformes; family Tinamidae; genus Nothura; species Nothura maculosa. The sequence continues at coordinate 562,151 of JAUBOD010000420.1, read as the reverse complement.
AGCTTCTGTGACAGTAAAAAATACCTGTGGAAACCTGACATATTCCTGGACAGTTGTAGGCTTAACTTTTGGTTTGCTTCAAATTTAGCATTGCCCTGAGCAACTGGTGGTTTGTGGCTCATCTGACTGACCTTCTGGATCACTGCAAACTCCTGCAGTCTCACAATCTCTAGTAAGTTTTCATTTCCACTCATTATTTAGACACACACAGAACCAAGAATAATTCAGCAGGGGATTTGGGCTGAAAAGGAGCATGTGAGACATTTGCAGAAGATGGAAAATAAAGGTGCTGCATGTGCCCACAAAGGTACAAGCAGCCCAGGTGCTCTGAGAAGCAAGAGCAGTGGTTAACCTGATGAATTCAAATTCAAGTGATATTTGAGTAATGCCTCAGTGCAAAATTAGTTAAAATTTTATAGTAATAAAGCTGAAATAGAATCAAGGGCCTAAATGCTTGTGATTTTTAGATAAGTCTTTATACCAGATAGAGTTTTCATACTTTTTTATTTTAAATTTGAGCAATTGAACACTATTATCTGAAGTCCCTTGAACTTCCAGTTGCTTAAAACATTCACTGCTTCTTGTAATTTATGTTTGTTAAGTGCTGCAAATAATGGGCAGGTCTTCCCAAGGAGAAAGCCACCCTACATGCTTAGGCCTGAGCTAGGAAGCTTGTTGAGATAACCCATGAGAATTTATGCTATATTAATTAAAAATGTTTGTGAAATAATTCAGCAGGTGCAGATAATAATGCTTGTGCTTTTTGTTTTTCAGTTTTGGTTCAAATATGCGTGAATTCCTTCTGCTGGAATACGCCTCAGGACTCTTCTCCCATCACAGGTAGAAACTGTGCTCAGAGGCCACACTCACATCAAGGCAGACAAAGCAAATAACTTCATGCTAAAGTCAAAAGGCAAAACTTAGTGAACTGGCTGTTAGGATGTCAGCAGGGTGTATCCAAAAGGAACTGTACAACACTCCCATGATTTTTTCCCTAAATTTAAGACAAAAATATCTATTAAAACCTATTGACGTACTTGGTGTAAAGTAAATTGTACCACAGAGCTAATGGTACTTCTGAGATGGAGGTAGTCCAGAGTTGCTAAACAGGCAACTGATATTTCATACAAACTAAAAGCCATTTTAAATCCTAATTCTAAGTAAATCAGAGCTAACTCTTATTAATACAGAGTTTACTATTATGCTTATTGAAGACCTGTGTGATTGCAATGCTTGATTTCTCTCTCTCTCTCTCTCTCAGCCTGTGGCAGCTGGGGGTCGATTATTTTGACCACTGCCCGGAATATGGCAGGGTTTATTTGGAGCTGCACATCGAGCGGATACCCCTCAACACAGAACAAAAGGCCCTCAAAGTGCTGAGGATCTGCGAGCAAAGGCAGATGCACGAACAGGGTGATTGCTCCTTGCATCCAATCTCTTTCTTTATACTGGTACAGCTGAAGCGATGGAAGCTGATTCTCTTTCTCCTCTTTCTCCTGTGCCTTTCGCTCAAGTTCGTAGCATCTGTAAAATCATGGCCATGAAGGCGCTGCGGAACAACCGCCTGGGCTCGGCCCTGTCCTGGAGCATCAGGGCTAAGGACGCGGCTTTTGCCACGCTCATCTCGGACAGGTGGGTCTGAGGCAACTTCTGCACTGGGAAGGGGGAGAAGGGACATCCTGACATCCTGAGAGGGTCCTGCAGGGTCCTCAGGTTTGGCCTAGAACCCTCAGACCAAACCTGTGCTTCTTGACCAGTCTGTAATTTTGAAGTTGTAGCCTGATTGGAAGGATAGGCAATAGTCAGTCCTCAATGGTGAGAAGAAATTAATGAGCCATTACTGGTGGGTTTTGGGTTTTTTTCCCCCTTTGAGAGAATAAGAGCCATTTTATCTCCTTCAACACAAGGTGGAAGGAAACCATCACAGGAAGCAGATGCTGCAAACAGCAGCATCGTGAAGGCTCTGGCAGGACAGACAAAAAGCTCATAGGGCTCTGCTCCTGCTGCTCGTCAACTGTTTTACCCAACAGGAAAACAGAGCTTTGGTTGTGACGTGGGAGGCAGCCCCCAGCTTCAGCCTCCCGTGCTGCTCCTTTTACCTTTTTCTGTGCAGAAAATATCTCAATACCACCACAAAAACTATATAGTCGATAAACCGTAATAGTCACTGTAATACTTATCATAATAGTAATAGTAAAATAGTAATAAGTAACTGTAATAGTTACCCCAGCTCCTCCAGCACTCCCAGGAAATGTTCTGATGTCTTCTGAAGCCCTCAGAGCTGGTTGATTAAAATGGAACTCACTTCCATAGCGTAGTTTTCTGAGAAAGGTTTGGGAAAATACAAAATACATCTGCAAAGATGCCCTCCCCTTTACATTTTTATTGTGTTTTGCTTGTTCCGTAGATTCCTCAAGGATTACTGTGAAAAGGGATGCTTCTCTGACTTAGACCTCATTGATAATTTGGGACCGTCCATGCTACTTAGTGACCGCCTGACATTTCTTGGTGAGAATTGCCTCGTTTTCATTGCTGACTCTAAACAATTATTTGGAATTGCCTCCTTTCCCATCTGGCTGCAGCTGGAGAGGGGAAGGCAAACGACAGGCAGGGAGCTGGGGGGCAGCCTGCTCCCCATTTCCACTTGTGCTCCCCGTAGGCATCTGGGCTCTCCTGCTTTGAGCAGGATGGGCCTGGCATTCAGGTGCTTCCCTTGGTCTTTCCTGGGCTGTGTCACTGCCCACTGATATTTTCTTTGAAACCTGGGAATCTGGAAGACATCTGCGCCAGACATTCAGTCTGGAAGACTGAGAAAAACCACTTGCATCCCCAGCCAGGTCTCACGTCCTGGATACTGATCCCAGCGATCCCTAGCAAAGGCAGTATTGTCTGTAGTAACCAAGATCTCAGTTTCCATAAAACAATCAAGATGACCCTGAAGCCTGAGGTATCAAAAAGGGCTTTCACGCCCCTCTCCCCTCCCTGGTTTTGGGGACACCAGCAGCCTCCCGAGGCCGCTCGTGCAGCTCATCCTGCTGGGCACCGGAGACGCTCTCAGCTCCTCGCAGGCCTCCGGAGCAGGGAAGCTGCCCGGGACGGCGGCCACCTTCCCGCTGCCTCTTTGGCCACCCTGTCTTTTAACCTTCTGTTAATCCTTCCACTGCACAAGGTTCCAGCTTTCCCGCTCACCCAGCCCCAGCTGCTTTGAAGGTTCATTTCAGTTGAGGGTAACTCTGCCCAAGGCTTCATGAGAGCGCCCAGACCACCCTGGGCTCGTGCTGTTGGGACACTGCTGTGACACTAACCCTTCCCCAACACCCCGTGCACAGGCAAGTACCGAGAGTTCCACCGGCTCTACGGCGAGAAGAGGTTCTCCGAGGCGGCCAAGCTGCTCCTGATGCTGATGACTGCCCACATTGCTCCTTGCTCCTTCTGGATGACCCTGCTGACAGATGCTCTTCCTCTGCTGGAGCAGAAAGAGGTGAGCACCTCCATCAGCACCAGCACCTGTCAAGGTGGTGGCCCCTTCAGCCCAAGGGCTTGCACGTCCCAAGCCCGGGGAGCTGTTTCTCAGAGTCCAAATTTCCAGAAGTCCCATCCGTGGGAGCTCAAAGGACCCCATCCACTATGAGATTACCATTAGAATCCAGGGTGGGATAAGGAGCTGTTAATTCAGAGCCCTCCTTTCAGAAAATAGCAGTAGAATATGTGTATGCCCATGATTTAGGCATCCTGGATCCAGTTCCTTCTGTACTGAGTTTGGAAACTGCTCTTGTGTGCTGCCTTCTGCTAAACTAATTTCTCCAGATCCACCAAGAAAATAGCAGTAGCAATAAACACGTGACTGGAAGAGCCCAGGGAACCCTGCCCTGATCTCATCGCTGACCCTGCTCTGCACTAGAGCCTGGACCTCCCTAGGGACCTCCCTAGGTCCGTTTGACAACCTAGGATCAACCGAGGATTTTCCTAGGATCCTACCCTCAGGATGGGGCTGTGCAAAATCCTAGTTATCTTCCCACACCATGTGATGTCCTTAAACTCAATAATTTCCATAAATACCTTGATTTTCC
>JAUBOD010000420.1:540636-553035 GCA_032353885.1 Nothura maculosa | reverse complement strand
TGACAAATCAGCCCAGAGGGAAGGCATTGGCCAGGGAAATCCCAACAGCACCGTCCTGTATGAGAGCTCTTGCTGCAGAGGTTTTAATGCAGATACTGCCACACTGACAGGCAAATGATGTTCAAGTTTAGGATAGTATTCAAAACATGAATCAGACATCAAAACGTAGCTGGCAGAGGTAGAAGCAGAATGGAATATATTTTCAAATTTAAGATGTCGTTTGAAAACCAGTTCCCACAGATCTCAAGGATGTCTCTATCCATGTAACAGTCCTGCCACTGTGCTGAGCAGGACCCATCTTAGATGGCAAGAAAACAAAAACAGCGCTGTAGTTTTGATTTATCCTCTTCAGTGTTTTCTGCCCTCAAGAACCACTTTTGTATTTTGGAAACAGGCAGAACAGAGCTAAGAAAGGCGGCAGCAGGGAGCCGGTGCCGTCCGAGTCCCCCCGTCCACCTTGTGCCCGCATGTCCCTACCTTGGGCACGGCCGCCTGCAGCACGATGTTCCTCACGGGCAGCGGCGCCGTGTTCAGCATGGACACCACGACCACCAGCACGTCCGCCCTGCCCGGCGGGCACTCCCTGGCGAAGTGCAGGAGGATGCGGAAGCCGTTCTTGTCGTAGGCGGTCACGGGGAGGGCGCTGCCTGCGCAGAGGGGAGGCAAAGGCTGGTGACGCTGCCCACACGCCTTGCTTTGGAGCTCTGGTGGGCAACACGGCTGCCTGGCACGTTTTATTACACAGAGCTTTTCCTCACATCATGCTTTTTGCCAGGAAGCTTTGCTTAAAACCTTCAGAGAAAGATGAAAAAGCTGACGTACTTACTGGGTTTAATGGATTCCAAGGGAACGTGGACGTTGGCCAAAGATATTTCAGGTGCTTTCAAGGGGCTGCCTTGCTGCTGGAACGATGCTGACTGGAAGAGAGGGCTTCCTGAGCCAGCGGTGCAGCTGCTTGGGAAAGGAATTGGAGGGGCTCCCGGGGCAGTAACTGGCAGCCCTGCTGCAGGGATTAATGGGGCAGAGCTGGAAGTGGCTGGCAAAGTAACCCCGGGAAACACCGAGGCTGTGGCCATGCCTTGGGTGGCAGTCCTGGAAGAGAGACAGAAAAAGCACAGAAAAATGAGCTCAGTGTGAAGCAGGCACCTCACTATAAACCCTGAAATAAGAACAGAAAAAGCAGTGACCTGCAACCAGGCTACAGTGACTCAGTAAGGCCTCACTGAAAAAGAAGAACTACGTGGTAGGTTGTGGTGCTGGAGATACAGGTATCGTTCTCTCCAAGTCAAGAAGAAATAGAACCCATTTGGGCCAAAAGAGGCAAGGCTCAGATGAGCAAAGGCCTTTCTACCATAGTCTGCTAAGCTCACTGACATGAAGGAACAGCTCTGCCTTGCAGGAACAACCAGCTGCTGTGTCCCACCTAGCAGTGTCTGCCTTTCCCTGCTGAGTGTGAGGCTCTTGTATTAAGTTTGTATATTGAGACCTCCAGAGAAGAAAGGTCTCAATCCCAAATTTCTACCAGATCAGAGTGGTGGATGTGTCTGTCTCTGAATAGGACTACTCTGTAGTCAGCCTTGCTCCCAATTAACGGAGCAAAACAAAGTCCAGGACTGTTCATTACCCTTTGGCTTCCTCAAGGAGCTGTCCCAGTGCATCCATCTTACTGGACATGCTGTTCCCCACAGCTGAGCTGAAGTACCCAGGAGCAGCTGGCAGAGTCTGGAGAGGCCCCGCTGGGGCGGCCGAGAACACAAATGGGGCTGGGTTTGGTGCAGTGGCACAGGGAGCAGGCTGGGCTGGGAAAGCGGAGGGCAGCGTTGCCGACGGCCCACACGCACTCTGTGACGTGTGAGGGAGAAGAGGGTTCCCTGCAGGGTTGCAAGCGACGGTCCCCATCTTCGAACCAAAGAAATCCAGGTCCAGCTGGTCATTCTGCAGGAGAAAGCAAGAAGATGCTCTGAACACGGCCAGCCCCTGCGGCAGAGGCAGCGCTGTCACCAAGGGCCACAGATTTGCTGCAAGAACAGCTGGTGGGTGGCAAGCAGCAAGGTCTGTGGCCTATGTCAGGCCTACATCTGCTCTGTAATTTAAGCAATGGAAGTGTTAACGTCACGGGGGACAGCCTGGAAACTGAGCAAGCCCCTCTCCATAGGGATATGTGCTGTGTTCAGACACAGCTCTCTGATCCTGGGCACAGGCTTGACTTCCCCTCAGGAGCAGCTGTGCCTTGGCCTGTACATGTCACCACAGGTTTCTCCGAGATGATGGTGTGTCCCAAGACCTCCCACACTGACCACCCCTCCTGAGAAAAATCCCTTCCTTTGTACCTCAAACATGCTCCACTGGTTGTTTTCTGATGGCTCCTTCACGGCTGCAGGGGCTGGATCATTCAGGCCTGAAAACAAAGATAAGAGTAGGTACCCGAGTGGGGGACAAGATAGATGCAATTCCCTGGCAGCTGCTCCAGTGCCAAACTACTTGATTCAAGAACCCAAGGACATGCTGAAAGACTGAAACATATTGCAAGTCTATGACAAGACTGGCAGCACTAGGAGCCAACAGCCAAACCCTGCTTGTAGCTCTCCTAACTCTCCTTATCTGCAGCTTCCCCTGCTATTCACGCCAGGTGTTCACAGGTTAAGAGCTTTGCAGGCTCTTAAGCAACTCTCCAAAGCTCCCTGCTCTCCAGCACAGCTGCTAAGTCAGCTATGAAGCCTGTACTAAGCTGCAGCAGGGGCGAGTTGCATGTCCAAGCACCACAGAGATCAGACTGTGATTACATTCAGCTCCATTTATTTGCAGTTTTCTTATGCTGGCTCAGAGTAGTTTTATAATCAGAGAGATGCAGAGAAGAGTCCAAGAAATCTCCCCGACTTCTCTAGAAATAGCAGACCTAAGGCCTCGGAATGAGAGGAAAGATATCCCAGTGTCCATGACTTGTGAGTGGCACATATCACTGTTCCCAACTGCTCTTCTGAAACACCAGGCTCCCTCAACCCTCCTCAGCATACACTCGACCTGTTACAAAACCAGAAACTTAGACAGGCTCCACCAAAAAGCAGGCCAGTGTGAAGACAGCTCCCATGGGTTTAACCAAACCCACTGGATGAGCCAAGAGCAGGAGGAAGTAGTGTGGCAGAAATGAGAGGTATTTGACATTGTTCAGGTATCCTACATGTGCAGTCAGCCCTAACACTTGTGCTGGAGACAAGAAGTGGACTTTGTTAGGCCCAGAAGCGGACTTTATTAGGCAGTGATGGAGTAGCCCTGCTGTGGGCCCCTCAGTTTCTTACCTAAGCACAGGAGCTCCTCATCCAGCAAGGAGAGGGAAGCGGCCGTGCTGCTCTGCTGTGCAGGGGTGGCCTCTGCTTGGCTCGAGGAGCTGCCCCGAGAGGGAGCGACCGCGTGCGGAGGCGGCGGCGGCAGGATGGGGATCTCGGCCGGAGGCGCCGGCGCCAGCGGGGCGGGCGGCATCGGGGGCGGCTGCGCGCTGGCCACGTCCAGCCCGGCCAGGTCGATGAGGGTGTTGACATCACTGGTGGAGTCGCTCCCTGCAGCGGCCAGGACAAGAGCACTGTTAGGGAAGGAGGCTCCAAGCAAGCACAACATCCAGAGAACTCAGCAGGGAGATGCGTTAGGTAACACGGTCCTCATTTAATAAATATAGACAATAAACAAGAGGCTACCAGAGAGCTAGAGAGTCAACAGAAATATGTATTGGTTGTCTAGTCTAGAATTCCCTTTGCATTTGTAGCAGTCTTGCCCCAACAGGAAGCTGTCAGCATTATGTATGCAATCTACTGCTTTTATCCAGGAATATGGTCAAAGTCAGGGACAGGGGCCCTGGTCTGGCTCCCACTCCCTGCTCTTGCCCCCTAAATATGTCACCATTAAGAGCCAGAACAAGGGTGAAAAGGAAAATGTATGAGTTTCAAGCCACACAAATCACTCAGACACAGCCTTGTTCCTGATCTTATCTAAAGTTTCAATAGCAATCAACCAGCAAAGGAAAATCAGAAGCTGCAGCACTGTTGCTTGTGCCCAGAACGATTTATCCATCAAATCATACAGCTTGGGAGCTGTCTTGTGTCCCTTTGATTCACCAGCTGTTGGCCAGATAGGTAATTAACTGTAATTAATAGGAAACCGTACCCAAACGATTAAAAAAATCCCGACTCAAAACAAAGCAATTAGTTTCTCAGGAACTCACCTTCTGCCACAGGCATCGCAGGGAGATCCACTTCACCATTGACTACTTGCCCCTCTATTACTTTTTTATAGGAATTTATCACACGGGATAAATTATCACTGGCCTGCAGAATATCCCCTACATGCAAGAGAGACAAAAATGACCTCAAAGACTTAGGTAACTCATGCCCTGAGTCCTCAGTTATCAGCTGAGTAATAATAACAACAATAATAATAATAATAATAATCTTTTCTCTTCCAAATCAGTATGTGGCTCCCTCATTACCTCCCCCAGCTTCCCAGCCATCAACTCTATCTACCTTGCTTGAATTTAACTGATAAGCATAAAGAGGCACAGATCTCGTCCTTTATCTGCCTGTTCAAAGTAAAGTTAATCTACAATGGCAGAGGCACCTTTATAGCAGCTGTTCCATTACTACCATCTGGAACAGCAAGAGGTTACAACAGCAGTCAAAAAAGAGACATGTGATCAAAAAAAGGAGACGTGTGATTTTTTTCTTACCCAAACTGCTGTCATTATCCTCTGTCTCACTGGCCAGCTTGAATAACGTCCGTCTTTTGGTTTCACACCTTTCACAGAGCTCCTGGGAAGACAGATGAGGACAAAGGGTCACATCAGGCAGGGGTTACTGTGAGCAAAACCTGTCCACGTGGAGCAGCTTCCCTGGGAAGAAGGTCCTAGTGTGAATGGACAACCAAGAGCTCTCATCCCTGCCCTATTAACGGGTCTGTGAAGCACTTAATATATATATCTCTCACCCTTCCTTCATATTAGCATTTTTGTCCAGGTTTCCCTGTAGTCCCAAAATGTTGTGTTCCTTCTGCAGCAGTTCCTGGAAGCTCAAGGAAGGGCAGAATTGATTGCAGCCTCTGCAATCACCCAAAGGAAAGGTGGCAGGAAAAATATGCTGTTATCCGTATATTACAGGCAACAAACCATTAAAAAAACCCCCATAATTTCAGCATCTTAACCATTAAATACACATATAGTTTTAATTTATTAAATTAGATACTCCTCAAGGTCCTGGGTTTATCCAACCATCCCTCATGTCTATTTTGATTTTTATTTTCTTGACCATCTCCCAAACTTATGACACTAGTTAAAACTCTTCCTGAGGGAAGGACATTTTATCTACCTAGTTCAGCCTTCAGGGTACTCATTCAGAATGCTGTGAGGGACAATTATTAGCTGCAATCAGTGTGTCCTCTGCTACATTGCATGTTTGTCAAACTGCTGTGTCTCATTTCCCCCATGTCCAAAACCATCCCGAAAGGCTCTGAGTCTTTAGTGAAAGGTGTTAAAAACATGATTATCTTTTTTCCTGCTGTTTCCAATGACCGCTCTTGCTGTCACTGCTCTCCATTTCCCTGCACTGTTTTTATTGATCTTTGCAGAGCATTACAAGCTGGTGGAAGAAAAGACTGACTGCAGGATTTCTGGGAAGCTTGGACCCACCTTCATGAGTTCCCTGTCAGCCTCTGAGGAATCCTCTTTGCTGTAATGAACCAGCATCTCATTCAGCAGCTTCACGTTGTTATTCACTTCCTCCAGTGTGTGCATGCGCTTTGTCACTTTTTGTATCCGAGCCTCATCCTTCAGAGAGTAAGAGAGAGACACAAAGAGAGTGAATTTTCCAATAGAGGCCAGAGCATCACAGCAGCAGCTGTGATCTGTAACTCACGTCATGTAATGTGTATTTAAGGTAGAACTAGGAATAAGTATTTTTTCCATTCACATAAAGCATTGCTTATTTAATTATCTCTTCATCACCATTCTAAAATTTTATGAAATCTCACAATTCTAACATGTCTTATTAAATACATTTTAATGAAGAAAAACAAAACAAAGAAACATTCAGAACAGTATGTTGTCGAAAGATCCAAAGGTTCCTTTCTAAGCTTATCAGAATGTGCTTTATTATTTTTTTTAATGAAAAAAGACACATTTGAAACAAAACACATACAAAACATAACCAACAATCTCTTGTAGAAAACATCCAACCAGCTCTGAGTGGAGTTTCCTGCCAAAGACGTAGGAGACTTTGCCCCAAATGAAGAAGCCTGAATAGAAAATGGCTTGGTCAGTGACCAAGACGTCCTCTCCAATCCTCTACTCCCTTTAGCCAGACTCAGGGTGAGTCATTTCCTGGTCTCCAGGGATTCTAGTGTCTGCCATGGGTGGATTTATCCCAGCTCCAGCAGAGGAAGGAGTGTCCATGGCTGCTGCAGAGCCACGAGGCTCAGCCCTGGGTAACCAGGGCGAGTTCTGTGCTGCTCCCACCAACACCCCGACATGAAGCACCATCCGGAGTGATAAGTGTGCATTAACTTCAACATCCCATTCAGTCCTTCTCATCTTCCTCCAAAAGTAACACCTATGAGTTTCTTACCTCTTTTACCATGGATTTTATAAGCTTGTTGGCCTCTTGTAAATCATCTGGGTTTTTGCTTTTCAACAGCTTGGCTAGAAGCTGCAAGACAAGAGAGTATTCAGGAAACAGACACAGCCCTTTCAGCACAGGGAAGCAGCAAGAGGAATCAAGAGAACAATCCAGGGAAAAGAGATACATCCCACTACAACAAAGATTATACTGTTGTCATAGTGACTTCAGCAGGAGTCATTTTTGGCTTTACTATTTTATGTGAGTTGCTATATTTTTACTTCTCTACAGGACAAATACTTTGAAATCTCTGACACTTTTGACACCAGACCAGAATTCCTCCTGCACATCAGTTCTGGATCTGTGAAAAACATTCTTTGTCTTCTGGTACAAAACTGCAACACAGACAAGGTCTTAGCTGGGATTTCAGGTTAGGTGGATGGACAAAGTGGTCATACACAGACCTGGGAGTTCTGTGAAAACACGAACACTCCCCAAAAAATAAAAGCTGAACTCCCTTGTTCTGAAAGTGCATTAGGTAATCACTCCAGTGATTATGATACAAGTCTTCACTATACCTTGGACTTCTCCTCATCATCAAACACAGGGTTTTTGGGACGAGGTGGTGGAGAAGGAATCAGGGTTCTGTCTGCAGGAATCACAGGATCAAACATAACGATCCCTGAAAGCAGAGAGGGAACCCACATGGGTTGCACATGCAGTCACACCAGGCAGTGCACCCCACTATTCACATGCTGACAGCAAAGTGAACAAGGAGCCAATCTGTCCACTGATCCTAGCATGCCCTTCCAAAGAACAATACAGCACCAAAATCACTGCACATGCTGGCTGGAGAAAGAAAGTTTTCTTTAGAAAAAGGCTAAAACCCCAGCAACGACACTGCCATGTCCATACTGCTCCTCTAATAGCTCAGGATATTCAGTAGCTCTCCATTATTTGTCTTTTACCCTTTCACGCAGGCTGTTCAACCAGCCTGTGAAGCCCCAGACAATCCAGCTTTGTGCAAACTCAAGGGCAGGGAATTTGTTTGTAGAGAAGAGCTGAGCAGGAAAGCAGACAGTCATGCAAGATGGGTGATGTGCAGACTCCTAACCATCAAAAGGGAAGAGAGCCAAGTTTCATGCCCAAATTCCACTGGCAAATCCTTAAATTTCTGCCCTACCCTAAAAATTTGGGCTTTCCTAAAAGAGGTTCGTGTGTGTGTGTGTGTGTGTGTGTGTGTGTGTGTGTGTGTGTGTGTGTGTGTGTGTGTGTGTGTGGGTGTGTGTGTGTGTGTGTGTGTGTGTGTGTGTGTGTGTGTGTGTGTGTGTGTGTGTGTGTGTGTGTGTGTGTGTGTGCGTGTGTGTGTGTTGAAGCCACAGGCTTCTCTCTGGAGTTTTTTTTTCCCCACCTTCCTTACACAAGAAATTTGTCTTTGTTTAACTGGAGGTACAACTGTTAAGATGATTTGGTTAAAAGAATACAAAAAGCTACGTGGAGGCTTTTATTTGGCTTTCAATTACTTTTGAATAAATCCTTTATTAGCTAGCTTCAGATAAACTAAAAAAGACCATGCACCAAAAGCATTTACAAGTTCTTTAACTAATAATATCTAATAATCATAAAAATAATAAACAGCCCAGGACATTTAAATACAACTAGCAGCTTTCCCAAAGTTTCAGGGAGTTTGAGACTTGTTCTGTCCTCTCTCAGAGCTTGCCTCGATTCCCCCCAGAATTAGGAGCTGCACATTTGGTGACTCTCCTGCTCACAAGCAGGGGCTGCACGGAATGTGGGAATGAGGAGCTTATTCCCTACCTTGTCTCTTCAGCATGTAGTAGGCGTCTTTGATTTTGGATTCTTCTGGCAGAGCCACTGTCCAACTATACAGCAATTCAATGACTTTGGTTTTCACCTTCTCAGAGACCCGGTCTCCCAGATACTGAGAGTGGTAAAGGAGACAGAAATCAGTTTTCCACATTATTCACTTCTTTTCAATAATAAAGCCCAAACCCAGAGAAGTGGATTCATCATTGTACTTTAAAAGCTGTATATTTGCAGGTGATCTAAGATGCCTCTTACTAAGAGAGGAAAACAAAGCTCCTCTAATGTATTTGAAGTAACGGAGCAGAATCTTTACAATCATCACTCAAAAAAATATATGGTTAATTTTAGGCCTTTTGCTATTTATAAATTATAGAAATACAAATATTCTCCTAACAGTGTTTTGAGAGAAAAAGATCTTGAAATATTTGATAGTATTAATCCTGTCCTGGGACACTTCTATCAATTTTTCATTGAGTTAGCCTGATCCTGGATATTGAGGAATTTGCCCAGACTCTCTTTACATAGCAAAGCAGCAGCACAGTGAGGATTACAGCTCTGCAGTGCGTTGCTAAATCTCATACTTGAACCTTTGCACCACACTTCTCTTCTACTGATGCTGTTGGGGAGGAGGTAAGGTGATTTTTCTTAAAAATTATCCCGTGGTTTAAAAGTTCTGGAGTTAAATGAATCATTAGGATAATACAAAGACTGCCCAGAGTAAACAAGGTCAGTTTATGGAGAAAAGTAACCATTGGAGCACAGAATCCTTAACTAACAAATGCTTTTGAATATTGGTTAATGTTTGCAAAGGGCTAGACAGAGCATTGCAAAATTTTGGGTGCTGCTGGTAGCTTAAGGAGGCTAGAAAGTAAATCTGTTGTAAAGTAAATCTTGTTGTAAGACAAGAAGTCAGGCACTAACCTTTGGAGACACAACTTTTATTAACTCGTTTAAAAAGCGAAATTTCCCAACTTCATTATGAAATCTTCTCCCGCAGTTTTTCATACAAGCTTCCAGCACCTGCATTCAAGTAAGAGAAATGAGTGGGGATATTATGTCCCAAACCTACATTAAGAGCAGAGCTGTGCTCTGCTCATGTGTTCCTGTTCCAAGATGCACAGTGTGCATTCCTCTTCTTTAGGAGTGACATGTTGGCCCCCCACTCTCAGCAACAGATAGAAGGATCAGAGTTATCTCCCTATTATGGCTGACAACAGGGGACATAAATCTTGCCTGAAGATAAGACACAAAAGCAGATGAAACTTAAAACAGTTATTTCTGGCTGCTCTGTGGCCAATGAGCTATCTGGATGCTTCAGTTATGTAAACTGCCCTGCCTTTCACTGTCTGCTCCTTCCAGTCGAGTTCTTCTTCCAGAAGAACTTCTGGAAGTTCTGGAAGAAGAAGTTGTTCTTCTCCCATGGAGTTTGGCCCCAGAAGTGACTCCAGTTAATCCCAGTGAGCCAGACCCACACGATGTCAAATGGGATTTAAGAGGGAGGCCAAGGACTACCTACTGTCAGGGCTTGCACTGCCTCCCATTCCTGCGGCGACTGGATTTTATGAGCCAGGAGTCTCACTGCTATCTGTGGCCTGAAACAAAGCACATGGCCATTAGAAATAAAGCAGACAACGAGACGTGTTTCATACAGCTAAAAGAAAATGTCCTTTTAGTACTTTTCAGTGTTACATTAGTGCACAAAAGCTAACAAGAAATATTCAGGTATTTCAGGAAACTGAGGTGCTTCACATGTAAAATGAAGCACAGCTGGCAGTGTGAGCCTTGCAGGATGAGGGGCTCAGGGCATCACCTCGTCTCTCTGTGCCTCAGTTTGCTTTTTCCAGGAGAGGACACTCCTTCCTGCTCTCACACAAAGCCTAGAACCCCAAAGGTTTCCCTTGTAGACCCTTTTGTAAGGTTTTCCTTGCAAAAAACTTGTAAAAGTTTTGAAGACGTCAAGTCCCACCAAGCAGCAGGAGAGATAAACTCATTTTACAGACCAAAAAGTAGGACCAGTTTGGCTAGTTAAGACAGCTACAGAAGCTGGTGTAACAGGCAGATTCTGAATCCATATTTTCCAGATATTCATTTTGGATTTAAACTATGCTGCCTTTTATCACAGAAACCAAACTTTGCAGCATCTTGTTCCTTTCATAACCAAATTTTCTCTGTGATATCAGCAGATAAAAAGAAAATATAAAACTTCAATAACCAAAGGACACATTTTATACCACGAACGTTAATTTATAGCATCTCTAAGTTCAAGTGCTTGTAACACTCACCCCTCGAGTTCTTTGTTGATCTGGTCACAGAATCCAATGATGTATTCCCAGTCTTCTTGTCTATTACAGGGGTTGGTGGCTTTATCTTTGGCAAGGAAAAGAGAACATATTACTAAGCGAGCAAAAGAAACAATAGGTGATATATTTCCTAGAGAAAAGCACTTGGCATCCACTGCCAGCTATAAAAAAGAGGGAGAGAAATAAGTTTCCATATGTTATGTCTGTCGACCTGGGTTGTTCGGGGAGAAGGGTTTGCTCAAGTCAAACCCGAAGACCTAGGAGGACTCACTGCTTTTCAGAAAGCAGACACCAAGTCTCAAGTACTCAAACCCACAATATTTTCATACTCTAAAGAAGAATAGAAGAGGAAACACTGCAGCTCTCACCGCCTCTGTATGAAATGCTCTCCCTTTCCTTTTTGTCTCCAACATTAAACTACTTAAAGGTTAAGCTCTTGTGCTTTCTACATAGGAGATGCTTTTTGCATTCCCTGAGAGCTTTGTGGAAGCAGCAACTGGAATATGTGGTGTCTACTATAAGTCCCTTAGCACTGACACTTGTTTTCAGAGTGCCAGCTGATTTGTTAGATGCATTAGCATTTCTCCTTGGAAATCAGCACCAACATTTATTATTATGCATTCCGTTGTTCTTGCAAATAATCAACTCCACAGGCTGTACCTGATCAGGAAGGCAAATGCTGGGTGCTCAAATGGAGAGGCTGATGTTTTACTGACTGGGCTATTTCAGGCTCTTGGAGGATCCTCCTCCCTGAGGCTCTTGTTTATGGCACTGACTACAGAATACTGAAACTATCAAAATCTATTTTTATTCCAAGTGCATCTTCTCCACATCCTTTACCTAATGCTGATGGAGCACTGAGTTTACGGTAGACGAGATTCATGCTTTAACCTAATTTTCCAGCTGAGATGATGTAATTTATTTATTTTTTTTTACTGTAAGGAAAGCAACAACACACTGCAGCTATATATCTATGGGTGGGGTTTAAGAAGCATTTCCCCAAATTTAAATACAGCAGAGATCAATACAGAAAAGATTATAGAGACAGACAGCACAGAGCAAGGGGCTAAGCACAGGAAGGGAAGGGCAAACACATCTGCACTTCAATCATACAGGGAAGCAAAATAAAATCAATGCATGCTACATTGCAAAGTGCATTTTTGATCAGCATTACAAGGTATCCTTTTCATGGGCAGATGAAAACAACAGCTGCCAAACGACTACTCTGAAGCCTCTTTTGAAGCACATCTCTGTCCTACTGCAGCAGCCCTACCAGGTCTGCTCATTCCCTCGCTCACAGGAGAACAGCTGAAAAACAATCCTGCAATTTGTTCCACACACTGCATCTGCAAAACCCTCGCCACAGGTGGATCTCTGCACCACGCTGCTTGCTTTTATGGGTCCCTGGCTAAGCAAGGAGCATCCAAGGAGGACTAACCGCAGAATCACATCTTGCTGTACTTGCTGAGCTACCAAGCTACTTTGTGAACCCAGGATTCAAGGGAGGGTGAGTTTAAAAAGCGGCTGCTGCAGAGTCAAGCATTCCTTAAAGCACAGGTGGCCCTTGGTCCTTGTGACCACATGTGCAGCTGCTAAACCCCCAAGAAGCATCATGAAAAAACAGACTTGTAGCCACACACAGTCTTGTCACACAAGCCAAGTGCCCCCAAGCACCTCCG
>JAUBOD010000420.1:516801-526818 GCA_032353885.1 Nothura maculosa | reverse complement strand
TTGTTTTTTGGTTTTGTTTTTCTGTTTCCCTTGCTAAACATCTGCTCATCTTCGAGGAGGCAGAAGAAGAAAGTGCTCTGTGGAGGCAACTCACATCCACTAGCTGCAGCGTGGGCCTAACAGGCTGTTTCTTACATTCAGAGCTCGGGTGTTTTTGGCACACGTGACACAGCAAAGCTTCCAGCTTCCCTCCAGGAAGAAAACAGGTAGCCAAATATGTGTCTTCTTCAGCTTCTCCTCTTCTTAGCGATATCAGTGCTCTTCAGAGCGCACAGCAGGCTGCAGAACGTCTCATACCAGAAGAAGATGAGGCCGGTGGAGACAGCAGCCTTGAGCAAGCTGGGGGAAAGGCCCTTGAAGAGCCCGCCCGGGCCTTCCTCCCGCAGGATCTGCCTCACACAGTCCAGGAGCCCCCTGTACGTCCGCACCTGGGAGAGAAGTGGTGAAAAGGTGAAAACAGCAGCAACAGGACAGCTCACCTGGGAGAGAGCACAGCCCCAAGGTGCATGAGAGAAACAATCACGGCACGGAGCCTGGAGATGCCTTTTGGGGATTGATGTAACTGAAAGTGCCAGAGAATTATTTTGGTAGAGATAAAGTATGTGTTCTGTGTCACTAAAGGTTTAGGCAGGTTATTCCAGCATGTATGATTTATGGCTTGAGACTGTGGAATAACAATTTCAGACCGTGCTGCTATTGTTGTCTGTCTCCATTTACAAGGAGGGGCAACTCTGGTTTTCTGAAGGAAATAAATCAGCTACAACATTTAAAGTCTCTAAATTGGTTATCTACACGTTGTCATGTCACAAGGTGAAGGTTTAATATCTTGTGACACATCAGGGCTCTTAGAATAAATTCTGCTCCTCTGGAAGAGGAGAAGCATCCAGTGCAATGGGCTAGGACTTAAAATCTCTACTCTCAGAGTGTCTTCAGAAAGAGACTGATTGGCTCTTCAGATACTTAACTACATAGGTACCACTGTGAATCATCACTTCATCCTAGTGCTAACTGGCTTGTTCTGTAAAGCAAACTCATGAAAACCTGTCAATTTAAACAGCTCTTACCTGCCCAAAGGCTGCCCGGGCTTGCTCAAAGCCACCCACTTGGAGTCGTTTTTTGACCAGGTCAAAGGGATAAGTGAGGGTTTTGCTGATGATTCCAGCGCAGCTGCCACAAACAAGGTTCTTAATATTGCCTGAGAAGAGAGGGAATGGAGAGGACAGCAGAGAGGGAAGGAAGGGATTAGCAGGAAGTTCTGATTTAAGTGTCATGAGAGGTAAAATCATTCACACATAAGCAGTAAGGTCAGAAAGACCCTGAAAAGCTGCACTGCCTCTTCTGCACAGTCCAGGCTGAAGAACCTCAGCGTGTATGTCCTGCATCCAGGTCACAACATCTGCTAGAGCCGGAGCACAACAGCTCATCTCGAGTCCTTACACTGACTCCTTCTCAATTCACTCTTTTGCCAAGTGGCAATACAAAAAAGAAACAAAGAACCTGTCACTAGTGCATAGAAAAGTTCTGATTTGGCCCCTCGGCTAAAAGCCACTGGAAATCCTGCACTCCTGAGGAATCATTCCCATCCAGAAAAAGTCAATGTAAGTCACAAGTTGACACTGTCTGATGATTTCACACAGGCCAGTGGGAAATGAGCTTTATGATATTAGCCTTCTTCCTGACAAACACCAGTTCACAACACAAATTCAGTAAGAACATCTGTCATCTAAAAATAAATAGGCAGACACGATCATGAAAATATTAGTTCCACCTTTTGAAGAAACTCTAGTGAGGAAGAGAAAGATGCTGATGTTGCACACACTGTCTCTCCTTGGGAGAGCCTGGGCTCTGGAACTGCCAAGGTGCCAGACTGCATGAGGATGAGGCTGTCCAAAAACAGGGCTATAAATCAACATAAAAATACCAAGCCACGAGTTTGGGAGTTTTAAATTAGACTAGATGAATTTTCTGCTGCAACAGCTATGCTGCAACCTGCAGGCAGATTTCCTGGAGAAATCTGAGTGTCCTGTGCCTATAGTATTAATGAATTGAGAGAAAATCATGCGAGTCACAGTCCTCCCACAGTGAGAGGGTCCCCACAGTTCAGGAAGGAGGGCCCAGGCCTGGCACCTGCAGCACTTTGCTCTCCCATGTTCCCACGTTTCCATCACACTCGTTCTATAACACAAATTGTTTGCAGGCTGCACTACTCTTGGTGATACCTGTGCAAGTGTAAGAATGAGAGATGGGAAATCACACTGACATTTTGTACTGACAAGGCTGAGAGGAGACAAAATCAGGTTTATGTCAGTCTCCCAAACCAGCATCATCCTCCCCTTCCCTCCATGGACACCGACATTCCCGCTCCCAATGCCTACCTGCTTCCTTTCGTTCAGCTGGAATCGCCCATTCGGAAACCTGCTGAAATACGTTGTAGAAGGAGAACTGGAGACCAGCATATGGGAAGACAGCAATGATTGTGGGGGTCAGACCCCTGTAGAAAGTCCACAGCCCCTCTGTCCGGTACATGGTCACAACCGCATGGCGAAGGCTGGGATAGATCTGGACAACACCCAAGAGGAAAGATGCCCATGAACAAGTTTAAATCCAATGGTTATTTCCTGGTAAAGACGATAGAAATTTCCCACTGCTCAAACTGCAATTGACTGCACGGACTGATGAGCAAAGTCATTTTAAAAAGCCTGGGCTGACATTGTATCCTGCATCCAAGGCTGTGTCTCTAAGGGGAAGAAACAAAGTTCAGAGCCAAGAGACATCAGGGTCTTTTGTAACCACTTGCATCACATTGTTATTTTCTCCCTAATGCCTCTACTGGCTCCTGTAACAGAATTCATATGAATATATTGTGATTTTACTGCACGTTACGCCAAACCCCTGTACAGAAACAGCTCTGTACACGTCTCTTCAGTAATAACAGACCTAATTAGCATGGAGATCAATTCTGTTTTAAATCAGAGAATGAATCACAGGTGAAAGCTGACTAATTTCTAGCATCATCACCTGTGACTCTTTGGAAGTGGAAAATTTTAACCTCACTGTGTGCAACAGAAAGAAGACTGTTTAAACAGCCCCGAGCCAAAATGGAAATGAAGCTGTCTTGATAAGAGCAGCTTCTCCTCCTTTCTGGATCACCTGCCAGGAGCCAAACAAAGCATGCAGCACCACAACACAATTAAGAAAGCTACATCAACAGCACAGGGGATAACCTGGCCGCAGTCCCAATATTGCCCAACGGCAGTACCTGTTCATTTATGCCAAGCCACAGGCTGTAACGTCCTTTTCAAGCTTCCCATGCTCATGCAAATGAACTATTGTGCCATGAAGAATTCCCCAACCAGATTCCCAGCGCTCACCTTTGGCTCTCCCTGGGCAGCGAAGCGGGTGCGCAGCGTGTCCACGGGCTGCACGGCCACGGTGGCCGTGCAGGCGGCGAGGCCGCCGCACACGAAGTGCACGAGGGAGCCGCGGGCGCTGTACGACGTGACGTTGTGCACCAGCTTGGTCAGGCTCTCAAACACCATGAACTACACAAACACACACACATAGGTCACCAAGGGAACTCTTGTTGCTGGCAGGTCTGTTTTTCACTTCACCAAAAGGGCTCCCCCCTCACCTGTAACCACCCACTCTGTGCCCTTCAGAAGCCCCTCTAACTTACCACTTCTTGGAGCATATCTACAAAAAACACCCTGTAAAAATCATGCAGCAACATAAGGAATCTGACCCTCAATATTTCTGTCAATGCAGTTTTCCATGCACAATGTGAAAATTTCCTTTAAATGCTGTATGCAGCCTGAAGAGTATCTACTATATTACAGGTACTCTTCCCATTACTCTTTCAATCAGCCATCATAAAATAAGTTGTTACTATTTACAAAGTAGGGCAGTGCTGTGCAAAACGCAACCATCAGCCTGACTTGTCACCCTATCTGCTTGTAAGTTAAAAATAAAGAACTTGGCACGTAAACAGTTAAGCATCAGGAACAAACAGGGCTTGTCTGTGTCATCAGGAACAGACCGACCTGGGCTTGCCCTGCTCTTAGCTGTGTTCCAGGCTGGCCAAGCAGAACAAGTGCCACGGAGAAGCCCAGGGGCATTTATTTAGGAATTGGCCTGGATTTTTCTGCATCTGCCAGTGCAGAAGAGCTGAAGAGCCGCAAAGCAGGGAGTGCTACAACCCCAGCCTGGCTGGTGTCTGCTCCGCTTACCTGCACAGCTCCGTAGCCGATGGAAAGGAACTGGGCAGGGACGTGGCCCTTCCAGAAGGCAAGGATGCCCTCCTCCCGCAGGATGCGCTGCGAGGCTTGCAGGATGCCGTGGTATTTGGCCAGCGGGTTTCTGGAGGAGAGCTGCTCGATCTGGAGCTGCAGGAAGAAGGAAACAGAGGAAATACTTTCAATTTCAGCTCGGTTCAGGTGTCTGAATCAGGAGCTCGTGACCTTGACAGACAAGCAAGGTTACATGGAGACATTCGGCCTTCCCTCAGACTCCCATCAGGAAAGGGCTGGGAATGGGAGTGTGGTGCTGCAGGGCTCTGAAGTGTGCAAGGATAGAAACACACACACAAAGTGAACACAGTCAGCATAAAGGATGGTGAAACTCGATTAAATAATGGAGATGACTTAGAAAAAAAGAGGAAGAACGAGGAGAAAACATAAAGAAGCGCCAGATCCCGTTCAAATCCCCAAGATAAGCTAACCAAACAGCGGCAGCAGCCCCGAGATAGCGCCGCTGCGTTGCACAAGGCGGCGGGGCGGATCCCGGGGGCCCTTCCCTGTGGAGCAGCTACCTGGAAGCGGATCTTGACGACGTCCAGGGGGCTGACGAGGAGCCGGTTGACGAGCCCGGCGGCCGAGCCGGCGGCGGCCGCTTCCAGCTTGGACACGGACCTGGCCTCGGGGTCGTAGCCGACCATGTCTGCACGGGGACAGGGCGCCCCCTGAGCCCCGGGGACCCCAGGAGGGTCCCCCCGCTGCCCCCTAACCCCAAACTCCCTCAGCCCCCATAGCACCCGCTCTCCTCCAACCGTCCTCCAAGCGTCCCCCGCCCTAACGGTCCTCAGCGCCCTGGCCGCGAGCCCCACGGCCCCGCCGAGCCCCATAGCCGCCCCCTGGCCCCCGTCGCCGGTACCGGGGCTGCCCGAGCCGGGTGCCCACGCGGGGCCGGGGGTCCCGGGCGGCCGCTGCGCGCTCCGGCGCCTCAGCCGCCCCGCTCGCACCACGCGTGCGCGCCGCGGGGCATGCTGGGAAATGTAGTCTTTCCCCCCGCGGCAGCCCAGTGCCTCCATACCTAAAATTGGCTAAATTTGAGGAGTTTGCGGGTCTCGGGGCCGTAGACGCTCCTGTCCCTAGGCTTTCTTCTGCTGTACGTTAGACTCCATTGCAAAGTGCACCCAGGATGCCTGGGGAGGAGCGGCATCCACCCAGCCACAAGGGGCCCGCACGGCTTCCATGGGGTCCCACGTCCCAAAGGGAGCCCCAAAGGGAGCAAGGAAGCGCTCCTGAGGCTCTAAGGGAGACCGGGAAATGCTCCTGCAGCCCTAAGGGAGCCCAGGAGATGCTCCCGCGGCGTCCAAGCCAGCGCTGCTGCTCTCCAACATGGCGGACCTTGGTGTTCCCCCTGGTCCCTCCATGAGGAGGAGCTGGGAGGAACCACGAGGGGTCCTGCTCCCTTGTCACAGTCTCACAGGAGTTGGGAAAACGCTTGGAAAAAGCCAAGGCAGGAATAGTTCAGCGGCATCCAGCCATTTAGGGAACACGGTCTGCACCCTGGCAGTGATAATGGCTCCTTTCCCATCCCTAACGCCCCGTGTCCGACACCCCCGTGTCCGACACCCCCACGTTGCCTCTGACTGCTTGAAAGAATAAAAATCCAACCAAGCACCTGGAGATGAAACCAGGGCTCCGAAGGGCTCCTCAGAGCACGTCCCTCCGCCTCCTCCTCCCACAAACCCCATAACTTGGCTCCATCTGTCCCGTTTCGCTAACTGAAATAACAGACAGATGCTCGAGTGAAGAATTCAATGTATATTTATTATTCACAGTTAATTACTATCTACCAAATGCTGCTGCAGAGTTAAAGGATTAAGTACATAGGCCTTTTTTTATTTAAACACTGATTTTTTTTTAATATATATACACACACAAGACATATGTCTGCAAGGCTGCATGATATACACCAATTCCAAAATAAGGAAACAATCAAATGGTCCAGGTGTAGAATGCCATAGATTCCTTTTCCAATCACTTTACAAAGGAGGAAGAAAGTGAGTGACAGCTAGCAAGGAGAGGGGGAGAAAGTAATAACTCTACAGGATAGCTCTCTCTTTCATCAGCTGGAAAATTAAAGTGTAAGGCAGAGTCCATCTCAGGAATAAAACATTTGTAACACTTAGTACAAAAAAAGGCACCCTCCAACTCGAGCCCGCCCGTGCCTCGGCAGGGCGGGAGGAAATCTCCATTGCAGCTTTTGGATTCGTTGGTGGGGTGAAGGGATCCAGCCACGCGGCCAGCCAAAGGAAAAACAACGCAACTGAAGATTGGCACAAAGAGCGGGGTGGTTTCCTTGCTGTCCGACTCGGCGTCGCAGCGCTCTGGTGGAGGAGCAAACGGCGCGAGCACCCGCCGTTCCGGGGAGGGATGGGGATCCAGTCATCACACAGCCTGCTGTGAACGGGGAGCAGGGCGGGGAAATCTGCTTTGTCAACAGCATTGACCTGAGGAGGGAGGAGAGACTGGAGAACAGTGAGGCCAAGCCCACTCGGAGAGAGCCACGCGACTGCAGATATTCCCTAGCCAGGCCAGAAGGACGGGCTGATGAACGTGCATCACGTGGCAACATTCGCTAAGAGCATGAAGTGTTTTCAAGCACTATTTCTTGAGGTTCCTCTGTGTGACGGACTTTTCCATCACAGGAATGTACGTTTTTATAGGACATCTCAGGGCTCATTTCCCAGGTTTTTCTCCCTCTTTCCCCCCTTCTCTTACTTCTTTGAGGCTCCAGGTTGCAGCTCCTCACCTCTGAGCAGCCTAAGCTGCCACTGAATGCCTTGGATTTTTTTTTCCTTGGAATAAGGAAAGTCAAACAGTAAGACAAATCTTAACATTAAAGCTCCATCTCTGTTTGTAGATTTTTTTTTCTCAAATGTCCATTGGTAAAACCACCCTCCTTTACATCCTTTCCCCCAAAATATTTACACAGGCAGAAAAAAAAATCCTCTGAAAAGCTCTGGACTGTCCTTTTAACTTAAAAAATAATTAAAAAAAAGAAAATAAGGGAAGGCACTATGGAAAAAATTACAGAATGTGCTCAACCGTACACCTTGAAGAAAAAAAAAAACAAAAAAGCTGTCAGCACAGCAAGAACAGACTTCGGTTGTAGGCTGGAATTTCTCAAAGCAGCTCTGTGACTCAAAACAAAAAGAAAAAGAAAACAAAAGCCACATAAACTCTTCTCCCTTCCCCTGCTTGGAAGCTGCTGAGCTCCAGAAGAAAGTGCCAAAGGAGAAGAGAAAACAAAAATCAGAGCAACACCTCATCCTTCCCAGGCCTGAAGAGCTGAATGTTGAAGGCAAAAGCAAAGACTGATGACTTTTGTGTTTTTATTTTTAAAGGCAGGACTGTGGATTTGGTTCTTCTCTCATGTCCCTTCATGTCAAATGAAGACTGCTTGCAGAGAGAGAAAATACCAGCAGAGTTTCTCCCTTTTCCTTTAACTGCATGGCTAGGACTTTATATGGCATTAAAACGTCATGCACGGATGGACAGAGGAGGAGGGGGAAACAAGAAGAGCGAATGAAAGGGGGTAACCCAGGAGCAGCTGAGGAAATTTGTTATTTTCATTTCTTTTTTCTCTCTCTTTTTTTTTCCTTTTTAAAGATAAGTTTTGGTGTGTAAGTTGAACTCTCCCCCTGCCTCTGCAGTTCCGTACTGAGTGAAGGAGGATCACCTCGCGGTGGAAGGTGACTCAGGTTTTATCGCCGTGTGATTTTAGGTCACTGGCTGCAGTTAGGCTCTGTATGTGTATTTACTGTTTCTCTGGTTTCTTTAAATAATCTCTAATATTTATCTCTAGATGTTCCGATTCACCGGGGTCACATAGTTGCGTGGAAACATGCCCGTCTGTCCGTGGCAGGCTCCCTTCCACCAGTTGGGGTCAGAATTGTCAAGGACTTGGATAAAGTCTCCGCGGCGGAAGCCTAGCTCTCCTTCCTCCTGGGGATCAAAATCAAACAGGGCCTGAACATACGTTGGTTGCTGGAAGAGATGAGAACAAAAACGACGTGAGAATCACCCAAGGAAAGAGGCATTTGCTCCCTCAGGCCAGGCTTAGCCAGGAAATATTTAGGTTGCTTCACTTCTCTGAACACCAAGCTCTACCATCTGCAAGAGGAGGTGAAAAAGGTTTAGCCCACAGAAGACCTTAAAATTATTATTTTCTTTTTTTTGGCGAAAGAGCTGAAATAAAGACATCAGATCATGTTTCCAGTATTTCCCTAGCATGCTTCAGTGTTCATGACTTACCATAAATCTATACTCTGCTACATTTTCACAACTGACAGCATGTAACACTGTTTTCCTAACAGTATTCCACCTAATACTTTTTTTCCCTTAAAAATTGAATGTTGGCATTTTACACAGTTTCCTTAAAACCTTGGCACCATTCACAAGAAGAATTCACCACGCAGAAGCGGCACAGGACTTTGTCTTATGGAAAAGCTACGAGTTCATTAAAAAGGCATTTGTGTTCTCCAGACTGTGAGGTTAGAAAGGAATTCTCATGCCTGTCCTTTCCAGCCACCTCTTTTCTGATCCCGTTTAGCACAATGTTACCCAATGTAACACTTAATAGCCCTGGGAAAGGGCACAGAACAAAGAGCAAGTTCTACGCAGGCTGCTCTGCTGACACTTAGCAGTGGTTTTTGGTTTCTGTTAATACAGGTTAGATCCAAGGCAACAAGGTAGAGGTGTCCCATCTGCTACTACCTGTGAGCACCTTTTCTTAAGAGGATCCTTCTTACTGTGTCCCAAAATAGGAACAGGCTTTTTTTAATTTACACAACTCAACAGATCACTTCAGCAGCAGCATTTGCAAAGCTCAAAGGCAGCCAAATGCTCAAGAAGCAACAGTAACATTTCACCAGAACCAAAGGGGATTTTATAATAAACACTCAGCTGGTTTCCCAGCTCAGGTTTGGTTGCTGGATGCAAAGGCAAACAAGGAAAATGCTCAAATCAGCTCCTGTCAATCCTTTTCGTTTACCCTAAGGTGCAATCCTCTATCAGCTGGGGGGTTGCAGTGGTTTAACACACTCCATTCTGTGAGGACACTTTTCTCTTACCTGTGGCACCTGTTCAATGTCCCGGAGAAATATCTGCTGGTTCCTGGAGACAGATGTGGATCTGTGATAATCTACCAGCTCGTTCAAAGAATTGAACTTCACCACCCAGAGGAAATACTTGCCAGCCCCATCCCTAAGCACCTTGAAGTGCTGCACATCGTTTCCAAACCTGGGAGGAAGGAATAAAGGACAAAATAAAGCACATTAGCAGCACTGAGTACTCCGTGGTACTGCCTCAGCTCTCCCTTCATAAACCTGAGAGTTTCTATTGCAAAATATGCAAATTCCCTTTTAGAAAAGCGCTTTTTCTTCCTACAGTCTATTTAAAAGAAAAAGAAAAGCATTTGAGAACTTGCCCACCAGATGGCAACACTAACCTAAGGTTACTACTTTAGGTTTTACAAAGCAACATATTTTCTAGAAGGAAGCTTCCATTCATATCTAATATTCTAGCTCCGATGATTGCACCCAAGGCAGAAATATAACATCTCTACAGTCACTGGTTTTAATTCAGTTTGCTGGCGTGACTCAGTGCTGTAGAGGGGGACAAAAATTTGATTACAGACCAAAAAAAAACAACAAAAAATCCCGTCGAGATGGATTAGTGATAGCCATGGAAAAGCCAGCAAAAGGGGACTCTTGTGTGGATGATCAGGATC
>JAUBOD010000420.1:482793-500024 GCA_032353885.1 Nothura maculosa | reverse complement strand
CCTTTCCAACCTTCCTTCTTCTGCAAATGGAACTTCAGAATAGCTGAGGAATAACCTGGTGTTCTAAAGGGAACTAGAAGATTCCAAGAAAGCTTCAAATGCTTTAAAAAGTGTTGGACTCTAAGTTCACCAGTGTAGTACAATATCTCAAATCTCCTATCTCAGATCTCCTATAACTCTGTTCTAGCAGGTGTTACAATGAAATACAAATCTCCTAAAGGCAAGGACTCACGCTTGCTTTTCACCTTCCCCTTTAAAACCAGCAGCTCGCTGACATTCTGCCTCCTTTGCTGTCCTCTAAGCCAGAGGAAACAGCAACTCGTATTTCCCAACTGCTGCCTGAAACTGCCCAGAACTGACAGAGCTTCCTGCACAAGCCCAAGACAAAATCCTCCTGTAACGTTCCAGGTCCACCTGACAACCTTTGCATTGATGTTCCCCATAAACCAAGCCTGCCCATGTGGAGGAGCTCCTTTCCCTGTCCCAGACTAGCAAATTAACCCTTTGCAACCAGTTAAGAGCTGCCCTGCTGTAACAATGGAGGAATTGTGCTGTAGGTATGGAAAATCCAGGGAATTTTGTGTTATCCCCATAAAGGGCTGTCCTTTCCCTAGCAAAATGCATCAACCCTCGGAGCCTCCAACACGCTGCAGCATCGGCAGGAGCTACTCTGCTCCCGTCAGTGTTTGTGCCTGTCAAAATCTGTCCCAACAGCTGGAAAATTCCATTTCTATTTAAAAAAATGAACTAAAGATTTCCAGAACACAAACTTATTTCAGATTCCTCTGAGCTACAAAGCACTAAACTGGAAGAGGAAGCCTCTATAACCATTACTTATTTGCTGTCACATAGAGGGGATTTCATTCTTTCCAATTCATGAGTTAATTTTCTCATTTATGATGGCAATCCTAGACAAAATAAAAATCTAATATTCCTCTCACTAGAAAAGTCCTTAGAGCTTCACTATTTCAGGATGATATAAACACTTAATCTCAAGTTAGCAGAACATACCTTGACTAATGTTTTAAATCTTTTTGTTGCTGTAGAAGAAGGGGTTAAACCCAGGAAATTTTCAAATCTGAAGACTAAGCGTAATGAGATCAGAATAATAAGATTATCATAATCTGTCTCACACACATAGCTAGGATCAACCCTAATCTCTTCATTTTGAGACAGATGGAAAAAGCATGAAATCAGAGATAACAGGAGGCCAATTTCCTAGAGCAGGCAGCTTTTCAAGGTTCACCATAGCATAAGTCAATATTTTGCTAGATTGGTACCTATTTAACTAATTTGAATAGAATATATTGGCAGGCTGCACGAGGCACCTCCAAATCACACTGCACAAACAATGAGAAAAATTAATATATCACCAATGAACCTTCAATATGCTGCAGAATATTAAAGATTAAGTTAGAGACCAGAGTCTCTAACTGATACCATTCCCAGATGTTTTAATTGGAAGCACAACTAATAAAGAGGCAATCATTTTAAAAATGGATAAACATCTCAAACTGCATGTGACCAGATTCTGCTTATTGATTTTTCTTCTGTGAGGCTGCTAAATCCTGTTAAAACAGCCATTTGCATCTGTGACCACTACAGTACAAAGCAGCCACAGGCAGCAATGAGGACGGTTTTCATCTTGGTTGCAGCACATTAAGGGGATGTGTGGAATGAGCCCTTATCTGGTGGCTCTAAAATACCTGGGAAAATCCTTTTTCAGCAGCCAGCAGGTCTTCAATTCCTCCAGGAAGAAAGTCCTATCCTGCAGGTCAGCACAAGCTCTGGGTTCTCTAACTCAAATTCTGCAACATGAGACCCTGGAGGTTCTAGAGGACTGAAGTTTATTGCAAGCTTGTAACGCAAAAGGCCTGAGAAAAGGTAAAAAAAGCACCACAAGATGCAATCTCTTACAGAGCAGGTTCAGGCTAATTGCTCTCACAACTCTTGGTGCATGTTTGGAGTTGGCACGAGGGTGCTCTTCTCATGTAATTTTACAGGACAGCTTAAATGAGCCCACGAGGAGCCTGTTCACCCTTCCCAGAGCCCTCGTGGTTTTGTAGTGGATTATACAGATCTACCTATGGTTACTTTGGTTGGTATCCACAGGAAGCTCTTCTGTTTGCACATCTGCATAACTTGCTGCCCTGCCAGCCTCTTATCTGTGCAGTTGAAGCAATTAACCTTAGGTTGCCTTTGTGGAAGACCCAGGTATGTGTGTAAATGGCCCTCGGCACCCACTGCAGTTCTGGGATGCAGGAGGGAAGCCCAATGGAACCAGCTCCGCAGGGCTCCTCAGATGATCCTGTCCACACAAAAAAAGCAGAACTGACCACAGGAAAACTTCAGGCCCAAGAAGAGAACGGTTGATTTTCCCCCTACTTGAATCTTAATCCAGCTACATGCAAATAAACCCTTGCTCAAAACCAAACGCCTTCCTAATTGCATTACAAGTTCAATTATAAACCGGCGTTGAGCAAAATAGAGAATTTTCCTTGCACAAATCGAGCTAATTTCAGGGTTTACAACTAAACATTTTGACTGTAAGAGACATTAGAGATTAATCTTCCAAAGTATAAAAATCACTATTTAAGTGACCTAAAATGTTAATTCAGCAGTAAGGAACTTCAACTATATTACTTGCAGAAGAGATTTCTCAACTGCAGAGTAATCATTTTAATCTAGCACATTTTTGCTTCATAGAGTTTGACCCGTTTCTGCAGCTGTGGGTCCTGCAACACCTCAAGTTGAAGAAGAAACCGACAGGTATTTGGGCTGGCCGATGTGCAGAGAGCAGCTTTGAGGAGATGGGAGCTCTTCTTGCCATCCGGCCACGGCAAAGCTGCTCACACTTCCTCTCCAGTGGGCAGCGCACCCATTCACACATGGGCGAGACTCTGACTCATCCCTGTCACATTTGCATAATGCAAAGCACTGAGAGCCCTTGCAAACCTCCCCGAGCGCGGTTCCGAGCTCAGCAAACTGAACAGACTCTGCACAATCAGCTCTGGAGCATTAGAGCCACTTAAAACACCCTGCAGAACGTCTCCGGCTTCGTAAAATAGAGCCGGGCGCAAAGAAATGGCCCAGCGTGGCCCTGGCATCGGCGGCTGCTCTGCCAACAACGCGCTGAATGGGAGAGCAAGAGAAAATAATAATAATAATAATAATAGAGCAAAACTCTAAGGGGAAAAGATCTTTAGGGGACTCACTTTTGAAGGACTGAGATGGTCAACTCACATTTTCTTGGTTCCCATGTTATAATAGATGGAGGGGAGCTCTACCAGGTCAGCAGACATTTTTGTTTTTTCCAAACCCAAGGATTATGCTGGTGCTGCACCATTAACCTGATATTCAAGGAAATCCAACCGATTCCCACTGCCATCTCCAAGCCGGAACCAGAGGATGATCCGAGTCGCATGTGAGATCTCGCTCAGCACCTGTGGCTGCTTCTACCTGGAAAAGTTCTGCTAAAAGAGCAAGATTTCAAATGAGGGATATAGGAAGAGATCTTAGCTCATCAGAGCCACCTAGAAGCCTCCGAGCTCAAGCTGCAGGAACCAAATTCTTGTGCTGAAGGACAGCCAACAAGGCAAACGCTGGATTAAAAACAAAACAAAAACACATACACCCAAACTGCTCCTCAATGCAGCGAAATAAGCTTTGCAAAAACGTATTTAACCACAATTCTGCTCCACGGGCTGTTTTGAAAAACGTTTCTACCCTGAAAGCCAGTAAAAGCAAATTGCACCAGCAGGTTACACTCAGCTACTTCCCCAAATCTAGTTTCTGTTACAAACTCCTCATTTCACTTCCAGTTTTTCTCAACTCTCTGGCCATGGAGATTACAAATGGGTGAATATTTTTGATATTGTATCATCGTTTTATTAGAAAGACTTAACCAATAACGCTTATTCACAATGGATCCCAGCTCTTACACAGCTGCCAAAACCACCAGCCTCATGTGCACAAAGCCCCACCAGGGCTTTCACAGCCATTCATGCCTTCAGCATAAGAGAACCTTAATAGGACAGACACATGAGAGGTTCCTAAAAAACACGGACTAGGGTTTGAGTAACAACTTTAATTTGGAGCCTTAATTCATAAATCCTGGGGTTAAATGAAATATGTGATTGATTACAGTCTTCTACTGAACAATACACTGTTATATCCCAGAAAACTTCTAATGACATTTAGGTTTAGCCTATTTTGGGTCACGGTGGCCTTAGTTAAAAAGTGTTGACTCATTCCAAGACTAATCCACTGGGGAAAGGAAAAAAATAGTTTAAATAGTTTTTCTTTCTTCTCCAAACTGATCATTAGACTATGGTTCAAATCCTGGGCAACCAACAGGGCATAGAAAGAAACACCCACAATTCGACACTCACAAAGTTGGGAGAGCAAAATTTGGAATTACAACAGCCCCAATTTAAGCAGAAGCAGCCCAGCACTTTGGGGCAAACTAGGGAAGATCAGTCTTTCAAAAGAGAAAAGGACCCTCTCCCCAAAGCCTGTAAAATATGCGCTCCTCATTAGCCTCCCAAAAGAGCCCGCTTGGATAATTAATTACAGACTGAAGAGCTGGCAAGAAGGGTGCCTGAGCCATAAAGAAGTAATTAGATGTTAAAGAATAGGGATCATTCCTTTAAAACAAGGGGAGCCATCAGAACTAAGTGGCCTAGATCTAATCCCCATAAAAAGCCCCCATGGGTTGCCAGAAACCATTAGGAATGGCAAAAAAAAAGGAGAAAGAGGCCAAGAATCCCTCCTTTTAGAGCAGGGGAAGGAACACAAGCCGCTAGTGATGACTAGGCCCATGCCAGAGAGCTGCCTGCTGGGTGGAAG
The DNA here is from genome assembly GCA_032353885.1 of Nothura maculosa. Classification (NCBI taxonomy): domain Eukaryota; kingdom Metazoa; phylum Chordata; class Aves; order Tinamiformes; family Tinamidae; genus Nothura; species Nothura maculosa. The sequence goes on along the minus strand of JAUBOD010000420.1, from coordinate 495,176 downwards.
ATACTGCTGTCCGTGACCAAAGTGTTCCTGCTCCGACCTAAGCTAGGAGAGCGCAAGGCCTGGTATTTGCAGAGCGGGGTTAACTCGAGCTCTGCTGCAGGAAAAGCCCCAAACCGCAGGCGGGGAGGCTGCCCAAGCGAGCTGGGGAGAGGGGAAAACGAGGGGCCTTCAAAGAAAAGGGCAACATCCGCACGTCGGGGCAGATGCCTTCCAAAATTTCCCCTATGTTATGAAGTTCCTTCCTCTTTTGCTAATGAAAGAGCGTTTGTGTCCGATTCTCTCTAAAAGAGGGGGAAAAGCCCACAATTTAAATGGAACTTGCCAGGCTAAGCTAGAGTAGGAAAACTTGCTGTATCCAAGCGACTAAGGCTGCAAGAGGCCCTGGAGCTCCCGGGCACGTGGCTTGGGAATGGAGAGATTCAGCCAGTTACTGAGGATGAGGGAGAAAACAGCCCGTATCCTAATTTAAAAATCATTTCTGATATAAAGAGTCATTCCCTGTGATATCCCAGAGGAACAAATAGAGAAATAAAAAGGAAATAAATGAGCTCTGGCACGTGCATGCCTCAAAATCACTTGTTGTTAGTATTATTCTATTAGAGCCACCAGAGATCTCTGTAAGAAAATCTTTTGTTGCTTTCTTGGCTTATGGGCAAAAATTAAAGAGCGTCCTTACATGAATAATGCAAAAATGCAGGCTCTAAGTGCCAAAAGCAGCATCTTGCTCCAGAATCCTAAAGTCAAGACAGCTGAGGCACCAAATCCTTACAGAAAAGATCAGAGATAACGAAAAACATCTCCTAATTAGTGTCTCAAATTAGAAGAGCTGTTCCAGGTCAAGCACAAATTAAAACAAGAATAGAACTCGTTATGGCTGCACTGCAGTAACCTGGAAGGGATATCATAATGCAGGTCACTGACACCCTAGGGTATATTATTTGACCACAGTCTAATTTTAAGCTCCCAAGTATATTATAGGAGCACAATATTTCCATTGTGCGTCCTGCTGAAAGCTAAGGCACTAAAAGTCCCCCCTACTGCGAGATTCCAATTGGGAGATCAATGCCTTGCCCACAAAACCTGCCCCCCAGGGCCCTGAGCAGGGGTCAACGATCCCTGCACAACAAAATGGAATTTATGGAGCAGGCACCAAAGCGGGCGCCTTCCAAACCGCTCAGTTTTCCAAATTTGCCATGTAGATACTTGGGCAAAAGTGTATTGTCCCTGGAATACGGAAATTCCAATATGCGAAACCTGTGCCACCAAAATAGCAGGATGAGGCCTTATCTAAAGATAGGGAATATATCCCTACGTCACAGCAGGACAGATGCCGATGGGTCGCAGTGGGTTTGCGGCAATGCTGCTCCAACGGAGCCACAAAACCTCCCTGGAAACAGAGCTATCCAATTAAGCTGAGTCCCAGGCAGCTGTTGGGAAGCGGGCTCTGCTCACAGAGACACCAAAGCAAAGGGCAGTTTTCACCTCAGATCTCCATCTAATCAGTGGCAAGAGAGAACAGTTCTATATAGAAACAGAGTAATTGCTAATTGAGATAAACGAGAGTAGTCACAAGGCCAAAATGCAGGATTTTCTAGGGTTTTGGGGGTTGTTACATTTAATATCTGCTCTGTTTTGGGGCTGCTGATGTCCACAAATGCACTCATTAGCACACTTAACCACTGCAGTTATATTCAGTGCTCAGATCTTCAATTTTTTGAGTTGCAGAAGTATCTTTTAATACTAGAAGACTGACTGATAACTATCAGACTAAACACAAGTAACACAGGAGACAAAACCAGAAGCAATAACCCAAGAACCATTTATTTGCTTAACTATAGGCCTTAAATCAGCTATTACACTGCTGGAAATATCCTGAAATCAGAGGGGGCTACAATCTGAAAACAAATCCGAAGCATCATCTCATGTGCTGTTAAGAAAGGATGGAAAACAAAGCAAATATTTAGACACTATAAATCCGTATTATGTCAACGCCTGTATCCCGTGGGCACCTATGCTCAAACCAGCATAAAAGAATACATGAGCAAATGAAAGGAAGTATGGAGAAGAATTGAGGGATAAGCCAAATATGGAGCAGGAATTATTATAAAAGTATAATAGATTTAACATTACCTGTGCCAAAACCCGGTACCAAGATGAAGTTTGGGGGAAAAGGGCTAAGGAAATGCAAAGTGGGGTAGCTCAGCTGGGGCTCCACGCGCTGAACACGTGTTGAGCTGCATCAGTCGCCCACGGCTGGAGCTCGGTAGGTGACCAGACCTCCGAGCTGCTGCTGAATCAACCTCTTTGCCTCAGGTTTAAGATCTTCAGCTTTTGGGAAAATAAAAAGCTGACGCATGTTTGTAGCGGAGCTAAGGAAGAATCACGACAGCTTCAAACTGGAAAAGCCTTTAAGTGTCCTAATAAAAACAGCCCAAACGCATCAAGATACCAGCTTTCAAAACCTGTAGTTTCATGAGAGACAGGAGAAATGTGTCAATGGTGCAAAATACACGTGAAGAAAGGAGAGAAGCTGCAGGAGTCAACTCCATCCTCTGCTCCGCAGCTCATGCTGCATTTTACCACTTTGAGGTCCAAGGATACTCCTTGATTAAATATCACAAACACACAAAGCATTTGGGAAAATAAACGAGCTCTGGAAGAAATGCACGCCAGGCTTTCTTGAAACTGCCCCAACCAGGTCCAATTTCCATGCTGATGTTCAGCTCATCAGGCTTCAATCATGTCTGGAGGCAAGACTGGGAAAAGGAACAGGGTTTAAAGGCGCAATTCAGCCTTGGAGCGTCCACTGCAGCTGCTGCTTCCTCCTGAGCTCCCTCCTTGGTGTTTCTTCCCTTCCCCTGCAACTGCTTGGTTTGTTTCTTCCCCTTGCAACTGCTCAGGCTTGGAGAACTTGCTCAAGTTTTTTGAAATACTTTGGATGTCTTTCGGAGTAGTTAAGATTAGAGACCCTGACTAGAATCGCACAGGAACTCAGGACAAAACAAAAGGCAGGTAAAACTGGCAGATTCTAGAGGAATTAGGGGAAAAAAAAGACACACATTTCTGCAGCTTAGACTCCTTCCTAATATTCTGAAATGAATTCACTGAAATTGGGAACCGAAGCACACAGCTTTTCAAGCAGATCATAAACTACTGTTAACAGAAAGTGGAGAACAGAGCAAGCTGTTAAAATATCGATTTCATAATTCTGCCAAACGAGTGGCGATCACAGAGGGATAGAACACTCAAAACTTGACGGCACGTAAGGATTGAGAGAGGCAAAACCCACCCGAGCTCAGCTCAAGTGGCACAGTTTAAAATTTGGTGCCAATTTGTCCAGCCCAGGAGGCTGCCCGGGGCAGCCCCCCAGCCGGCTGCTCTAGCAGAGCTGCTACCATTAGTGCAACCTGCCTCACCTGTAACCCATGCAGAATTCCCCCCTCTCCTCCCAAGGGAACCAATTTTGCATAAGAGCAGCCGCATTTCTTTTTCCACACGTAAACTGGTAGAATTTTAGTGCAAGTTAGAGCAAGAAGTAGGTTGGCTCACTGCTGAAAGCACGAATTCCAGAAAGAAATTATTTAAATAAAGGGTTTTAGAAAGTACCAGTGTAATTACACTGAAAGGAACTGCTTTCTGCTCCCTGCATGAGGTCCCGCAGCGGCGGCGGCTCGTGACAAAGCGCCCACGCTGACACCAACGCATGCAAAGAGGCTAATGCACCAGGTACAAACACAACGTCGCTATCCAGTTAGCTGCTCTCTTCCTATATTTTATTTATAAAGCTCAGTGTTTGAACATGGGGATTCTAAGCTAATTACTCCAGAGAGGCTACAAGTTGGTTTCCTAGACTAAATTATCTGTTCTCAGCTTTGCAGTTATTCCAGTCCCATCCTGATCTGCCTCTGTTAATCCCAGAGGCAACTGATCTGCTGCATCCTCAAAACCAGGGATTTCTTCCTGCTTTCGTAACCACAAACAAGGAGAGAGAAAAGGATCCAAGATCAGGTACAGAAATTCAAGCAAGCAATCGCTCATTATGGGGAAAAACCCTCTTGGGTTCTTCAAGCTGTTTTATAAATGGGGTTTTATTTAATATCTAAATATAGAAACACTTCTTTCAGTTAAAAAAAAGCGGGGGGGAATACAAGTTGAGGAAAACTACAAACCCAATCATGTGAAATGCAAATTTTAGATGCATCTACTATCTAATCAGAAGCATTATAGAGAAGCATCTGGGTTTCGGAAATATAATAAATATCTAAAAATAATTATCAAGAGGAGATTTGAAGAGTGGCAGTTCGCTTTTTGCTCTACTAGAGCTCAGCTGCAGCGCCCCACGCAAAACCCGTCCGCGTTCGTTACGCTCCTAAGCCAGGTCTCACAGGGTTGTCAGACGGTGCCACCAACCATGCGTACGAGACACGGGGACACGCTCGGGCCTCGCTGCTCCCCAGGCTGCCTCACGCTCAGTTTTCCGCTCGCTCCGAGCGGCTGCTCTTGCGGGCGTGACGAGGACGTGCAGGTCGGAGGCACGTGGCTCTCGTCACCCTCACCGCTCTCAACAGCGGCGGGGCTCACGGCGACAACGCGACAAGCAAACACGGTGTTCACAGCTCGATGTATCCAGCCCGACCCATTGCTGTTCTGTCTAGGGAGATCTGCCTGTTGGAGGGGAAGGAACACGCTCTATGTTCCCCACACCGCACACAAACCTTAGGAAATGTTTTTCCCCATGCTTTTTTCCTCCCCAAGGTGCCAAGAATCTGGAACACCTGGTTTTATTGTATCGACTGGTGGCTGATGGTAGCGCAGCCTGGGAGATAACATTGACTGGCGCTGCGAAGCAGCACGGGGAAAGAAAGAGTAAAAACCGCTGTGGGCTGAGGCTGCTGCAGATAAGAACCTGCGTATCGCGTTGCTGCCCTATCGGCTCATCGCGCGGCGCAGGAGCGCGCGGGGCGGGCGGCTCCGCCAGGCATTTGCATTGCGAGGTGAGCAGAATTTTCAAAGAAAACTGAAAATGATACCGAGATCGAAGGCAGCTTTCCGTGCAAAACACCAAACATAGCAAGCAAGAAGAAAAAGTAAAAAAAAAAGTCGCAAGTGACCTAGAAATATATCATTGCACAAAAGTTCGATTTTTATTCTATAAAGCTTTAAAAAGCTAAATTTTCTAATTTTCTAGAGAGCGTTAGGTGTTTTCATCTACCTAAAGTTTTAATTTGCAAGGCACAGCTCCATTTCTCCGGCTAGCACAGCAGCACTCAGAGGGAAGGGTGAGGAGGGGGTTGCGTTCATCCTTCGTTACATGTTTTAATTAACACCTTCAGAGCAACTAGCTCAGGCTCTTATATAACCTAGCTATGGTAACACGGAGCTAAGCACAGCCGTGTACTCATCCTGAGTAAGTTTGAACATGACGCTGGATCCAAGGATGTGACCAACATCACTACGCCAGGTACCTAAACCTAACTTAGATAAGCTTAACTCAGAAGTAAAATTAAGTATAAGAATCTGGCAGCAGCAGTAAAATAGCCTTAAAACAACACAATCCATCTTACAGCAGCTGTGAAAAGGTTCTAGGGTTGTGTTTTGTAGTTCTTCCAGTTTAGATTAATCCACCAAACATGATTTATTTTACAATAAACTATTTCCCTTTTGCTCAATGGGAGATGGAAAGACTTTGTGGCTCTGCTCTAACAGTGCTGTTAGAGGATTAATACTTTCTTTCATTTTCAAAGTGGCAGAATCAGTTTTACACAGCATGCTTCCTCCTAAGCTTTAGAATGGAACTATTGATTTCTGATGCACAGTCTCTGGCCGCTGGTAGCTCTAAAGCACAAGGGATTTTTCAAAGGGGTCATGTAGATCACCGCTCATATTAGCCTAAGCAGAAACATATTGATCGAGTTCCTTATCTCCCCTCCCTCAGGGGGATCCTTATCTACCACAGGAAAAATTCAGAAGGAACTGAATTTCATGACAAAAAGGGACAGCCCTCCAACTGACAGGGCTCTGCAGACAAAAAGAATCTATAATTTCTATATACGTGACATACTCGCCTCTTCACACATGCCACCAACATCTCGGATTTCTTCTCTGAACTGAGACCAAGCTTTTATTGTTTTAATTAAAAAAAAAATGACTCCGAGATAGTCCACAATTAGGTCGGATATCCCTAAAAACAGTTTTTAGTGTGTTGAAATCCTCACATTTTCTCTTAGCAGACAGTTAACATGAGAGACAGTGTCGAGTCCAACAGGAGACACATCTGGTGTGGCCAATAAAGGAGTACAAAAAATCACCACTTTGGCTGCAATTCCATGTGCTTGTTGGACAGAGCAGACCAGGTATCTCAGCAAGAAGATGAGAAGATCTCAGCACAAGCTCCTTGGCAGTTCTACCTGGACTAACGCTTTTCAGAAGCTTATTGCACCAGCCCTATCTAGAGCTGGACTGGGTGGATGTACCATAAAAATGGTTCTATTAAATGTGCAACATGCAGCTGGAACTTCAAATTAGCATTATTTCCTCTAGTTATAACAGAATGCAATTCATGGATGTAGATGTAATAAAATTAGCTGAGCTGGCCATGAGCTTTAATCAAAGCCTCATTTGACATCCCCAGCTTCAGCAGGTTTCAGGTACCACACGACACATCAGTTAATTCTTCTGTCCTCCAATAAGATCACAAACAGCTACTAAACTAAATTGGCATCTTTGTTTCTTTTTTAAGGAGAAATGTGTTTATTCCTCCAGAGTCCATCTGTAACCTTCCATATTTGTGTCTTCTGGGCACAGAACCCATTTAGAAATACAATCTTGCTCTAAGCAGGTTCCAGCCTTTACCAACAGAGTTGATGAAGGTTTCCTTGTTTGTACATGCACTTTGCAGAGGTTACATAGCTCCTTCTCATAGCCCCTTTCCCCTAAGTTTTTAGGGGTGGGCTAATGAAGCATATTTCATCCTCAGATTAGATTAGATTTCATCATGCAGATTAGATTTCATCCTCACACGAGGAATGATATTTGAGAAGTTCATGACAAAATCTAGGCTTAAAATAGTTGGATAGATCAGAATAAAAAGGCAGCTGTTAGAGCAGCATCTCTTTATGACACAGGCCTCCAAATGCCAAGATACAGAAAATTCCCTTGAACTGCACTTACCTCTGCAACTCTCCATCTTTCTGACAGCTTTACCATCCTAGAGCACCGTTTTGACCAGCCTGGTTTCCCCTCATTTAATCCAAATTAAGTGACTTCTGTCACTGGGAACAAATACCACACTCACTCAACACAGGGAGAGGAGGATGAGAGAGAAGAACATTTCACATGAAGCAGAGGAGCAGGCTCTGCCTCTCGCTTCAAGCTGCATCTTTCTGTTTTCTGGCAGTGGCTGCAGCACAGAACAGCAGGGACGAGGAAGAGGAGGAGGGAGGCCACGCTGCCCTTCGCTGTCATCCCCTTCCCTCTGGTCAAAACTGTTCCACTGTATCCAGGAACTGAAAATGCTGCGTCAGCACCAACCATTTGGAACCGTTCAATCCCACTAAAGGCTGAGAGAAGAAAGCTAAATGCAAACAATCATGTGGACAGAACCCGAGGTGAGGGTTTGGTGCGTGCTCCGAGTAGGAGGAAATCTTGATTTTGCTAAACAGCATTGTCAGATAATCCAAATCCTACTGAAAAATCCTTTTAACAAAGAGGGAAGCCGGTTTGAGTATCGTGGAAAAGTGTGCAATATAAAAACAACAAAAAGCAATTAAAGTTGATGCAAGGCCTCTGCTTACAACACGGCCTGAACAGTTTTATTCTTCACAGCAGCCCTTAGGTATCCCTGAACTGCGCTGCCAACTGCCGTGAACAGGAACTTACCGAGTCCTGCAGAAGGAACCGTTCAGCAGTGTCTGAACCATGGGGCAGAGAGGAGCAAGAGGAGATGGGCTGGGGCTCTCTGTGCCTCTCCTCTCCCCTTTTAGAAACAATTTTAATATGCAAGATATTCACAAGCTTTAGTGCTTCCTTCACACCAAGGCAGCAATGGTTATCTGGGTCGCACAGTATGAAGAGCACACTTCAAACTGCAGGAGGAATAGGGAGAAGAAATGCAAGTCGCCTTGGCTAGTGGAGTCGCTGATGATTTTTCTTTTCTCCCCACTCCTGCCGTGCCAGTATCAGCACATTTTAGGTGTGAATCCTCATCTGTTATCCAAATGGGTTAACCTAATCCAGCTGCTAGAGAGCTCCAGCCTTTTGGATAACACTGGAATTCTTAATACAGGCAGACGCACTGATGTTAACTAGTCTCTACACCAATAAATACAGAAGTGAAAGGGGAAAGGACTAAAAAAGTATCATGACAGCTATTCAAATTGAGAAACAACTCAAAACTCCACTGTTCCGAGCTTTTGTAACAGGACAGGCTACCTGATTTCCTTCAGATCATTACATCGGTCCCCAAGTTTTTGTGAATCAACTACCAATCCATGAATGGAAGGACGATCCTAAGACCTGCAGCCCTGTATGGCAGCCAGGGAACACAGATGGAAACCGTAACCTTTCCTCTCTCCAGGGAAGGCTGGACAAGCAGCACATGGTCCATTAAAGCTTAGAAGGCATCAGCTTGTACATCCTGAATGGCAACACCACACACGGGTACAGGATGAAATAAGAAAATCCAACGTACAGCCAGGGTTACGATATCAGAGAAGCAAATCCTACCATAGAGCGCCCACAAAGGACGAGGCCGGGCGCTTTTCCTCCTCACTCAGCTGTTTTACAATTGCAAGTCGAAGGTCAACTGTCTTCACTCACTTTTGGAGCCCAGCCACATGATTACTAATAACCAGCTTAATGGCTAGAGTTCAAGAGCTATTCAATCAAGCCCAGAATCCGTGGGTATGGAGCAGTAATGGCACCATGACATCATAGGCAAGTTATCTGCTGAAATCAGATGGAGTCAGACAGAATTGCATCTTTGCCTTCCCTCCCCGCAAGGAAACATGAACTTTTAAGGACTGGGAATTCAAGTGTTATAGATTTTGTCCTTTCCCTACTGCGGTTAAGAGCTTTTCTCTATGAAACAGTCCTTTACCATTATTATATATGCCTCAAACTGGCCATACTTTCCAGAGGCAAGGCAAGTTGAGTGTTTAATGCTGGGTTTGGGAAGCTGGTCCCGACGGGTGTGAAGCTACATGTGTCCCTGCAAGAGGCACGTGCAGGGTGCGGAGGTGCATTCAGCTTGTGGCATTTCCCTTCCCAGTTCATTCACTTGAAGGATTAACCTGATTTATAGGAAAGATCATGTGAGGCACAGAAACGAGCTACCCCGAGATTCCCCGGTCATGAACAAAGTACTAACAAAACAGATCTGGCACATTTGACAGAAATTAATTTCTACAACCTGAAATACATCTCGAGCGAGGCAGACTTTCAAAATGACAGTGTGCCACAAAACCTGTCGGTCTAAGTAAAGTGAACTGTAACAGCTCTGCTGCTGGCTCCTTTTTTTCCCTAAGTCTGTCTGTTTTAGACAGTTCTCTGTAGTATGGTCAGGTTCACTATGTGCTGAAGGCAGGATTTCTGAACCTCTAATTTCTGAATTTGCACCAACTTTAGTGATGTTGTTCAGTAAGTCATCATCTCTACCTCTCAGCTTACTCATCCACAAAGTTAATATGTAAAACTTGTAAACATTCTCAGAAATGAGCTGTAAGCAAATACAGTTTGGAGAACTTCACCAGAGTTTTAAGGAAGTGCACAGGTTTTGTCAAGAACAGAAAATCCCTTTTCATATTCTAGGAAAATATACTGTGGTGAATGTGGTAGCAACAGCATAGATGTCACCACCAGGATGCTGCTGCTGTGACAAGATTGGTATCTATGAAATGACATCGAGCAGGCAAGGCTCAAGAGCAGCTTACTAGCAATAGCTGCCCCACTGTCTGCAGTTGTAATATTTTTCCTGAAATAGGCTAAAAAAAGGAAAACAAAGAAAAAAAAATTGCTTTTATTCCTACATCTAAAGATTTTTTTCCCCACAATACAAACTTTACATTAGCCTTTTTTCATGGCCCTCAGCAAGCATCTACATTAAATCAGAAGCAAACAAAGAGCAAGATACTTTAAACAATATTTAACTATACTTCAAGTCTTCCTACTTCAGCATTTTCTGCAAGCTTCAAATACAGTATTTTGTATATTTTATACAGGGACAGCAGTGCTGATAGCAAATCCAAAACAGAAGAATACAGTGCAGGTTAGGGACCAGCACATAAGGTGCCACACGTGACATTTAACAAATTCCAGTAGTCATGAAAATAAGGAAATATTCTAGTAACTCACGTAAACATTGGAACCGAGGTGAGCAGGCCTGACAGACTTTTAGGCTATGGCATTTTTAGCACATTTTTAATTATAGGTTAGGGGTCTAGAGAATATATGTGGAGGCAGATGTACTTATTTGAGAAGTTAAATTCATTATGGTCTATTAGCAAGAATCTCAAAGCAGGATATGTTTTTATAACCATTATCTTATTAACTTCTAACTTGAAATACGCCTTGATGAAACTAATATCTTATTTAAGCTAAAACTCAACCTATAGCACTAAAAAACAATAACAAAAAATGATACCTTACAAAATGAAGACTGTTACACAGCGTTAGCAACATTTCTAATGAATGTCTCAATTACTTTGTTGAGATATCAGTTATGGAAAGCTTGCATTACGTCTACATGTAGAGGATACTTTTCCAACAAATCTTAAAATAGCTAAATCAGGCCTTTCTCTGGCAAAACTAGGGAGCAGATGAGTAATGCCACTGAGGTCTGCAGGACTTGATTTGTCAGCACGCACAAAGTTACAGGTTTGTATCGGCAGGACAGGCACCTCTCTGAACAGCTGCTGCACAAGATCATTTCAGTATTAAAATATCTTAAGCTTCTGCTTTTTGATTTGGGACGGGAAGTCTACGTTACAAATTCATTAAGAAATATGGGCTCTGAAAGAAACATTATTAAAACAGCTAAAAATATGGCCCTTTTATTACTTGGAAGCTCAGATCTATGTCAGAGACCAAATAACAATGAATTTTCACATTTTACCTCCTTCTCTCCTCTGTCAAATTTTGCCCTTGCGCGCTACACTTTCTTTTAAATGAAATTTAAATTTGCCAATATTTCAGGAATTTGAGTAATATTCAAAATTCAAAAGTCTCAAAGCCCTTGATACCCTGACAGGCCCAAATCTCCCCCAATGCACTCCGAACACCCCCCCAGCTCCACAAGCTTTCAGCCACACGCTGCTCGCTCGAGCTCACCAGGGCTGAGGAGAAAATTGAGCACCAACGTTGGGCTGCCTGATGCTAAGAGATTATCTGCTGGGGAAGAGCCTAATCCCTACTCCGAGATGCCGGCATTTTTGGCAGTGGGAAGGGAAACCAACGGGAGCGCGAGGGCTTGGAAGGGTTTCCTCTCCCGGGCTCACTCTGCTCATTCGCTACCATTTCTGCGGCTCCTCTTTCAAGCCGGACGAGAGGTGCAGGATGCTCTGGGGTGGCCATGGGGAAGCAGCAGAGCCTCCCGCTCTCCGGAGGAGCCTCCAGGAAAGCTCAGGGCGCCCCCGGGATGGGGCGATGGACCCGGGGGGCGGCTGGGAAGCGGCGCGCGGGCCAGGGAGCCCCCCCCTGCGCTCGGCCCCTCGTACCTTGAGGATGTCGCCCCGCTTGAAGCTCAGCTCGTCGTCCGCCGTGGCTTTGAAGTCGTACTTGGCGATGGCCTCCATGGTGGCGCTGCGGCCGCCGCCGGCTCGGGCCTCCCGCCGCGGCTCCGTGCAAGGCGCCCGCCCCGGCTCTCACATGCAGGGCCGCCCGGGGCACGATCCGCCCTAGGGGGGAAGGAGGAGGAGGAGGAGGGTGGGGGGGAGGAAGAGACCGGCCATGAGGGGAAGTGGCCGGGATCGATGGCCGGGGCCGCGCCCAGCGCCGCTCCCTCCCCTCCCGCCGCTTCCTCCCGCTGCCGGGCCCGGCTCGCCCGAGTGACGCGGCCCGCGGCCAATGGCGGCGGCCGCCGGGGCGGCCCCGAGCGCCGCGGAGCGGGGCCCTCCCGCAGCGCCCCCCGCAGCGGAGCGGGGCCCCCCGGAGCGGAGCCCTCAGCGCCTCCCAGGGCGGAGCGGAGAGGGGCCCGCAGCGCCCCCCGGAGCAGAGCGGGGAACCCGGGAGCGGAGCGAGGACCCCCAAGAGCCGAGCGGGGCCCTCCCGCCCACCTGCAGCACCCCCCGGAGCGGAGCGGGGACCCCAGGAGCGGAGCGGAGCCCTCAGTACCTCCCGGAGCGGAGCGGGACCCTCAGCACCCCTCACAGCGCCCCCCGGAGCAGAGC
>JAUBOD010000420.1:315878-347183 GCA_032353885.1 Nothura maculosa | reverse complement strand
TGTGTGTCCCATTCCAGTATTTCTGGAGATCAAGGGATCCTTTGAAAGCCCTTTGATACAATAAACATCTCCCTGCAGCCAGGTAGGCTGAGAAGAGCTGGGAAAGACTGGTCCTAATTCTGACCTCTTGAGGATTGTGGTATAAGGAGCCAAGAATCTTGGGTGCTTTCTGGGCTAAAAATCTCATTTAATGTGCTAGCAAAACCAGTGTCGTGGTGAGTGAGTTTTTTGACAACTGGTGTTTCACTTTGAAACATTTCTGCTTGAAAACCCTTTTGGGGAATATTTTGTGGGACTATATGCTGCTGTTGAGAGGATCTGCATCTCTTCAGTACGTGACTACCTGTGATGTTAGTGGTGACTAAATGGAAGGTCTGTAGCCTAGAAGTGCTGTGGTTCTCCTGCCCTGTGGATGTTGGGTACACACAACTGAATGTGAATATGAAGAACTGCACAAATTCAGTCTGAACGGGGAGCAGTGGTTTTATTTTGGCCATGTTGACCCAGTCATGGACTTTAAAACAGGCAGGAGGCAGCTTTATATATAAATCTCTATTTTATAGATTATATATATAAAATATTATTTACAATATATATGTATTTCTCTCTATATATATGTTCAAATTTGTTGCATTTGGGCTTTTATTATTTTCTTCCCTCAAGCTGCAGTAAGCTGTGATCTTTCCATCTTGTTTCCTCATCTCTATCCCAGAAAACAGCTGGTCTGGATGGCTTTAAAGGACCCATCGCTGGACTAGAATAGTTCTTCAGGCCCTCCTGCAGCTTGTGCTGGGTTCTCAGGAAACCCTCCCAAATCCTCCTGGATTAGCTCCATGCGCCTGTTTCGGGTTTGGGAGGCCACGAGTACCTGTGTGTACCTGTTGCGAGGCTCTGTTTGTAGCTCGGTGGATGGAAGGCACCGGGGCAGGTATGCGGCCTTGGCAGGCGCCTCCTTTCAGTTTATGCTGCTTTGGGAGGCCGTGTTTGGATGCCTTGGGCTCGGCCCAAGCCCTGCCGAGCAACATGTCGAGGCTGGCACCGTCGGCCGCGATGACGGGGAGCGCACAGGTGAACCAGCCTGTCCTACAGCTGCGCCTTACCAAACTGGGAGCGTTGCTTAGTTTATGGCTCTGTGTTTTGCCTTTTGCCCCTCTTTTTAGCCTTCTAACCCTTCCCAGGAGGGTGTGCTGGGTGGCTTATCCCAAACACTCGGTTCGTGGCTCTCCGGGGTGGATTTGCTTCCTCCAAAGGCAGCTTGACCACGGTGCAGGGCTTGGATTGCTGGCGCCTGAGTTTGTCTTTGCTTTGTCATAAAACAATCCGAGGGGAGAAGCAGAGAGAAATGAAAGGAGTAAAAAGGCACCGAATTGAATCCGCTCAACTTGAGCGTGGGCTGGGAAACAACTGTTAACTTGGCTGCGTTTTCCTGCCGTGGATGTGAGTGACGGGAAGCTTTGGGCCTAGCGCTGCTGGCACCTCCTCAGCGGTGCTCACAAACCTCTGCTCTTGGCAAAAAGGAAAATGAAAGCTCCTGGTTCCCCCAAAGAAACAAAGGGCCCATTGAGCAGGAGGCCCCGCTCTTGCCTCCCTGGTTTCTCATTCCAGCTCTGCTGAAAGGCTCCATTGTCACCTGCTGTCACCTTGGCTGCCCCTTGGCTGGGTTTACCTGCTGCCCAGGTGAAAGCAGGGGCTGCTGAGCCTGCTGGGCAGAGGGGACCGGAGGGCCAGTTGAATCCTGAATTAATGGGATCCTGCATGGAAATAAGTGCAAGGAAAAGATGGAGGGTAGTGAGTCTGGGGGGATGTCTGGCCCTGCTGTGGTCCAGTGTGCCCAGAAAGGCACCACGGAGCCCTGATGTGTTACATAGATCATGTTTTCCTGTGATGAGAATTATGGCTAAATCACGGTTATCTTGTGGACTGGAAAACTTCTCAGGCAAAATTCAGTTTAACTGAATTCTAAAATTCAGTTTCATTAAAAATAACTCCTACAGCATGACAGCTTGGTGGCCGTGAACAAGCTGGTAAATGGTAAAATTACACTGGTTTCTCCCAAAACAGCATCTTCTCCTTTTGGGTGAGAGGGTGTAATGATGTCTGCAGCCTGTGTAACACCTGATTCAGTCAAATTCGAATTCAGTCCAATTATTTTTAAGGTAACATGTTGTCTTGGATTTTCTTCCCCCAACTATATAGCACAGTTTCATATTCCCACTCCTTGACAACCAGGAATCTTTTCTGTATTTGTTCAGGAGAAGTTATGGTACAGTTTGATCACCTCTATCAGATTAACACTTCCCTTCTTATAGAATAGATAAATGCCGCTGGAGACTAAGCTGTTTGAAGAGAATAAACTTGCTGCTTTCTGAGCCAATAGTGGTCATCTTAAATTGCTAAGTATAAAAGGTTATGTCCTGTTTTGTCCTGGCTTATGAAGTGATAAGCAGAAAACTAGGAAATGTTCCCATCTTTCTAATTTTGTCTCTCTTAAACTGGCTTAGCCTCCCCTGCCGTGACTTCACGTTGAGGAAGGGGCTGCTTTAGGGGAAGGAGGTCGGAGCTCTGGTCAAACAAGCAGAGCTGAAGCCATTTCATGTGGAAATGGCTTCATTTCATCTGTTTTATCCTTTCTATTTTTCCTGCTCTGTAGTGATCCTGGTTTAGCAATATGATTCCTCCTGTAGCTATAGCTGCACTGGAAGCACAACTGAATGTTCTCCAGTGTGGTAGCCCTATCAAGCGTGACACCCAGATCCCTCTTGATACAACCATATATCCTTGCATCTTCTTGTTTGCTCTAATCCATGACCACAGCCATATGCTGGCACTTCCGAAAGCCCAATGGAGCCATTTCCATCCATAAATACATCAGCTATGCTAAGCTGAATGCCACGGGCTCCAAATCTTGCTCTTGATGCAGTGTGCACTGTGGTGAAGCCCCTAGAAGGTACTGAGTATCCTCCTTGATAGCAACTGATGTCTTCTCCTTGCAGAGTGGCCTTGGTTTAATCTGAGGTAGTTTAGGAGGCTCCTGTGAAAATCTGATGTTCCTTTTGCTACCTCTGGAAATGGGTATCAGATGAATTAGTTTTCCCCTTTGCCCCATGGGCAACGTGTTTAGTTTCCTTGGTAAGCGCTGGTGTTCGCTCAACAGGTTGTCATAGTTTGTGATGGCAATCAACACAGGAAGGTTGTGGAGGCTGCTTTATATGGAATTTAACAGATAAAAACTGACCTTAAAATAAGGAGCAATTGTGTCAGACTTGGAAATTATGCTGAGCAGGTGGTTTGCAGGAGGGAAGGATGAGGACTGGTCCAGTGTGTTATGGAGATGGAGTAAGCTGTGCTTGGGATTTATAAATTTAATAAAAAGATCTGAGTGGATTACTGTTTTTGGAATATTGCTTTTTCGTTTCTGTTGCACTTGTGTGACTGGGCTGTGCAGCCAGGGGCTTTTGTATCAGATTTGGCCTGAGATTATTTTCCAGCAAATCCAACTTGTTCTATCCGAACACTTCAACAGTAAAAGCTCATTAAATGCTGTATTTCAGACTGCCATGCCATATTTAACTTGTATGTTTCATCTGAATGAAGCAACGTCCATGAAATGTGCTATTAATTGTCTATTTTTCTCTCTACTAGACTGTGGAACATGGATTTCCCCATCAGCCCAGCGCGTTGGGCTACAGCCCCTTTCTCCGCCTTATGGCCATTGGAACGCGGTCGGGAGCCATCAAACTGTATCCTATCAACCCCCGTGAGGTGGATTTCTCTGAGAGCCCAAGAAGGGGTGATTTTACATGAAAATGCTGCCGAATTTAAGTTAAGACCAAGTATAAATTTCTAAGGAAGGGTTACTGAGCACTAGAGCAGTTTGTCTCAGCGTTTTCGGTGTGATCAGGGTGGGATTATCTTGCCAGGAGCCGAACTACAGCTCAAACAGAAGCAGAACTTGCTGCAAATAATAGATGGGGCTCTTTGCTCCCGCTCTGCGGGAGGTCAGAGAAGATCTGGCCGCAGTCTAGTAATCCTTCATGTTGTAAATTCCAGGGTTGTTTAAATATTTGGGGCAGGAGGCAGGGTTCTGTTTCTTAAAGCAATTCTATTTCAAAGGTTAAAAATGAAGCAAAAAAATCCTTTCAGCTTCCTGAGTTTGTGACCATCCAGGTGTTGGAGGCCTAAATACTTTTCTTTTTCTCCCAAGGGAGTGATGTGCAGTCCAATATTGCACATCCCAGGAATGCTGTAAAACAGGCATCTTAGCCCAGAAAGGAAAAGTTGGTGCTTTCTGTGCCTGCTTAATCATTCCCAGTGGTGTTTGTGTGCAGAAGCTGGACTCCACACACAGGCAGGAGCCATCTGTCTCCTGGTTACAAATTAGTTAAGCGGGATTTTAGTGTCAGGGAAACCACTAAACATCCCTGAGAAAAAACAGGGTCTGGGCACCTCTTCTGCATATGCTCAAAAGAGAAGGAAACTTCCACGTCCTCCTGTAGCAACCGCTCTCGAGCACAGAAAGTCAAAGTAGATTCGTGTTGCTTCTCCTCAGTCCATATTATTAGGTGAATAACCTGGTTTTGAACTAATCTCTCTTCATGTTGCTTGCTAGCAAGCTTCTTAGCAATTAATTGCAGCTGTGGGTCCTCTTAAATAATGCTGATCCTCAACAAACCCTTCAGATATGGTGCTCCTGGGGTGGAGTTCATGGGTTTACATGAAGAAAACAATACTGTCATGCAGATACACTTCATACCTGATCAGGTGAGTGTATTTTCAGTTCTTCTGGGACTTGCATAGATTTCTCTTCAGCAAAAGCTCAGTTTAAAATCAGTGTGGGTAACTGGGCTCCTAATATCAAATTTATTCAAATACTGCTTGGCCTGGAACATTATCCCAATATATTTTGTGCTGTCTGAAGTGCTCCTTGCCAGAGATGTCTGATAAAACTTAAAATAGGTTTAGTGTTTGCAACTGGCCGTTTATCTCATGGATAGTGGGAAAGGCAGTAAGGCCAGAGCAGGTCAGGCCTGATGCAGAAGCAAAAACTTCCTTTTCCTTTTGCAACTGCTGTTCTGCAGGACCACAAGCACCCAACCCTGCTGCAAGACCAGCTGGGGCAGGAGCTGCTGAACAGATTTCATTATTTTGGGAGAGTTCAAAGCAATCCCATTAACCCAGCCTGCTCCTAAGGTGGTTGTTCCTGTGCTTGGCTGGACTGACTCTTGATTTTGGGGGTTGCTGGACAGTCATTGCCACAAATTAAAAAAAGAAACCCCAAACTTTCCAAGGGGCTTTTGCTTTTCTCGCCTGTCAGACTGGTGTCTGAGCCATGTGCTCATTACTTGGCACCTCTAGTCTATCACCAGCGGCCTCTTTGAGAGAGATTTCTTTCTGGAGCCAGTTTTGGGTGGCTGTTTGCTTAACTAATGGCATAAACTGAAACTCCCACGGGGAGTGTTGCGCCAGGTGTGGCTTCGGCAGGCAAAGTGCTTCCATTTGAACAAGCAGCCAGCAGGGCTGGGCTCGTAAAGGGCGGCTGACACAACCCTCCAGGATGAGGTCGAGCACCAAGAATGCACCGAGCGCGGAGCGCGAGGCCACGTGGCCCCACCTGGGGCTGGGGTGGGCGGCTGCAGACAGAGCTAGGCCACAAACCTGAGCCCCACGGGTGCTTTTCAAGGGCCTAAATCCTCGTCTCTCCCCATCCTGGTGACAACTGGGGCCTTGGTCCCATGCAAGAGGATTTGCAGCCTTTAGGCTACTTGTATCTCCTCCAAGAGCCCAGAAGTCCCACGACATGAAGGGGTTATGAACTGCAGCAGCTTTACTGCTAGATCCGCATGCCAGTCTTAACGTTGTGATTCCCACATGAAGGATGTTGTCTGCTTTTGTAGTGTCAGCTGGTGACACTTCTGGATGACAACAGTTTGCACCTGTGGAGCCTGAAGCAGCACAGCGGCGCGTCGGAGCTGCAGGAGGAGCGGCGCTTCACCTTGAAAGGGCCCCCTGGGTAGGTGATTTTGAGCTGGGTAGGGGACAAGCAAGCAGGAAAATTCAGCTCTTGTAGCTGGAACTTGTCCTCCTCTGAGGGCCTTCCTTGGTCTTGTGAATCCATTAAAGGGGCTTCCATGGAAGGAGGTTGTTAGGGCCCAGGACTCCCCCTCACAGGACTGTTGCACCAGTGTAAAAAGCGATGGCTTTTTCTTCATAACATTAATGTGCATCCACTCCTGTGTGTATAGGGGCAATAAATCCTAAGGTTAAGCAAATCTAATCAGCCCTTAAGAAAGAGTTTGAAATATTGCTGCGATTTCAGTCGCACGTGATCTTGCCCCTGTTGGGTGAGCTATTTCAAGCTGCTTTGGAGGTTGCCCAGGAAGAGAGGCTGCTGTTAAAAAGGCATCTGGGTCTTCGCTCATGCATTTGCCAAAAGCCTCTTGACATAATTATCTTAAGGGCAGCATTTCCTCTAGTGTTCCTCCCTTTAAAATATCATGCCTGCCTCCCAATCTCTGCCTGTAAGACAAATGACTCTTGATTTGAGTGAGCTCGGCCGCCTCGTGCCCCGCTCACCAAGCCCCGCGTTGTGTCCGCAGGTCTCCCCCCAGCGCCACGCAGGTCACTGCCGTCCTCGCGCACTCCTCGCGGGAGCTGCTCTACCTGGGCACCGAGAGCGGCAGCGTCTTCGTGGTGGAGCTGCCCTCCCTGCGGCCGCTGGAGCAGCGCGCCGTGCCCGCCGAGGCCGTGCTGCAGCGGTGAGTGGGCGCTGCTCTCTACAGCACACGTTCCTTCGCTCAAACGCTGCCCTGGCTGAGGGGCTGGGGCTCCGTGTTAGGTGTTTGGCAACATCTATGACTTCTGTGAAAGCAGCTTTTGGCCTGCTGGGTGTGAAGTGATGGTTTTGGACCCTCTGAAGCCAGTGCTGTCACTGCCAGGAAATGGGCAGGACTGCGTGGGGGACATCTGGGGTGAAGCGGCAAGTCTCGTGCCCTTGTGTTCACACCTGCATCAAGTTACTCTTAGCTATAATTTCACCTTTACTTCCTGTACAAGAAGTCGAACTTTTGATGCTCCTTTGTCCAAAAAGAGGATTTTGTCACTCTGGAGGTTTGAGTGTTGCTGAAGACTTTGTCCTTCATTGTGTCCTCAGCACTTCCTTCTGGCATGGAAATGTCAGCTAAACAAAAATGCAGAGGCTGCTTTATGCACAAATTGTTAGAGAAACCAAATGCCTCTGTTCAGCCCATTTGTACACAATTACTCATACTGCAAGAGTCGTGAGAGAATAGCACAAGCAGCTCGGACTTTTCACACTTCTGGGGGTCCAGCCCTGGAATTTTCTGCAAACTATGAGTTTTCCCTTAAGAAAATGGGACTAGATGCTGGTTCATTTGGCAGATCTCCAGGAGCCTGGTGTGATGTCTTATATAAGATTTTCTGCTGCTTGACAGATTCCTGGAAAGACCATTCTTCTTCTCATCTGCTTTATTTTTTTTGTTGCTTTGGTCCTTCTACCCTAGCTGTTATTATGATCGTATTGGATCACACGTGGAGTAAACTCAAGGTTTTCTCTTCTGCTTCTGTAGGGTGCCAGAAGATTATTGTAACAGGCGATCGTGTGAGCTGGTGGAAGCGCTCCGGGAGCATCCCAAGAATCCCAACCTGATCCTGATCGGATACAGCAGGGGCTTGATTGTCCTCTGGGACCTTCAAAATAGCCAAGTCACACATCACTTCCTGGGCAGCCAGGTATTAATCCAGTCCAAAATCAATTTAATGCTGTGGTTGGGTGGGGAATCAGTCTCCTCTCAGGGTGCTTTGAACTAAGTGGGTGCAGGGAGAACCTCCAAAGCTTCTCTTGCTAAGAATGGGCTGGTTTTGGAGGGGTTAACAGTCTTCTGGAGAGCAGTCACTGTGTCTCTTCCTCTACAGCAACTGGAGAACCTCTACTGGCAGAGGGATGGCAGTAAATTCATTAGTTGCCACTATGATGGAAGTTACACCCAGTGGCCCGTATCCAATGACAACAGGCAGCCGGAGCCTCTGGAAAACGTTGTGCCTTATGGTCAGTATGTGGTTATAGAGCTCATCCTTTCTCTGGGGTTGAACTGCTGTATATTCTCCTGAAACTCCAACTCCTTTTGAGCTTGTGGGGCATATTTAAGCCAGGTGCTCCTCCATGTTTAGTCCTGATGACAAAATGTAGCATTGCAATTAAAGAATTTCTTTTGGATTTAAATTTTTTTTGGTTTTGAACTCCTGTGTATCACTGAGGTCTTGAGCATGGGGAAAAAGATGTGCTGAAGAAACTTATAGACCTTGTACAGAAGGATGTTTGTGATTCAGTGCTCTGGTGCAGCTCAAGTCTCCTGTTCAGCAGGAATTGCTTGGATCTTCTGTAATTAATAGTGAGCTAAGAGCACTTTCTGTCCAACAGCAGTGATGAAATGATGCCTCTGATTTGCTGAAACCCATCAAGAGGGAATGACCTCATCTTCCAAGCATAGAGAAGCTTCTAAAGCTCTATCACCTCTGCATTAATTTGGGGAATGGCTGTGTTTTTAGCAATCCTTTCTGGTTAATCAGCTTCTGCAGCAGCATTCTCCATCCCTGTTAGGCATCAGCAACACAGTTCAGAACTTCCCTTGGGTCTGAGCCTTGTTTTGTTGAGGAATGCTGTGGGAATGAGTGTGTCCCAGAAGAATGGCTGCATCTGATGTGGCTTGGCCTGCAGAGGTGCTGGTGTCTCTAAATTCAGTGGCTGCCTTTGAGGGAGGCCAAGATGACCTCAGGTTGCCTCTTCTGACCTGGGTGAAGCAGAGTAAGGAGCTTCCCATGTAAAGATACGTTTCTTAGATGATGGTAACTAACTCTGTTCTCCTAGGTCCTTTTCCTTGCAAGGCCATCTCCAAGATCTACTGGCAGACAACAAAAAATGGGTAAGTTCTTGGTCTCCCTTCACTCCCCTTGGTGTTTTAGCAAGAGGCATTTAAGCGATGCAGGGTGCAATGCCATAACACCCTACGGAACAATGTGTTAAGAATTTTCTTATCGAAGTTAGGCTTGTCTCAAGTCATTAAAGTTGTCCTTACTGCTCCTTTCAGCATATACCACTTGTGTCCTTCTCTTCAGGCTTCCTTACATTATATTCCAAGGAGGGATGCCCCGGGCTAGCTATGGTGACCGGCACAGTATCTCTGTCATTCATGGCAGCCAGCAAACAGCCTTTGACTTCACATCACGAGTGATAGACTTCTTTATCATCTTCAGTTCAGAGCCCACGGCAGGTATGTAGTGAAAGGCAATGCTGAAGAATTAAAATAGCTGGGAAAAGATGGGGATGTTTTCATGGTGTAAATGGCAAGCGAAGTGGGGAGTCTATGCTCAGTTGTTTGGGTTTTCTAAGAAGCAGAGAAATTGTGTCAGTTAAAAGTGAAGTGTCAAATACCAGCATCAAGAACGTGCCAAATACACATGCCGTGCATTCTTTAATTAAA
This sequence comes from Nothura maculosa, assembly GCA_032353885.1. Classification (NCBI taxonomy): domain Eukaryota; kingdom Metazoa; phylum Chordata; class Aves; order Tinamiformes; family Tinamidae; genus Nothura; species Nothura maculosa. The sequence continues at coordinate 337,686 of JAUBOD010000420.1, read as the reverse complement.
AAAAAATGAAAAAAAAAAGGTAAGCAGCTTCCTTAAGAGATCTCTTAGTCTCTTGTCTGTGGAGGCCGGACATAACCTGGTTATGAAGTCAAGGTCCAGATATTTCTGTTTGGAAATCGTACTTCAAAGGAGGCAATAATTAAAAATACAGCTGACTCCCACTATGACAGTGTTTCTCTTAATTACTACCTGGAATTAGCACTAAGGCTCTGGGTAATAAATCAACAAAGGGAGCCCTAGAACCAAGGGTCAAAATATAGAGTACGTAACTTACTTGCTGCTGGCAGACATGAATGTAAACAGTTCTAATACTGAATAGTTCTCATTCCACAGCACAGCTAGCACTTGTCAGAGTCTTGCTTCCCTTAAGTGCTTTGTTACTCTAGTTTCCACAGTACCCGTAAAATATATATTTTTTTCCTTTTCATGGAATCATCAGTGATTTCACCCAAGAATTTCCTGGTGGCATAGCTCTTGTTTCTGGTCACCGATGTAACTGAGCAGAAAATCACTATTTCAAGCTCTGCAAATACAGAGTATTGGAAGTTGAGTCAGAACAAGTTGCTAAGTTAGATGCTTTTTAAGTGCTTGCTGGCAAATCTAGGGATTGACTTTAAATTTAATTCAGAATATGACTGGAAATCCTTTTAGGATGAAGTAACTAAACTCCTCAGACTTTATTTTCATACTGCCCAAGGATTGAATTATCCAGTTAACATGTCATGTAGTGAGCACAGAGAAGAGCTGTTGCAGGAAGCTGATGCCCTTGTCCTTGGACAAGGAAGTTATTTAAAATAAAATGAGGTTTCTGTGGTTGACAGGCTTCCTCATGGCTGATTGCCTGAGCTCAGTGGATCTGCGTAGCTTGCCTTGTTCACCCGTAAGCAGTTTTCCCTGCAATGGCAGTAATAAGGTATTAATTGTATTCCAGAGCCACGTAATTTAATAAGCACAGAGCTCGTGCATTGCTGCATGGTGATAGGCAGTGATTTCCACAACATTGATCATGTTGAAACTTTAAAAAGAAAGGATAAATGTGTGGACTGGCCCTTCCTGACTTTGAGGGGTTTTGTTCTTCATCAGTAGATGGATAAGTTTTAAAAAAAAGTCATTAAGATTTTTAATATGTTTCCTACTTCAACATTTTGAAACAGATTCTTTCTATAAGCCATGGGCTCAAGCTTTATAGAGAAAAATGCTATTTTCAATACACGGCATATAGGGTTAATATTGGCAGTATTATGTGCAGGGCTGATGATGCATAATGCAGTACAAATATGATATTGCCTGTCCAATTCAGCTCTATAGACAACTGCAAATGACAGCACACAAGATAGTGAACTCACACTGGCTTTAAAACATCTTAGAGCATCTCTACAGTCTTCATGAGGAAACTGAACTGATTATTTCTGTGTTATGGCTGTGGCCAGTTAAAGGCAAAACCCAGTTTGTTTAATTAGAGTGATGCCAAGTAGTTACTTTAAGTTATTTCTACTGGAGTGATGTGTCTTTCCTTATAGACTTCCCTTCTTTTCCATATATATTCCAGATAATGAAACAATTGAAGGGAAGTGAAAGCCAAGGATAGAGAATCACAGGGAGGAGCCACCAGTTTGCCCATGTACCTTTTATGCACCTGTATCCCCAGTGACACAAATTCACTCTGCACTCACTTAGACTTGTGTGGCTTCATTAGGTCACTGGTGTAAAACAATTAATAGCTCTGTCTTTCCCCACCACTTGCTAATGATGCAGAATAAGTGGGTTTTTTTTATGTGGGTTAAGACTACTACTTATAAGGAGAATTACCTTTTGATTTAGTGCATGGCATTGATACATTAACAGATTTCTTTGGCCTGTCATCATGTTTATGAAATGCATGCACTCATTAAAGAGCATCCAGGGGATGTGGCTCAGTGTTTTAGAAGCAGGGAAAACTCCATGGCAAGAGTGTTGAATTGCAAAGACTTGTCAGCTCAAGCAGGGGAGTCTTCTGCAACACCCATGGCATTACAGCATTTAAGCAGCTTTCCCTCCCTGGACTGTGGTCCATACAGTATTAAATGGGTCATTGCTGGGGTGTATAGATGTCCATCCACACCCTGCTGGTAATTAGCTTTGGGTAGGACACTTGAGTTTCACTGGTGAGTAGAAACTTGTTTTGCTTAACTGAGGTTGCAGTTTACCTCGAGGAAAAGCCAAGTCCCTCTGACGGTCCCAGCAGAGACACAAAGCACCAAGAACTTGCAGTAAATCTAATAATATCTTGAATTCTATTAATATCAGTGCCTCAATAGGCCCAGTTAACACAGAAGCATTTAGAAGTCCTGCCAACAAAAACATGCTTGTATTGAGCTCCATGACTGTTGTTTCCATGTAAGCTTTACAGGAAGCTTGTTTCTGTTGACTTTGGATGGTCTTTTCTGTTGGCCTCACTGAGTCTCGTTTCTGCAGAGTTTGATGACCCTTCTGCCATGGTGGTGCTGGCAGAAGAGGAGCTGGTGGTGATAGACCTCAAGTCTGCAGGCTGGCCAGCAGTCCACCCTCCGTACCTGGCGTCTCTGCACTGCTCTGCCATCACCTGCTCGCACCACGTCTCCAACATCCCCCTGAAGCTGTGGGAGAGGATCATCAGTGCTGGGAGCAAGCAGAACGTTCACTACTCCACTATGGTATGGAAGCCTTAAGCTTGGGACTGATCCTGTGCTCAGGAACAGCACTGCGTGCGTGTGGGTGGCTCTCCAGCATGGGCAGGAGAGCCCATTGAGAAGGGCTTTTTCCCAGACCACCACTGCAGTTGCTCACTCAGTGGGGAAGAAAATGTGCTATTTTTTCCAGCCTTTGACAAGCCAGGAGGAAAGTGTGAGTGTTCCCAGCTGTCCAGGGTAACAAACTCCTCATTTAGAAGCTGAAAGCTGTCAGCAGAGCTTCTTGAGGAAATGTGTAGAATATCTTCTAAAAAGCACAGCTGGTGTCAGAACAGGAACATCTATTGCAAACAAAAGCCAACAGCACGGGCTGTTTTGCTGCCATTTGCACTAAAGTTCATGCTCACCTGCTGACTGCTCGTCCTCTTCATACTGTTACTGCCCTGAAAGCCACTGTCTTCCCTTAATGTATTTGTAGCCATGGCCGATTGATGGTGGCACCAACTTAGCTCCAGATCCTCCTCAGCGGGACTTGCTTCTCACGGGGTATGTACGTTCTTGCCTGATAAAATTCAAGGAACCCTTCTGACCTATTTGTGCTTCCTTTTGAACTAAGAGAGACTTTCCTTTGAGATTATGGTCTGTTCATCTCATAGAAGAAACTTCACAATGTAACTTCTCTAAGCTGGGCTGTGAGCTTCCTAAAGCTTTTGAGAGGACAGACACATCCCCTGTTATAGATAACCTATAAAGCTGTCTCATTTTGTGATTCAGAAGTGTTATCCTTTCCTTTCATACAACTCACTGTACAAATGCAGGCAATAATCCTGAGTAATTCAAAAGAAGCAAAGTAAATGCAGAGCTTAATCTTGCAAATTTTAAGATTTTTTTCCCCCACTCTATTTTCAATTTTGGGAATCTCAAAGAGGTTACTTTGGACTCCTATCTCTTTTGATCATTGTGAACAGATTTAGCTAAATGCTGGAATAAAGTAGTTAGCAAGAAATTGCCTCACCACATAAAAATGTATTGTTTTCTTTTCAAAGCACTTTCAGGCATTTCTGTGGGCTGTTTTTCACTTTATTCTTGAAGCAGCCGGTTCTTAGAAGCCAGATCTCACCTGGAGAACTAAGATTAAAGCTTGATATTTTTTTCCTTCTATCTTTTAGACTATAGTTTTTCTACTAGAAGTATTTTTTCCTCCTATGTGGTTGAGTTGTCTTTATTTATTTATTTATTTTTGATGGGGCAGAGCAACCTTAAATTCTGTATTAGTGTCAGATCAAGAACAAGCTGGATTTTTTAAGTCATCTCGAAACTCTAAGTTGCCACAATTCAGGGCTTTGTAATTGTGTGGTTTAACCTTTGACTGCACTGATTTTTTTTCCCTTCTGTTTCATCGTCCTCGTGACTTTTGGCTCTGCACGACCTGTGCTTGCTGTGACCTCCCCTCGTGCAGACATGAAGACGGCACCGTGCGGTTTTGGGACGCGTCCGGTGTCTGCTTGCACCTCCTCTACAAGCTGAGCACGGTGAGAGTGTTTCTCACCGACGCTGATCCCAATGACAATATGAACGCCCTGGGTGAGGATGAATGGCCTCCTCTTCGCAAGGTGAGATAATTACTGGTTGTGGAAGCTTTCTGTGGAGCGGAGGAGGTTTTATTCTTGTACTGTTAATAAACCTGTGAAGATTAGTCGTTGTTTGCACATATACACACCCCTTCTCCCTCCCTTCTAGGTCGGTACCTTTGACCCTTACAGTGATGATCCTAGACTTGGGATCCAGAAGATCTACCTATGTAAATACAGTGGCTACTTGGCTGTAGCTGGAACAGCAGGGCAGGTATTGTTTTTTTTAATATATATATAAATAGTTGCCATCAACCTTACTTTTAGTTTACCCCATTACACCTCAAATCAGATATGTGTCAAAATGGCCAACATTAATTTCTGTAGTGTTTGATCAATCTAGTCACTGGAAACGTTGTCTGATGGCCGTCTACTTTCTGTAATCTGTGTTTTAGACTTTTTCTATAATTATTTACCAGCTCTGAGATGCTTTTTCCACCTGTGGAGAACGTAACTTCTGGCCTGTGTTGGCCCATTCGTATTGTCACTGTGGCTGACTTGACAGCTTGAAGGGCTGCCTGGCTAATAGGACACACGTTTGTTCCCTTCCTTTCAGGTCCTAGTGATGGAGCTCAATGATGAAGATGCAGAGCATGTTGTGGACCATGCTGAAGCAGATCTCCTGCAGGACCAAGAGGGCTATCGATGGAAAGGTCATGAGAAACTAAAGACTCGAGATGGTCCTGTCCATTTTGAAGCTGGTTTTCAGCCATTTGTCCTGGTCCAGTGTCAACCACCTGCTGTGGTCACCTCATTGGCCCTTCACTCTGAGTGGAAACTTGTGGCCTTTGGTACCAGTCATGGTTTTGGTCTTTTTGACCACCAGCAGAAACGCCTAGTCTTTGTGAAGTAAGTATCTATCTTCAGTGAGCTTCAGGGTAGTAATCCCCAGTTATGAATGGCTTGGAACTCCTAACTAAACAAGTCATAAGAATATATGAGAACAGGTTTCTAGACAGCAGCAGTAGAGTAAGAAGTTCTACCTCATTGGACTTCTTGAGGAATATAAGCATGTTCTTGTTTCTGTATTCATACTTGCCATGTTGAACTATTAGTAGCGTTTGCCACCCTGTTCCTACCTTTCTTTTATTATTTTTAGATGTACACTGCATCCTAGTGACCAACTGGCCTTGGAAGGCCCCCTGTCTCGGGTGAAGTCCTTGAAGAAGTCCCTCCGGCAGTCGTTCAGGAGGATCAGGAGAAGCCGGGTGTCTAGTCGGAAGCGGCGAGGTGCTGGTGGAAACACCTCTGAGGTGAGGGCTTCTATGGGGCCTTCCTTATGTACAAGTGGTAGCACGTAGAGTCCTGATGACACTGCCCAGAGATGCAGAAGTGCATCCTTCTGCTGTGTTGGGAGCAAGGGAGAGATGTCGTGTCCGCTTGCGAAATGTCTCCTTTCCCTTGAAGGTTCAGGAGGCAAATGCCAAATTTGATCAGGATGCACTGCAGGAAATGGAACTGGCTCCGGTCCAGCGGAAGATTGAAGCCCGGTCGGCAGAAGACTCTTTCACTGGCTTTGTGCGCACCTTATATTTTGCTGACACCTTCTTGAGAGATAGTGAGTAGCAAAAGCATCTCCTTTCCTTTAAGTGTTTCTTTTTTTATTTTCCTCTCCTGTCAAGAAACACATTAGGGTCTTACTGCCAGGAAAATTCAGCACCTTCTGTGTTGTATTTTGTGCTAGGCTGAAAAAACAACCCAGAACCAGAGCATATGTTGTAGTGAAGACCTGTTATTTAGCTGTTGTAGCTGCTGACTAATTTAAGGCAAGTAGTCTTGCAGTCTGAAAGCATAGTATGGGTTTTCAAATGTGTTGAAATGGGTTTGCATATTAGAGCATAAGGCTTTTCTTGTATTGTTACTCTAAAGTTCATTGCTTGCCCAGCATGGCCTCTTAATTCTGGTCGAGGTGGTGCCTGGGTGAGCATCAGAGCCCAAATTTTAGGCTTCCTCTGCTCATATATGATTTAAGTAGATGAAAACTGGATGTAGCAATGATGGTGACTGAGGGGAAATAGCCCTCTGCTCACTTTGCTCAACTATGTCTTTTATCAGAACTCTTGATGTGGAAGTTCTTAAAAGAGAAGTGCTAAGAAATTGTGGTTTCCCTGGACAGTCAGCTGTAATATAAAGGTGTTTAGGAGCTAACCAGCGGGAGGAAGGCAGGTGGCCAAGGCTGCCAGAGATGGTGATGTGCTCATGAGCCCTCTCATTGCTCCAGGCTCCCGCCACTGCCCGTCCTTGTGGGCAGGCACCAATGGAGGTACCGTCTACGCGTTCTGCCTACGCGTTCCTCCCGCGGAGAGGAGGATGGATGAACCTGTCAGGGCAGAGCAGGGTAAGTACAACTCGTGGAAACAAGTGCTCTGGTGGAACTTGGTGTCACTGATGTTACTAGTGAGAGAGTGATGATAAATATGGCATTGTCTGAGCTGAACAGTGCTCACTCTTGGGGTAGACTTGAGCATAACTGAGCTCCAGGGATTCCTGAGCTTCCTTTGCCTCAGTCCTCACTGACATCAGAAGTCTGAATTTCCATGAGTTGACCTTCAAGTTTTACCATCAAGTCACAGTGTGCACATACCTTGCTGTGATAGATGGCCCTGTTCTCTGTGTAATAATAATAATTATTGTTTAACACCGAGAACTTTGGTCCAAATATCCTTTAACTCTTAAGTCTTTTTAGGTTTCTTTCTATAGCAGAGGTCTATAGCTCTTCACCTTTGAGGGGATCTGAGTAGAGTTTCAAGCACAGTATCTCTCATGGGAATCCTGTTCATTTTTTGCTCATCTTTTCTTCATCATGTCTAGCCAAAGAGATTCAGCTGATGCACAGGGCTCCTGTTGTGGGTATCCTGGTCTTGGATGGACGCAGCACTCCGCTCCCAGAACCTCTGGAAGTAGCACATGACCTTTCCAAGAGCCCTGATATGCAGGGCAGCCATCAACTGCTGGTGGTATCTGAAGAGCAGCTTAAGGTATCGCACAGGAGGCGCTTGTGGCCCGTGTGTAAAATGTGCTAAAGCTCTGAGCAGTGCTCTTCAGAATAGCTTTACTTCTGAATTTGAATAAAGCTGCAGGAATAGTATTTGTGTGGTACTGTCCAGATAAATAATGTCCTGAAATCAGGTGTGTGCAGATAAATTGAGTATTCAGCATAATGATGTGCAAGCCAAATGGGCAAGTTTTATTCATATATTAATATAAGCTGTAAGACTGCTTATAAGCAGTCTTATAAGCTTAATATAGCTTATTACTTAAGCTATATAAGTAATGTAAGACTGCTTCTGGGAAAGAGCTTTGGATTTTGAGGTTTACTTCCAGGTAACACTGTACAGAAAGAGTAATTCATAGACATTTCAATAAGCAGCTAAAATTTCTTATTTTGTGTATTAAGTAGCTTAGAAGAGAATAATCCATACAGAGTATGCTGTAGGCTCCCTTTTATTTTTTCATGTGGAAGAGCACACAATGTAAACCCCATTTTTTCCTTAATTTTTAGCTGAGTACAGAGGTTTTCTTGAAAAAAAAGTAAGAGAAATGCAGTTTGCAGCTCCAAGTGTAAAGCTGCTCCATGTCAGAACACAAATACCCTTCACACTGGGTGATGATTATTTGTTTTTGTCCGGTGAAGAGGAAGCCAGGCTGGCTCAGATTACAGCCGTGTGTATTCACTGTGAATTAACCATTGTTAAAGGAGGGAGCAGCAGGGCCAGGGTGCGGCTGCTCACACTCGCCCTACAGGAACGAGTTGTCAGGGTCCTGTTCCTCTCGGCAGGTCTTCACGTTGCCCAAGGTGAGCTCCAAACTGAAGCTCAAGCTGACGGCGCTGGAAGGCTGTAGGGTACGAAAGGTGACGGTCGCCAACTTCGGCAGCTGCAAGACGAACGACTACAGCGAGAATGACCTGGCTGTCCTGACGAACCTGGGGGACATTCAGATCATCTCCCTGCCCTTCCTCAAGTTACAGATTCGCTACCCGTGCATCCGCAAAGAGGATGTGAGCGGCATTGCCTCCTGCGTCTTCACCAAATACGGCCAAGGTAAGGTCGTATTTCTGCCCAAATCCCGGTCTTCTGTGTGTCTGTAACATGGCAGGGCAATTTTAGAGCTCAGCATAGGTCAGCATTGCATAAATGTGCCTATGCTGTGTGCTTCTGTCTGTCCAGCTGCCAGCGGATACTGAATACAGGTTAGGATCTTCTTTGCTGATGTTATCCTCATTTAGATGAGAAGAAACACAAATAGACTCTTTTCTGTGGAACATAAGTGACACTTTGTTCTTTTTTTTGGTTTGCTTTTAGTTCTGCTAATATGTTCTTGGGCTTCAGGGCTACTTATAAATTCTCTCTCTCCTCTGTAGGCTTCTATCTGATCTCACCTTCAGAATTTGAGAGGTTTTCCCTTTCTACCAAATGGCTAGTGGAGCCCCAGTGCGTTGTTGATGTGCCAGAACTTACAAGCAACAACCACGTGAATAACAGGTCTGACGTGGAGAATGCAACAAGAAAATCCAGGTGAAGTCCATAAAACTCCTACCCACCGTGTCTGGGTAGTTTGACCCCCTCCTGTGTTGCAAGCAATGCAAGGAAGCCTGGGGTATGAACTCTGAATGTTTCTGTGGCCAATCTCCCTTTCTATGTTGTCTCCTAGAAAGTATTGTATTTTACAGAAAAACTCTCTTTAAAACATAAATAAATGAGGCAGAAGCTTTAGTAGGGTTCTGAAGATTCTTAGCAACATTCCTAGATGGATCGGCGTGAGGAAATGGCACCTGCTCCCTCATGGTTGTCCTATTTGCACTACTGCTGCCAGGACAAAGCAACTGAGGATGGGAATTGCTCTCCTGCAGCTAGAATAACAAGCTGTAAATTCTGGCTTGTGTTACTTAAGGGCTGTGTGTGTCACCGATACGTGATGCAGCCCTTCCTGCACGCTTGCTCAACATGCCATTTCGTTAGCATGCTCTAGAGTTTCTCTCACATGAATGACCTACCCTCCTATGCCTCCCAGTCAGTGTTATTTACCCCCCTTTCTCTTCTAGGGGATCAGGAAGGACTTCAGCTGACTATGGAGAAGATGGTAAGCTGGGGGAAGGAATACTTTGGCCTGGGCAGTGCAGTTTCTAGTGCTAAAGTAGATTGCATGCAGCAAGATTGTTTTGAAAGAACGTGGCTCCTCCTTGAAGGAAGAGATATGGTCTGATGTGGAGAGATATGGTCTGAAATTTCAGAGCTCTTCTGTTAGTCAAACCAGTATTGCTGGAAAATACAACTCAGTACATGAGAAGTTTTAAGGATTAGTTGGGAAGCATTCAGTGAAGCTGAAAGGACTTGAAGAAAAACCAATTGTGCTGGTTGTTCAAAAGTGTGTGTGTTTTATGGAAAGGGGCAAATATTAGATAAAACCTTTTTTTCTCCTCCCTTTTTAGAAAGGAAGTCTGGGAGGCTGATGGAACATGCCTTACTCAATGATGAAAGTGAGTGAGCTGAACTTGCTACTATCAGCACAAGTGCATTCCTGGGTGGGAAAGCAGGGAATTCTGCTGGCTCCAGCCCTCGCTTCCAAGGGATCTGCAATTGTACCAAACTGCTAGGAATACAGTGGGTGTGGGTTTTTCTTTTCTTTTTTCATGAATTGATAGATATGAGGGGTTGGACAGAGTAATACCCTAAGGCAAGGGCTGGTCTGCATAGCTACATTCCCTGCCCTGATAAGTGAAGGCCTTTTACTAGTAGGACTGGTGTAGAATAACAACTGGGACAGACTGTTCCTTTTGGGGCTCTGCTACAGTGGGACAGGCAGCATTTCCTCGGGCAAGTGGCTGCTCCAGTCCTTTGCCTGCCCAGTAAAAACCTGGGACTGTTGAAGAGGCAACGATACTAAAAGGTCTGACCTCTGGGTGGTGGGAGGCAGGTTTTGAGGGTGGCTCTGCTGGGAGGTGGAATGTGGCCCCTCTGCTACCTTGGAAGCAGAGCTCTGCTTGGGGCTTGGCTCACTTTTAACTCTGTGCTTTCCAGAGGTCCTGAAGGAGATCCAGAGCACTCTGGAGGGAGGCAGAGGGTGAGTACTGACCAACTTCTCTTCCTGAGAGGTGGGGTTGGTAAGGGAGGGCAGGTCTAGGGAAAGCAGAGCAAATTTCCACCGTGATGACAGGGATCCTTGTGCTGGATTCATGTGCGTGTCCAACAAACTCTCCAAGGGAAATGATGAGAGAGAGGCAGGTTCTCTTTCACAGGTTGTCCCCTGACTTTTTTTTTTTAATGAGTAATGCTTTGTTTCTTTCTCTCCGAAAAGCAGGAGAGATCACAATCCCACATCCCAAAGGAACAGGACTCTGAGTATTCGCATACAGGTTTCTATTTGTGTCAACCCATACTGATCTAAGGGCAGGCCACACGGGCTCAGGTGGCCGAGGATGGGACTCTGGAGTTTTAATGCTGGCTTGACACTGTCACTTGGACACGTTCAGTATCTCTGCTCCCATTCTGTCTGTACGGTAGAGCTAAACTACCACCACGGGTGTGGGGCTTTATCTTGTCTCCCTGGAACACTGTTCAGGTGACAGGGGCTACAGAAGGGTAGACAAAGGACCTTGTAACAGATGCAGGAAGCTTGGTGGGATTGGTACCTGCTGGTGTGTAAGGATAAGCGACTGCCTGACCTCTGCTCTGCACTTCCTCTGGACACTACCTAATCCTGGTCTTCTGTCAGCAGCTGGGAGTGGATGGGGTGGTACTGCATGGCCATAATGAACCTTTTCTTGTGTCATTGCAGGAGCTATGCAGAAAGAAATTTGGCAAGAAGTCCCTTAGGACATGGACTAAGTAATGGAGGAGGTAGGTGAGGCTAAAGGTATTTCAAGGCTGGTGAAGCAGCCAAAGGAAGCAGAAAGTTCATTGAATTACGTGGCCCATGAGAGAGCAGGACTTTGTATTTTGAGGATAGGAATCTGCTGGTTGTGTGAGGTACTTAATGGTGTAAGCACCTTGTGACAGCCAGCCAGATTTCATCACTCTAATCCCTTGAGACTTACTAGGGACTCCTGAATAGAAAGATGCCTTCACTGAGCATGACAGGATGCACAGAACTGTGTCACTGCTTTTGACCTCCTTCCCCTCTGCTTGAAAGAAGGTCTGAGTAGTGACCACCAGCAACATGTGAGCCTGTAATTGTGGAAACCTTTGGGGAGAAACAAAAGTGGGAGTGGGGAGGCTCTATAGCACTGCTGTCTTTCAAAATAAGCTCTTGTGTGGGTGTCCATGCAGATGCACTTGAGAGATTTTGGGCCCAGTGTGAATTCTTGTACTTGATGCAGTGATGCTTTCAGTGAACCAAACCCCAGTGACTCTCACTTGCTTTTGTTTCCTCATTGACTATTTTTTTCAATCTTTTTCCCCAAAGCAGAGTGACGAAACCTCATCAAGGACTTTCTGGCATTGGACCGAGTGCCATAACACTACTGACCGGGCAAACCGTCCCCGGGAGAGGCCAGCGCTGCTGCAGGCGCCCGCGTCGCAACGCGCCCGCGCCGGCCTGTGCCTCCCCTTCAGTGCCTCGCTAGAGACATCTCCTCCCGGAGCCCGCCTTGCATTAGCACAGAAGTGGATTACCTGGTCTGATGCACCACAAGCCTCTGAGTACCTGTAACTTTTTAAATGTTTGCACATTTCTCTTTTCTACTGGGCTGGGTTTTAAATTATAAATGTTACTGCCTCGATGCAGGATTTTAATAAACGCACAGTTACCTCCGACTGGTTTTAAAATTATTTTTTGTACAATTTTTTAAAATCGTATGGGTATTTCAGTTTTAATGGAAACATTTTAGAAGTTTACTTTTTAAAAAAACATTAAATAATATATGCTAGATTCCTGTGACTGCTGTATATGGTATCTGAATGAGTAATTTTGGTTTTTGTTATGGTACTGTTAACTGGCTTTATGGATTTGGGTAGAATCTATTTTTGTAGCCATTCAGATTGGAGGAAAATTAATCGAACTTGATTTTTGTTGTTGTTTCAACACTACGTTGCTCTCTTTTTGGAAATAAAACTGAATTCCTTTTTGCGATCCTTGTCTGCTCTCATATCTGTTCTTTCTCTCAGCAATGACTTTGACGTGGGCTCCTGCGCACTCAGTGCTGAGGAAGGTGAAACTCCCTCTTTGAGCCACAGAGGCAATGAGTGCAGAGGCAGAGTGGCCTCTTTCACTCCTCCTTTGAGGAGACACATGGCAAACATGCTGATTCTGTCACTGTGTCCTACAATCTGTACACTGTGTAGCCAGAAAACAGCAGTTCAGGTAATGGCCCCCTATAAGGTACCTGCCACATGTCCTGAAATAACTTGGGATGATAACACTGAAGGGAGAAACAGATAGTCCAGCAATGTTTTATTATACTAGTTACCCTTGGGATTGTGAAATGAAAGTGGTGAAACTGTGTAGAGGTGTCTGTTAATGTTGAGAAACATTAAATTGTTCTTTTTCCTCAGTTCTGATGCTGTTTTCTTTCAAGTTTCTCCAAGAGTGTTTTTAGATACTAATAATTTATAAAAGGAGGAGTATCTTCATTGAGACCTAATTTATTGCTAATGAGATTGCAGTCTACTATCTATGCTGTGTGATTTGGCAAAATAGTTGCATTATTTCCTTATTTCTGCTAGTTTCATTACTTCCTTCTTTCTATTGCCACAGCACTGAGGCTACCAGTGGCCTGTTTTCCACCCCTCATGCCAGTCACTGGTGCTGCAAATTTAAAGGAAGTTTTGGTCATCTGTTTCTGAGCTGGTATCATGTGTAAATGCATCATCCTGGTGCACCCACCTGCTCCTGCTTAAAAGATGGATTGGTTCTAATGTCTTCATCAAGGAAATGAGGGGGATGCCCTGCTCAGAGCAAATACAAGTTTGTACCTTTTCCCTGTTTCAACAACGTAGTTGGAGAAATAGGATAGAGTTCCTGAGGGTGTTAGAACTTCATTTTTTTGTGACTTGTCCAAGTTAATCCCTTAAAGCAGATTTAGATTTAAAAATAAATAAAAGTCAAATTTCCTGTTTTCTTGAAAGTTTACAAGCTGACCTACCCACATAATCGCAGGCAAAGTGAAACAGAAGGCTAGTTTAAGGTAGGTGCTGGTGTACAGCAGGTTCCTACTCGCAATGTTTATTTTAAACCAACAGCCCAGTGATTCCCTGCAATAAGCTGCTTGGATTACTGTTGTGAGTAGGGGCATTAATAATCCTTCCTTAGGAGTGTTGTGCCTCAAATACAGGAAAAGCTGAGAAACACCTAAGCAGGGGCAAGAGTGAAACTCAGGGTTGTGCTTTCTCTTGCATGATGCCCCAGCATGGTCTACAGCTGAGCTGGAGAGGGCAGAAAGCCTCATGACATCCACCACTCTGGCATATTTTCAGTGCTGCTAAGAAGCCACTAGCAAGGGAAATAATCAAAGATAGGACAAGGTGTTGAAGAGGGACACGCTCTTTCTTAATGAATGTCTGCAGGCAATTTGAGTGATGAAAAACCTTCTCTTTGCTTCTCTGGCTTTCCAGGATGTCGCAGATCTAATTGTCTTCCCCGTGTCTTGCTGTTACTCATTACTCCCAGCTGACAGGCAGACTAATAATAGCCCTGCTGCTGATCAGAGGCTGCAGCTGCTGCCAAACTGCTCGAGTTTTGTGCCTACCCCTACTTTTCGCTTGAAGCACTTGTGTGGAGTCTCTGTTAGCAGCTTGCTGTCTCCAGGAGCTAATGCTTAATGCTTGAAAGCACTCGGGACTCATTGGCTCTCATTAATGTTATGGCTGGGCAGGCTTTGGCTGCGTTTCTGCCCTGCTCATGCAGTCACTGGGGTCTGGCATCCTTTAGTGCCCTTCACTATGGGAGCTGTTAACGCCAGGGCTTGGAAAAAAATCCCGTTTTAGAGCTGTGCTGGCAGCACATTCCCTAAGCCTTGCAGTCCTGTTGCCCTCAGGGGAGAAAGTCTTTGATCTCACTTTAAACAAATGGTTGAATTTTCCACATCTCAACACACATATTGGGTATCTAATCGGGGACGCTGTTAGAGCGGCCTGAGTTTCAGAGGTCAAAGGCTTCTTGTAACATGAGCTGTTTTATAGGACTGCAAATTCAGAGCCCAAAATCGCTAGTCCTGCTGGAAAAGCCAGCCATGGTGCATCCCTTTTTTTCCCGAGTTAAATAATAGTAAAAGGACACTTTGCTCAGATGCTTAGCAACTGAATCGTTGCTGAATTTGTCCAAACAACTCTATTCAAATATTGTGAGGAAAAGTACCTTTCATCAACTTAACTCATCAGGCCTGAGGCATGTCAGGGTGTGAGAGAACGGAGATTTTTACAGTTGAACAGCTCCATTTCTGAGAAGATGGGTTTTGCCTCTGCTAGGGCTGTAACAAATGTATTGCTGGCTTGCAGCCCGAATCTTGCTTGTGTAACATGTCCCCATCTCCACGGCTGTGTGGATTGGGACACCCCTGAGAGCAGGACGAGGCTCTGAAGGAGTGCACCTGGAAAAAGAGACCAGTTTAATGGAAATTTCTGAGGCCTGATGTTAGAGATGTCGATGAATAGCCTTGCTGAGGCCTGTTGCCAGCCTTAGCCATCTCAAGCTGTCTCCTTGAGGTAAATCCTGTGGAGAAGTCTGATTCCTTTGCTGTCCCAAGTCCCCTAGTCATGTAAAACCTGATGGCAGCACCAAGTCCTGACTGCTTGGGGCTTTTTCCACACAGAAACTGGCCTCTTTCTCAGCCACGTGGGTGCTAAGGTGCTTGAGGGAGACACCCAGCTCAGGCAGAGCTCCCCTGCTGCTGGGGGAAGGCTTCCCTCTGCAGAAAGGCTGTCCTGAACAGATACAAGCAGTTCAGTCCTGCTCCAGCTGGATGCAGTTCACCCAGAATGAGCTCCAGCTGGGGAGGAACCAACTTGTATTTAAGGCTGAGGTGCCCCATGCCTGGGTTTGGCTTTCCTCCCATGTTCAGGCCTGCTGGGGAGGAAGTGGACAAGAGGCGAGGTTATATCTGCCTTTTGGTAGGCCTGTTTTTTTTTTTTTTTTTTTTTTTTTTTTTTTTTTTTTTTTCTCTCTCTCTTCCTCAAGATATATGATTTTTTTTTGCTGAAATCCTCCAGTTAGGAGTGTGCCTGCATGTTGTCTACTTCTTCCTGAAGACTTTTGGTATGGGGCTGGTTTAAAGCCAGTTGCCCCCTTCTGAGGCCAGTAGCTTCAAAGTGCTTGTGTTGTCCTCAATGAGAGGTGAGCTTGAGTAGATCTATTGCAGTGAGTCCTTGGAAGAACAGGTTGAGCTCCTGGATGACCTCTGCTGCTCCAAGGACCTGTCTGGGCTACTGAGCTGATGACTTAAATCAGATATTGCAGCCAGAGTTTTGACTGGAGATAAGAGTCCATGTAGGTAGAAGACAAATACACTTAAGAAAGTGATTTGGGAGCTGGAATGAACTAAAATACATAGATTTAACCTAAAACCTGCTGAAGGACTGAAAGTTACAGCTGGTTGTCCCTAAGGGACTGTGGGTAGCGTAACAGTTATTTGTCATGCAGAGGATTTCACTGACCGAAATAAATTCTATACCAACCCCCTAGCTTCCAGCTACAGAGAAAACACCTGGGTGTGAATTGGAAGGGGAACAGGGACTGCTCCTTGGAAGCTGCCAGGCACCTCTGTGAGAGGTGGAAAGAGAGTAGGATTGTGGCACAGGAAGGCACCGCCATTTTGGTTGTGCTCTCAATAACACAGGACACGAGAGCTGGGGATTGCAGGTCCACTTGGACCTTTCTGGTAAGGCCAGAGTTCCACTGCTGTCATTGCTCCATTGGGTTACTCACTAGAGTTATAACTGTGTTACGGGTCCAGCAAAATTAGTCAGTGCTGTTTTGCAGGGACATGTGCCCCCTCTTTGCTCTTTTTAGGCCTTAATTAGAGACGGGGAGGAAAAGGAGGAAGCAGGGTCTTAGCATGGGCATGTCTTTCAGTTTAGATCCAAATAAAATCCATCCCTCCAGTTTGGTTCAGAACCTTCTGTGCAGTGTGTTCTGGTTGACCTCTGGGTAAGGGACACGGGCTCACCATGCACCAGGGTCATCCAGCCTCATTGAATGGCTGACAATTGGTCAACAAAGGGCTCCTGAAATATTCAGGGGGATAGTTTTCAAACGTGTGTAACTTAATTGTTTTGGTTTCATCTTGCAGTTGTGAATAATTGATTTGGCTTCCTTGTGTTACTGCTGGGGAAAAGACCCTTGGAGACCTCTTAGCTCCTCCTAAAGTGGTTGGAGGAACAAGGCAGATGCTTTATCACTTGGGATCAGAGAGGACTGGAATCTGCCCTAAGTAGCCTGGAGTGCAGGCTTAAGAGGGTGTTTTCTGTTGCTCTGAGGCAGCATGAGGTTTGAAAGAACAGGGTTGATATTATATATTAATGCATGAAAGCCAGAAAAGAGAACAGACCAGTACTGGCTCTGGTCACCCCCAACTACCACCAAACAGGACTGCTGTGCCTCTGTGCACAGTGTCATCTCTCTGGCTGGAGAATGGAAGTCAAGGTGGGGAAGCACAAGCAAGGTCAAGGTTCTAGAGCTGGCTTGATTCTCATTGCAGCTATGAAGCTTTAAGGGCCTCTGCATGAGGGCAAGCCACATGGCTCTTCATACCTCCAGTGTGAAGTGAATCTGTTACCTTTGATACAGTCATGTATGCAAACCTGTATGGTAAATCAGGGGCTGAGGTGGGCACATAACTCAGGTCTCTAGATACATGCTGCATGGTCCAGTTTGCTCAGGGTTCTGTGGGTAAAATCTAGAAATTCCTGTGTTTGCAGGTGGTTGCCTTCCTTTCCTCTCAGAAGATAGGCACAAACTGCCAGTGTTTTGGTAGGAGCACTTCAGCAGCCTACCCGGTGATGCTGTCCCTGAGCCCGGCCTCTGCCTAGGTGACATATCTCCTGTCCTCTTAACCCAAACAGCTGCCAAGCAGCTGGTGCCCTTGCTGGTTGAAAAGTTCAGAGGTGCCAGGAGAAAGCCTGAATTATTGATGCCAGTTTTGTTCCGTGCGCTAAGCCTGGCCCAGCCAGAATTGATGTCGGACTCCGCAGCTGGTCAGGGTGGCCAGGAGGCTGGAACAGATTGTGACTGCTTGGAAACCAGGCCCAGGGGAGCAGACACGTTACCTGTACATAAACGTGAGCTGGGGTCTGTGGTGCTGAGCATCTTGCTGGGATTGAGGTGGACAGCGTAGGATGTTGAGAGATTTACTGTGCAGAGGATGAAGAAACAGCTCAAGCAATTCTTGCAGGTGAATGAAAGCCTAAAATGCTGAGATGAAATTCTGGACTTTCTTCTTGAAGTGAGGTAGGAGAAACCACTCAGTTTCTCAGAGAGCAGTGTTTATTGGGAGATGAGATGAACAACTTCTACTGATGTTAATGATAATGGTGCTTCTTTCTGTCTGCAAATTCATGCTGCATTTCCTAATAGTATTGAGGTGAGTCTCTGTCATGTAAGCAATTCTCTTTGCCTCTAAAATGGCAGAATAAAATCAAACTGTTCTTTTTGCTGTGGTGATTTAGAGGGAGTAGTTACAAAGAGTTAGAAAAACAGATGAGTGTGATCTTTCACCTGCTATAGTGTTCTGAGGAGGTAGATGGTCCAGGGCAATTAGAAAGTAGGACTCATGGTGAAGAACTTGTTTCTGTGAGCCGTGATGCATTTTGCCATTAACATTTCAGCATATAACTCTTGCTATCTGGGCTAAACTGTAATTTCAGGACAGATGAAATCTTGAGGATGAGCTATTTAATGATGTCCTTCCCTTGCATCACAGAAAACTTGATTTATCCCAGGAAAAACTCTTCATTATTATTGAACAACAATTAACAGATTTACATCAACTTAGCCTTTATTGTTAAGGGAGAAGTGCCAGAATAAAAAGGGAAAGAATAGCAAATGATCACAGAAAAGGGGGATACATTTTTGGGTCAATTCTGCTTTGCATTCTAGTACTACACTGTCAATTCAACTTGAACAATTTGAGACGTGCTTTTTCTTTCTCTCTTTGCTTTCTTTTCAGTTCAATCTACTTGGTGATATAGCATCCACTCAGTGTTCTGTATTTCAGGCTTCAGGCTAGTTTTGCCCATGTAATTCTGAGTACTTAGCAAATGGAGTTAATGAAACTTTCCATAACTGAACCGAGATACGTGCTCACATCCTTCTGAATGCTGGAGAAATGGCTGCTTCCCGAGCCAAGACTCGTCACAAAAGGTTTGGAAAAGAGAAAGTGCTGAACTGTGAGGAAAAGGCAAACTCTCTGGGAGACTCAAAGGCCTGTTTGGGGAGACCATGGGAAGAAAAGAGTAAAGGCCAGTTGATGGGCAAAGACACATTGTCTGAACAAGAGGGAACTCTTGACCAGGATGTTTTAAAAAGCCAGAGCCTGGTGAGGCAGAAGGGAGGCCAAGAAAGAGGCCACAAGAAGATTTTACGGGATGAGAGAGCCTCCAAGAGCAGTGATCAAAGAGGATCTGGTTTTAGGAGAAAACGTGGAGAACAACTAGGGTACAAAGGGAAGAGAAAAGGAAAGGCCTCCAGACGACGGGATCTGACATCGGGACAAGAAAGCGACAGCAGTGCTGGAAAGGAGGGAAGGGCCACTGTAGAAAGCAAGGAAGAGAATTTTAAAAGGAAGCATGGAAGGCATCCTGTGGGTGAAGAAGTCCCTGAGCAGGCGTCTGAAAAGTCCTTGGCCACGCAGAGTGTGGAAGGCCCTTTCCAGACACATGCCTTGCCCCAGGAGGCACGTGAGGCCAGGCTTGGGGAAGGACACGGTGGGAACTGTGCTTCCAAGGAAGCTTCTGCAAGGAAGTCAAGGCCTCTACTTCAAGGTAGTGCAGCCCTAAGCAAAGGTGAAAGATGTATAGGAAAGGAAAGTGGAAAACATACCAGGACTCATGTCACTGAAAGGGCAGGAGACAAGATCCTGGAAAGTGCAGAAGAAAAGATCCTGGAAACTTCATCTGAGTCCAGCGATGAAGCCCCTTGGACCAATAAAAGTGGTAGAAAAAAGACTGGAATGGACAGCACTGGAAGCAGTGAAGAGGAGAGAAGATCTTTGGAGGAAGATGGCCCCAGTGAGAAAGAAGCAATGTTGCAAGAGCTTCCTGTAGTCCAAGGAAAAGGCTGTGAGAAGCTGCTCCATGAAAGCAATGAAGCAGCTAGTGAAACTGAAAGGGTGCAGGTAGCCAGGGATGGAAGGGAGGAATGTGAGGATGAAGGATTGGCAGGGTTAGAGGTAGAGGAGAAATTGAAGAAGCAAGATGGCACACCAACACAAAGAACATCTACTCTAGCTGCGAGCAGTGAGGAAGATGATGATGCAGCTGTTTCGGGGTCCCAACTCAAAAGATCTAACAACAGAGAAAAAGACAATAATGAAGAAGTTGAGGAAAATACATTAGAGAAGGACAATGGTCAAGACATATTGAAAGATGAACATGATCCTTCTAACAGCGGTGGGGAGAACAGCACTGAAGTGAGTGCTGACAAAGGAAAAGGAGCAAGAAGTAACCTGCTGTCTAGGGCTGTGAAAGCAAAACGCACTGACCTTAGCAAAGTCCTTCAGGGGAGTGAAGAAGAGAAGGTGGGTGATGAAGGCGGCACACTGGAAGATAGCCCTTTGTGTGAGCAACAAGTGGTGTGGAAAGAGCAACCCAGGAACTCTGATACTCCAGAACAAAGAGAAGTGGAGGGACACGTATGGACAGACAGGTCCTCCTTAGGTTGTAGCAAGCAGAGGCTAGCAGTGATGATGGTCACAAACAAATGCTTGTCTTCATCCCAAGTTCTTTTCAATATGAAAAGTAAAACTAAAGTTGCTGAGATGAACTCATTAACAAGATGTAAAACAAATTCTGTCCAGATGGCTTTGGAAACCAACCCTCACCCAAAACGAGATGAAAGCATCTGTTCCAAACCTGCCATGCTAGAAACTGTCAATACATATAAAGAGCCTGAAATAGCTCAGAGTTTGTCACAGAAAAGATCAAATCTTTCAAGTATTTCAAACTACCCCTCTGTTAAAAAAGCATCTGATAATCCGCTCCCTTGCAAGAGGAAGAAAGTTAAAGTTGTTGGGAAGGTTAAACTGGGTTTAGGCCAGAATCTAGAGATGGAAAAAGAGGAAGCAGAGGACGAAGTGAGTGCAGATGCATCTTCTGAAAAAGACAATGTGCCGGATGGGAAAGGATCCAAGCATTCCCACACCCTTTCTACTTTCAAAAGAGTCACCAGCTGGCTCAGTCAAAAACCTGCCAAGAAAAGAAGCCTGAAAGCTCGGCTTATGAGCGTAGCCCGTGCAATTGGTGTCTCGAGATGGCTTCTGAAGAAATTTGGGAAAAGGAAGAAGAGCAGCAAGCCGTGTGGAACCAGAAGGAGAATGGCAATCAGGATTGTGAGCTCCTCTGGGTTGGGTGGTAGGCCTGGCAAAAGCTGCCCTGGTGCAGTGGGACAGCTGGGGGTGGAGGAGCTGAATGACCAAGAATCTTCTTGGCCATTAGTAGAAGGAAAAGGTGGTGCTGAGATGACAGAGGACCTGAGACATCTGGATTTCCATTCTAAAGGTTCCCCTCTTCATGCAACCACCTCCTTCCCATACTTCCTTAGCTTGGATGATGAGGAGGAAGAGAACAATGCTGCTGATGCCAGGTTTGCTGTAGTGTTCCCTAGAGTGCACGCCATTGTTCAGACAGAGCCCTCCTCATCTGGGAGCTCTGGTTATTCCTTGGAAAAAGGGAGAGCTAAATTGGGAAAAAAATCTGTGGCACCTGTGCAACAGGATTGCTGGTTCAATTGTGACATTCCCGGATCTTTGATGGATCAAATCCCCCAGAGAAACAGCCAGCCACATTCCTGCAGTGGTGAAATATTTGCATCAACAGCAGGCAGTGTAAGAGAGGTAGAATCCAGTGCAAGGCAGTACAGAGTGATGAGACTAACGAGCTCCTCGCCTCGGCAGATCAGGACTCCTGAGGGAGCTGCCACATCCCAGTTCTTCACTGCTGGGCAAGACTTGTGGTCTCGCCACAAAGACACTAAACTCTCCCTTTCTTCAGAAGTGTCTGGAAATTACTGTTATGCTCTGGGCTTCCTTCCACAGCCAGAGGAGGATTCCAAGTATGTGACAGATTATTCCAGTGAAGTAGATATCAAAGAAAACTCAGGTGTCCTTCAGGCTGTACAGTCAAAAGCCACATCTTGTGTTCACTGGTCTCAGCAGCAGGCTCAGGGCTATGATCCCGCAGCGTGGCTGACCTCTGAGCTGCTGCTCCCACGGCTCACTATTGAGAACCTGAGCAAATGGACCATTTACAGAGACCCACATGTGTCAAAGAGTCATGGGATGAAGGACTTAAGGGATCAGTGGGAAGCAGAAGATATTACTGAGGATGTATTGGACATGGATCTCATGCAGAAACAAGTACAGGTGATGTCTTCAGGAGTCAT
>JAUBOD010000420.1:245062-259726 GCA_032353885.1 Nothura maculosa | reverse complement strand
GCTCCTGATGCAGCCTCTGCTTTCCAGGAGACCTCCTAGGCAGGCAGAAATACCCCAAGGGGAAGAAACATTTTTAGATTGCTATAGCTAGAAATACAGAGAAATGTATTCAAGGTTTTCTTTTAGAGGCAAGAGCAAGAAACACAGATCACTTCACCCCATCCCTCAGGATGGAAACAAAGCTGGAAACTGGCTGACACCAGGTCCCACTGCCCTGTGCAAAGCAAAGAGCACTCAGTGCTGGAGCCGTTTGCTCGGACCAGCCGGAAAAGGCCATTTAACCCTAGTCTCAAAAACGACCTTTTTCACGGCAAAAGGCCCCTGCTCTGCCTCCCTGCTAAGCTGCACAGAGCTCTTTCTGTGGGGCTAATTTTCCATCCACCCCCATCCTGAAGAAACCAGCTGGTTCCGATTTCTATTCCTTCGCTTTGGGTTTAAAAGAACAAAGAAAACCCTTTCTGCATTGCATAAACATACAGAAAGTAATTTTACTTGGCACCGTAGTATTAAAGCCCAGCATGCAAAGGAACAGCCAAGGTCTCTCTCAGTCCTCGATGTTTAGGAAAACTGAACTCCAAGCATCCCTTTGTTTGGGTAACCAAACCAGATGTGCACCAGGGAACTCCTGGCTCGTTCTGGGTCTTTTGCCTTTGCGCTATGGCTAAAAAAAAAGGAAATTAAATTGCAATGTTTAAGTTCCATAAAACTCTGTTGACTATTACGACACTCCCAAGCTAGGAAACTTAATGACATAAGAGCCTTAATCCATCTGCATGTCCAAAAGCTTCTTTTAGGCAAGACTCTACCTATTTCCCAATCTTCTGTTCCACCAAAAGTGCAGTTTTACCTTCTGTAGCTCTCCTGCAGGTTTATTCACTGTGACACCTTGCACAGATTTGCTTATGGGGGCAAAGAACAGCCAATATTGGTGACAAACCTGAGGTGTCCAACTTTGACTAGGTTAGTAATGCCAATACTGTGTTTGGAACACATTTTGAGTTAGAACTGCAGAGCTTTCTAGAAGACAATGGAAGTCTTGAAAAACTTGAAGAACTTCTTTTCTTGAAAAAAAAAAGAGTCAATTATTATCACTGGGAGAAAGTCAAGGGGAGCCCCCGTCCAGCTCTCCGTGCTTGCTGACCTAGGTAACTTTTTAGGAGAAATACCCTATTTTTGCCTTTGCATAACAGTGCAACTGTCCTAACAACCCTCAAAGCCCGGTTTTGAAATGCAAACTGCACCACAATGTGCAGCCAATTAATACTCCTCCACCTTAGCTACTGGGAGCAAGGACTGAGACCAGACAAACTTGTTTTCCTTGTGATCCCCAGCGAGCCCTATAAGAAGGCTGGCGGCAGCAGAGCATTAGCCCATGAAAAGCTTTATCCTCCCTCCGTTTGTTTCTTTGTACAGCAGGGAGTGGGAGGCAGGAGAGCCAGGATGTCTTCCGGAGGCTTTCTGAAGGAGCTGCAGGTCATTGGGGAGAAGCTTCTCCTTAAGCTGCAGCGGCTGCCCAAGGCCGACCCCGTGGAGATCGTGTCCTTCTGCGTCATTCTTCTGTTCATTGGTGAGTTTATCCGTGGAGACAGAGGTGGGTCAGGGTCTCTCTTCTCTTTTACACCCTCAGGCTCTGGTGGCAGGTTGTGTTTTCAGCACTTGTTTTCCAGACCGGGCTCTAGAGCCCAATTTAGTTTCTAAGGTTTAATGTTCAGTGAGCATCTTTGCACACACTTAGGCAGCAACGGAACTCCTCTATTCAGATATTAAACAGCAACATTTAACCAACCCCACGTTGCTGCACTGCTTTGAGGTGGGTTGTGACAAGTGGCATGAGGGAGCTCCCTGCCATGCGAAGCCACCAAGGAGGACACCAAGTGTCCCTTCCTTGCCTACCTCAGTGGAAGCCATGTGCTTCCAACGAGGGTGGCTGCTCACCTCTGGTCGCAGCAGGAGCCCTCCTGCTGCCATCATGGACAGGACAACAAGGCTTGGGAGGATGGAGCCGGCTTCAGCAGTGGGAAAACAAGGAGGAAGGCAGGAAGGGCCTCCCCTTTCCCGCCGCGGCGCCCAGAGGAAGGGTGTGCAGCCACCGGGACGCTCCTCCCCGCGCTGGAATCCAGAACCAGGCACACCTGCTTTGCCTTCTTTCTTTCCCCTACAGCTGCTTCCCCACCGGTCCGGTTCCCGGGAAGCTTTTAACAACCACAGGCTTTTAAGGAACGCAGACACACACACGCACACGTGCTCTTAATGCATTTGGATGGGCTCGACGTGTCATCTTTCTCTCTTCCAGATAAACTAAGCCCTGGCCATTAGGGCTAATGCAGAATACCAGCAGGTTAGCTCACTGCTTGCAGAGGCCCTGGGGGACTCACGGGAACTAGTTTCTCAGCCACTACAAGTGGCCATCTGGCCAGTGAGCAGGGCCACTAACAAGCCAACCAACACCCCTATGGCTCTTACTGAGACCTGACATGGGCTGACATTTGTCCAGCTGAACGGAGAACTAATACAAGGGGGAAGAACTTGGATGGAGGAAGGTAGAGGACAGAGGGCAAAAATCAACAAGAAATCAAGCTTCGCTCATCAAACAGCTTAGGAATCCCAGGGCAATTCTCCCATGTTCTCTCTATGTCACGGATCAATATTATTTTCTGCTCTTTGCAGGCACTGTGCTGGTGATGATGGTCATTGCCTGCAGCTGCTGCTGCTATAGCTGCTGTACCTGTGGTGGCCGAACGGAGCACAGGCGGAGGAAGATGCAAGTCCGCCCGGCTGCGCATCCGTGAGGTGGAATGGGAGCTGCCATGACCTGCTTCCAAGGACACGCGTGGCCGTCAGGATTCAGTCACACCGGAACGACTGTCTACACTAACTCGTGGAATATGGCAATAGCAACATTAATGAACATGACTCAGAGGACCACAAATCACAACCTGGACTTCGTGCTTCCTGCTGGGCTCCACGGTGTGACCACAAAGGTCATGCTAATGCCACCTGGACGTCAAGGGCTCCTTCATCTGGGGTGGAGTGGGGTGCATGGACACGCGCTGCCAAGAGAACAGACCCACTTGCCCCATGACAGCCCTGCAGTTGGGCCAGCCAAGGAGTCCTCATGTGCCCACGGAGCCAGAGACCAAAGCAGAGAACAAACTGCCACGTGGCCAAGCAGGCCCTACCCTTCCTGCAAGCAGCTAACCCGAAGGATCGTGCAGGACACGGGCAAAACCCACTGACATCACTGGGAGGTGCGTGTGCTCAGGAAGGATCCCAAAGCTGCTCTCTCAAAAGCCGTGCATAACAGTGAGATGTTCTCTGAGAGCACCCCAAACCTTCGGAGACGACGTGCCAAGCTGAGGCTCTGAGTGCAGCTGGTCCCAAACGCTCCCTGCTGCTTTCCCTCTGTGTTACAAGGACGTGAAGTGGCCAAAGAGAACGATTCGATTGTGTGCAATATCAGTTGTCCTCACAAAGATGAAGGCAAAAGGGGAAAACTTACAGATGTTACAGCTTAATTTGATCGCTCTGCTACCAGCATGCTCCCTGCCACCCACCCTCTCCGTGGCATTCAGATCCTGCAGGAGTTCTGCTCTTTCTGCATATTGAAAAATATTCTTCTTACAGAGGATGGGAGTCACGAGGGAGGCACAAATTTCCAGTCACTTGAGGGACTCGAGTGCCTGACTCCCTGCTCTGGGCGCAGTGTATTTGGTGGACATAAGCACTGTGCTGCAGGTGTGTTTATTGAGGAAGCCCGAGGCATTCTGGAGGTGACACAGAGTGGTGGGCGTCACTCCAGGGCAGAGATGCAGCAGCTGACAGCTGCGTTTTCACACAGCAGAGCCAAGAAGGGGCTGCACAGCTGCAGTGAACAAGTGCAAATAAATCCCTTTTCCATGCTGCAGGCACTGCGTGTGTGTGGTTTGTGTTCTGGTGAACTCCAGAAGAGATTTTTGTAAGTACAAGGCTAGAGCAGAAGGAATGATATCATAGTGCACCTATTCCATAGGCTACTGGCATTTATTCTAGTCCTAAACAGTTACAGTGTAGCATGAAATCAGGCATCTCAAGCAGGGCATCTACATCATGTAGATAATCCATCTTCTATCCTTGCGGTGAGATTGCTGAGCTTGGAGGAGTCCAAGGGATTGCACATGAATATACCAGAGCCAGCTTCCAAGTAGAGAGCAAAAGCATCAAGTTTTTAAGCAATGAGCTTTTAAATACTCCTCTCTTAAACGGAGAAAGCTTTGTAAAGAAACCTCTTTTTGATGCTTGCACCTGCATCAGTAAAATGAGCCTTGCATCAGTAACTTATGTATACATTGCACTTGCATTTTTGGAAAGAAACTCAATGTTGGTATTTTGCTCTTTTTTGTATAGCTGCACAATGGTATAAATCTGCAACACAGAAGACAGTTTAATAATTAAGAAAAGAAAATGGTTCCACAGGAGGTGGGCATGTTCTTAAGAGAGCAAAGATCTGAGTCCTGACCTGACAACTGCCAGAGAGAGGAAGATTCCCTAGAGCTGCTGCATGCAGAGCCTAACAAAGGACTGGTTTTTATTATGCTATCCCAAGGCTTTCACTCCCAGCAAACATGTGAGAGAAGGATAAGCTCAAGCATTTCATCAGTCCCCTCTAATCAACCTTTAGAGATGCATCACACTGCAGGCCCTGTCAGCTGTGCTGCTTATTTCATTTACAGAGAAGCAGCAGTCAAGGTGACAGGATGTTTTGGAATCCCTCTTTTGCAGGACTCAGTTTAACAGACCTTTTTGTTTCTGAATTATGCCACAAGCCCTGTGAAAGAACAGAGCTTCCTTCCTAGCTTGTGCTAGAGGTGCCAGCTACAGGAATTAAGAGGATCCCACTGAGAAACGTTTCAGCAGTGTGGAATGGGGCTGTGCTAAAGCAGCCAGGAGGAAGTTCCCTAGGTTGGACACACATCAGTGCCTGACAAGCTGCTGTCACCAGGGACGGGCTCAGAGCTGCCAGGCTTTATCTCAACACGAAAGGCCACAATTGCTGGCTGCCCGTGCTATGAGTTAAACCAGAAACAGGCAGTGGGACAGAGGAAGTGGCTCCTCTCTTATCTCTGCCACTGCTGGTTACGGAATTAGAAGCAGAAGATAAACACCCCATAGTTAGAAAAGAGAAGAGGAGAAAAATGAAGCAGGGCTCTAAAGAATGCAGGTGCCTTTCTGGAGAAGAGGAACAGCCATGGAGTGCGTGACACTGCAGAGTAGGGGGTTCCTAGGTTGAATTCCACACACTTGCTCTGCTTAGTGTTTCATCCTGTATGCTCAGGACTATTCCTAGTGTTGATGCATCTGCAGAAGTGTTTGACTGCTTTATTCTGCTAGCTTCTTATATGCAAGAGATCAGGTCGGCCAGAAAGATGCCTGGCAAATTTCTCATCATTTTACTCAGTTCTTGAGATTCTGTTGAAAAGCAAGAGAGCCTGAGTCCCTGCACACACTCAGACAAGTGTCAGGTCTTTTTGGTGTCACCCATTCTCCACATAAAGGGGCCTAGACCACCCTGAGCTCAGGTGAGGCTCTATCTTCTCTGTTCCAAAAAGGAGAGGAAGGTTGAGATGAGCACAGACTGAGGCAAGACTTCTTCAACCACAGCAATTCTCGCACACATTGTAAAAACTGAAGTGAGCCTGGAAGTAACTGCAAGGTGCAACAGTTACTTCATTATAACAGCCTAGTGAAATAGTTTATTTCCATGCAAACCTCAAGGCCAGCCTCTGCAGCAGAAGCCCTTAAAAACTTTGTGGAATGGCTTTGACTCACTAACATCCTTCTGGTTTCAAAGTCACCTCCTTGGCTTGTGACACAAGTTTGCTTTTACATGCACCTTTTATATGCTCTATACATCTCTCTCCAGGAACATTTTATTTGCAGAATCTTCCCTCTGATCTTCCTCAGTTAAGAAGACAACAATTAGTCCATTTTATTGCAGCTAACAGCTGGGCAAGGCTCTGTAACAAATGTACCCACATAAATGGTCATGATGAAGTTTGGACTGGAGGGCAATCCTGTTCACAGCTTCATTTTCAGAATGCCAGGCTCTCAGCTGAGCTTGTCCTTCAGACAGAGCAGGACACCAAGCCCTCTTTTCTCCCCCACAACCTGCAATATCCCCCATTGAAAGGATGTAATGGGAACTAGCAAGATTTGGTTGGAATCGATACAAGCATAGAGAAGAAATGTTAAAATCACAGGTGAATTAAGCCTTTTTAAGTAGGCTCAAAGGCTTTGGTTAGATTAGCCACACCTTTGCAAGAAAGCCAGCTGTTAATCATTTACTGCAATATAAATAGGCAATTTCCATCTTGCTCTGTAAGTCTCTGGGTGCAGTCAGGGGTTCTCACTACAGGTCAAAACCTTCCAGAGGGAGCGGAGCAGCAGCAGCACCAGAAGCAGCGCACGGCACAAACGCATCAGCTCTAGGTATTTGGAACCCTCTATGTAACCTTCCTATTTGAGGACTGGCTATGGTGAGAGGAGAGGGGAACTTTCTGGGGTGTGTGATCACACTGGGCTTCAGCCTCTGGGTCTGCAGAGTGAATAGTGAAGCTCTTCTGTCTATTTTGGCTCCTTTTGTAATGGAAAATGTATCCAGAACTGCCCCCTTGTGCTGGGGATCCATTGGTTAAGGAATGGGCAAGATGTTCTGCCACCATTCCCAAAGCTACAGCATTAACTGAATATTATGTATGCTTAGAAATAAAGAAAAGCTTCAGGAAATGGGAGCATAAGCTTGTACTCCTAGTCAAAGGTGATTTGGTGAGGATGAAGCACACTTGCCACAGCTAATCCTCTCCTTTTGTAGGCTATTAAGGATGTAGACATAAGAGGCAGCACATTGGGCATTAACAGTTTGAAATAATGAACATCTCTTCCTCTGTTAGGCCTCTGCAGTAATATAAGTGAGAAATAATCTTCATTTCAGAAGCATTTAGTAAGAAAGCTTTAGTAAAACCATGAGATGCTGGGTGTTCTTTGGGAAGTAGAAAGCTTTCTATGGCAATAATGACAGCTGGGTCACTAGGCAAAATAGCTGTGAAAGCACAAGTGTGTAGACCCCCCTGAGATACTGGTTTATATTATTACTGGACTTCAGAATTCACAAGAGTGGCCAACTTGCATTTTTAGACCTCTCCATAGGTATCAACCACATTCTCCCACTGAATCTGTTTCTTGTGTGGAGACTGTGCAGTTTCCAGAGACAAAACATGCTGAATATGCTGGGAGAGACTCAATTATTTAAAAAGTGATAAACTATAATTAAATCTTGTTTACCAAAATCTTGGGAGAGTGGAAGATTTCTGCTTTACTCCTCTGTAGATGTGCCTGCTAAGAAGGCCTCAGCTATCTTCCTTCTGGCTTATGCTCCAGATGGAGTGAGGAATGACCCTACCTCTTGGCTCAGGGATACCTGCAGGCACAAAGGCTGTGTGTTGGCCTAGGGCTGTGCATTTTCTGCTCAGGGCACAGACGGGATCCATGAGATGCTGACGTTGCTCTTGTCTAACTCTGGCAGGGGGGAAGGCAGCATGACACCAGGCCAGGAGGCATCCTCCATTCTGGACGACCTAAAGAGACGGATTGAAACAAGTGACTGGGCTCTTGGGGGGCTAGTGGTGATCGGAGCCTTCTGTCTCCTCGTCGTTGCTCTGGTCTTATTCGCTGCCATCTTTGGGTGCTGCTCCTCTCCAAAGCGCAAGTAGAACCACATGGACACAGTGGTGCTGAGCACGGCGTCCCGAGCTTTGCAGTGCGGATACGTCCTGCCCCATCTTTGCAGGAAGCTTCTCATCCACCTCTGGACTTCTTCCCATGCAGCTTTCCTGCATCGAGTGCCATATTCCAGTGCTAGCAGGAAATATCCCTGGAAATATCTCCACTCACTCCACAGCAAATGCAAAACTGTGGCAATCCCATCCAGGAACTGCGTGACTGCTGAATGCCAGAGTCTTTGCCTGACTTTCACCTTTCCAGCAAAACCAGAGGATGGAGATGTTAAACCATCAACCCTCACCTGAAACTGAAGATGCCTTCAACTGCTCCAGGTTTATGTTTTCCTTCTGTCTTACAGCTTGACAACAGGGGACTCTCACCAGCACAAGCTCCATATGACCTTTGTCTGAATGTCTCTTCTCCAAAAGCAGCTTACACAAATACTCTCCTGACATGCTCAGACATAGCCTAAATATACCATGAAAAAACCTGCCTATCCAAATAGAAGTTTGTCTTCATTTCCTTTTAGACTCCTGCAAGATCAGAGTTTCAGGTTTAAAGAGCATCCTAGTTCCCTGTAGTGTCATGTACCTACTTCTGGCTTATGCAAAATTACTTTGATCCAATACAGCTCTCGCAACATAAGCGTCTACTCCAAGACAACAGTATCACAACTAACTTTACTGACAACCTATGCAAGGACTCAGGGGAAAAACAAATGTTGAGACATTTTCAGGATCAGCATCTAGCCCAGCCTCTTGTATCAGGTAAAACCCAGACAAGCAGCCATCTGGCCATTCTTGCTGCGAGTAGGTGCCATGCAATGGAAGGAGAGCTGCTTAGATTTCACCTAAGTGGATCAAACTCTTAAAGCAGGAAGCATCTTAATAGCTACTTCCTCAAATCCCCTTACCTTAGGGACAAAAATGTTGCCTCAGATAGCCCAGCACTTCCCGGCCTGCTCTGCTGTGCTGTATTTCAGCACAGGTGAGGCTATTACAGAATAATGCTGTAAAAACAGGATTTGTTTTCCAAACATGACCAGAAACACAGAACATGCTCACAGAGGCATAAGATGCCACATCCACCCTGAAAAAGCTGCCTTAGACAATGCTATAAAGAATGAAACTAAATGCAGACCTAAAAACAGAATGACTAATGTTGACTGTTTTCACTTAGTGAACACACACTGCTCTGTTACTGGCAAAATTACAGCTTTGATGTCTCATCCAGCCCAGCAATCAGTACAATTGCAGCTTACAAATCATGAGCTAAATCTGAGTAACGTATTGCAGATGCTGGTCTGTGTTTGGATTGGACAAATCCATAATTTGAGCCTGTTTCTGAAGGGTTCTAAGCACCATCAGCTCCTTCTGAGGTCAGTGAGAGCCAAGGATACCTTGTATTTTGCAGAGTGGAGCCCCTGAGATTCAGTGCAACATTAAAGCCAAGCACTTCTACCCTACACTGATGGTCTTCAGCTTGTCTATCTCCTTACACGGAGACAGGAATAAAAAACGGGGGTAACTGCAACACAGGCAATCCACCACAATAAAACACAATTCAGATTAATAGCCAGAGTAATCATAGTTTAATGTCAACATTTTACTACCAGACTCTGAGACCAGTATCTCAGTTAACTCAGGTGTGGGAGTGAGTAAGAGATGACCAATAGTTTCCTCACTCAAGATAAAAAAGCATTGGGTGGTTCACACACCATTTTCTTTTTTTCTGGTCTTGCGGTTACAGAAAGATCACAGCCATAACAGTGCCTTGGAGGGAAAAGGTCATAATTTTCCCCCCAAATCAAACAGCATTTGAAAGAAATGCACTTACCCCAGCTCCTCGCAGAAGCTGACTATGGCGTCAAAGGCTGTCATCACAGCTTTGTCGGACTCTTTCAAGGTGCCTTTCTTTTCCTGGAAGCAAAGAGGGATGATAACCGTTGTCTTCAGTTAAAATACAAATAGATATAACATCTCCAAGAACAACCAAGTCTAACTCTGCTGAGCTGTGCAGCATAGAAAGAGATACCACCCTTCTTCTGCCCTGCATTTCTGCTCTTGTCACTTCTGCTTGCCCAGGCTTCTCTAGTGGGATCTGACAGCTCTTTCCCTCTCTTTACTCTCTATTGTTATTCCTTGAAACAGGGCTACACACAGGTTCAGAGTCAACAGATCCAGGAAAACATCACTGATTTTGTGCAGATCCAGATGTTACAACAGGTACAAAGCAAACCAGATCTGCTGGACACCATCCCGCACATCCTACCTGGATTTTAGAGAGCTCTTTCTTGATTAGGAAGCTGACTTGATCCCGGTCATTCCTAGAGTAATAGAGGCGGCAGCAGGATGGCTTCCCATCTCTCCCAGCTCTGCCAGATTCTTGGTAATATCCAGCCATTGACTTGGCAATATTCCAGTGAGCAACAAATCTGTGTGTGATAAGACAACAGGAAGCACATGGCTGCAATATTCTCAGACCTCTTTGTGCACTTCATGCAAGCCACCATGTCCCAGGGGCAGGTATTCTATAGATGGGTGTGAGAGAAAATTAAACAGCAAAAATCAAGAAAACCTGTTTCTCTAAATGTGAACATTCCAGAAACAGGTTAGTCTGGAAGTAGCAAGGTCCTAGACATTTGTTCCCCACTGGGAAGATTATGGAAGGAAATAATAATCTCAAACAAAGCTGCATTCTCACTACAGAGGATCTGATTCGGTCAAGAGAAAACACCTCTGCTTTTCCCTTCATCCTGAAAAGTCACCACCAGAACTTGTAAGACCTGATCTTATACCTGAAAACATTTGCATGAATAGGCCCTAAAATTCTGCCAACATATAGTCAAGACTAAGTAACAGTACCTTGTTCCCAGGGTCAGACTTTTAATTATTCAAAAAAAAGACTTGTAAAGAGTCACTTTAACTTAATTTCCTGGAAACTACCCAGGTTATAAGGGTGTTTCAGTCAAATTTCACTCTCATCAATCCCCTGCACTTCAGCTACTCTTTGCCGCTTCAGTGTGGATTTTAGAATGTAGGAGATCAGCTCCTTATGGGGTGTTGTGTGAACTGCAGCTGAGTTATGCTACTAAATGACTAAAAGATCTAAATGATGCATCTACTAGATGGTCTCAGCTTGCAGCTCTGATACAGTCCAGCTATGATGTGTCGCAAGGGTAATAGCAGGAATTCTAATGATACAGAACAATTATGGTGACAGTTCCCACAGGAACAGCAACTGGAATCATTTGCAAAGTTTCAAATATTTGGACTAGAGGAATAATTTCAGAATCCTTATTGTCATGTGTGAACTGCTGTTTTTCTCACTGCAGTTTGCAAAGTTTGCAGTTTGTCTCCAAAAGCTTGTTTCTAGAAGTTTCCAAAAGTTGGTTCTCACTATTTTAATAGAGGGTTTGCAAACTATTTTAGGTGAAAATTTCCTTTCTGAGGGTAACATCAAGAGAAGTGAAAGGGACAGCTGTGACTCTCTGGTTGGCTTTTCTTGCAGTCCTGGAGGGTGTGGTAAGAAGCATTTCTCCAATTTTATTAGTTTCTAGGATGACTAGCAAAGCTGATCTCTGCTGCTCTCTTAGTTTCTTTACAAAACCTCTCCATATTTATTTTTGCTGCTTCTAAGGTAGAAAAGCTGTGTTTTGGTGGAATTTAACAAGTGCTGATCAGGCATGTGAGTCAGAGATGGAGGCTTTCCCTCCCTGCTGCTCTTTTTGGTCTCTGGTGGTACACCCAGCCTCACACACCTGACATTTGCCTTGTCTACACCCATTCCAAAACTGATGGTTGCAACAATAACTGGGATCTTCTCCTCCATCCATTCATTCTGGACTGAAGTTCTGTCAGCTGCCTTGAGCCCTGGCAAGTGAAATGAGAGAATGAATGAATAAATAAATAAGAAAATAACAAGATTAAAAGGGAAGTAGAAGTATTCCCTTACTCTTCCACACCCCCATTACTAACCAGCCCCATCACTTAAAAACAGACTAATAAATACAGTCCTCTCTGCCTGTGTTTAAACTGGCCTGGGACCAAGCAGAAGGCCTCAGCACCTGACTCTTCACAGAGGAAAATCTAGCATCCTCCTGGGGCAGATACTGAGGCCATGCAAGATCCAGCACAAATCAAAGTTGTGGAGTGGAGGGAATACCGTTCCATGCAATGCCCTGTACTTACCTCAAAGTCAGCTCCAGTGTCTAACATTGCAAACTAGGCCTAGAAATCTGCTGTCTGGATCACTATGGCCCACACCTTAAACGTGACACAGTTAATTTACCAGTTTCTGAGATGCAGACAGGGCTTCCAGTACCTGCGTGATAAGCCTTGGCTTTCACTCCTCGGTAGCTCAGCTCGATAGCCAGCTGGTCACACACGTCCCTCATCCTGCAGTACACAATGCCACAGCCTGAGTACACCTGTATGGACAGGAGAGAAAACGCAGGACACTGTGGTCAGCTAAGCTTATCTGCAGGATAAGCTAAGGTCATCAGGGCAGAAGAGACAACGGGGAAGCCTAAGACTTGGTTCTTTTCCAAGTTGATTCCCCAACAACCAATGCTGCTGCTGCACAGAAGGAAACCAGACGATGTCCTCATGAATCCTATGAGGCTGAAGGGATGTTCACCAACTATCTCAGTCCTTTTCCACTGCGTACAAGGTAAAAAACAGTCTGTCTCCCTTCTTTACAGATAACAAACTAATGACTTACGTTTCTCTGGAAATTAGTGTTACAGAAGGAAATTTAGCACTGCAAGGGCTTCAGTTCAGCCTTATTCTGTTTTTCCACACTGGACAACCCAAACCTACCATGTTTGTCTGGGAGAAGAAGAACTAAAAGAGAAATGTTATTTGCATATTCTGAACACATGTTAGTTTAGAGCAACCCATTTCTAAGGTTGCTTTTGTTTGAAGGGGACATAGCTTCACATTTTATTTATCCCAGAAGAACTATAAAACATATGTGAAAATTTCTCTTCCAAGGACTTCCTTCCCCAACACAGACCTAAGACTGACTGCAGCATAATTGAAGAATATTTTGGTCAATTCAGCCTTCTTCCCCCAATGTAAAACCTACCCCAGTGCTGTTCTTCACTTCCAGCGCCTTCAGACAGAAATCTTTCAAGTTTGCATAGGGATCAGTCAGGAGCTCCTTGAACTGCACGTCGTAGAACAAGTTAGATCTGAAGCATGGAGTCTTAAAGGTGGCAAGAGGCTGCTTGAGCTGAAGAGCCGCCACAATGTCCTCCTGGACCTGCTTGGTGGCCGTGGCGGTCAAGGCAACGCACGGCGTGTTGGGGATGCGAGAGCGCAAGGTGCCCAGGCGCAGGTAATCGGGTCGAAAATCGTGGCCCCACTGAGAGACACAGTGAGCTTCATCGATCACCAGGTAGGACAAGAGGTTTCGGGACACCAGGGAGTTCAGCGTGGGCTGAAAGGAGGAGGCAGCTGCCATCTCTGGCGTTAGGTACAGGAGCTTCACTTGGGGCTTCTCACTCGCTAGGTCAGCCAGGATGGTCTTCTTTTCCTGGGCTGAAAGCTTGGAGTTCAGAGAGCAGGCTTTGATCTTCAGGGCCAGCAGGTGATCCACTTGGTCCTAGATGAAATACATGAATTTAAAAATATACAGTTAAAAGAAAAGCACATGGAATTGAGGAAAGTCAACCATCATCAAAGACTACTGAGAAGGTCCAAATGCGACCTAACTTTACCTTCAGGATGAGTCTCAAGACAACATCCACATACAATCTGCCTATTTAGAACCTCATCTCGAGCTGCCCTTATCTTAAATTGCAACCAAATCTGTTTAGTTCTATCATCCACAAGCATGTTTGTGTCTCTGTGCTCTTTAAGACAGTCATTTTTGGGAATATCATCAGGAAAAACAGAAAATACCTTGCATACGTGCTAAATATCTTGTCATATGCAGACTGAGTTGAAATAAAAGCCACCTACACATCTCAAGATTTACACTATCAAGTTGTCATACACAGAAAAAGAATAACACCACCTATTTGAAATAGAGCACATTTCATTCCAAAATATCTGAAGTTTATAAACATGATTGAGGTAAGACAGAACAAAAGGTTCATGCAAACCACTACGGCAAGAGAATCAAGTCTGGATGAGAATTAGGCCTTGAAAATGAAGAAATATGAGATTACATTCAAACGAGCTCTGGATACAGGAATTCGTCTGCCTGTTCTTGCATGGAGCTATGAACTTGATTTGCTTTTCATCCTGAAAGATGGATACTTGAACAGTTCACTCGGTAGTTGCTTTCAGTGATTAACTACCTCTCATTGCTCAATTTTCACATGCCTGTGTTTTATTTCAAGGTAGGTGCCATTCAGGCTGTATCCACTGATCTTCACCAGGTCTCACTCATTAGATTGCTGCCAATATCCACTGCTCCCTGCCCACAAAGTCAACTCGCACTCTTCCCTATGAGAAACTAAACATGTTAAACTCTAAATTGGACCATACTGAAATGATCATGAGCATCTCAGGTGCAGCCACCCTGCCCGAGGGCTGCATGAGACGACCTCAGAGCTCACAGCAGCTCTGTTCCATAAACTTCTCTGAGCATATTTGTCACCAACACGTGATTTTTTTTTTGTTTTATCACTCCTAGTTCACTGATAAAAATTACTGCCTGTGCTGGAGTTGCTGCTAATTCCTCTGAAGCTTAATTAGACTTTGTCTCACTTGCAAAGAATTCACTGTTTATGACTGTTTCCTGAGATGGGTCACCAAGTCTTAGTGCACGTAGTAAGAGATAACAGAGGAATTAAAACTAAGCAGCGAGCTACAACAGCAGATATCATGCAGTATTAAATTGATGCTATACAGAAGTTTCTCTGCTGCTTCGGCTGCTCTTGCAGGGAAACATTTCCCC
>JAUBOD010000420.1:230530-243535 GCA_032353885.1 Nothura maculosa | reverse complement strand
GCGCCCCCGCCGCGCTCCTCGCCCAGGGCGGCGCCGCTGCGGGGGGGCGGTGCGCGGGCCACCCCCCGGGGCGGCTGCGGGACGCGGATCCCGCTGCGGGATCCTCGCCGGGGGACGCGGATCCCACCGTGGGGGCGCAGATCCCTCCGCGGGGCGCGGGACCCTCCGCGCCGGCCCCGCCCACTCCGCGGATCCCTCCGCGCGCCTCTCCCCCCGGCCTCGCGCCCCGCGCTTGCTGCGGGTTCCGCACTTGCTGCCGCGGCGCCGCGCGATGACGTCAGCAGCACGCCTTAAAGGGCCAGCGTCTTCCTCCTCCCTCCCCAAAACAAACAAACCCCAAACCAAGCCCAACGTTTTTACTCGCCCTTTCCCGTCCCCCGCCCGTTTATCCCTCCCGCGCCGCTCTGACAGGGAGTTAACGGGAGCCTCGTTAAGGTGGGAGGAGGAGACGGCGGTTGCTATGGCGACCGCGCTGATGGCGTCATCGCCGCGCGCCGGCGGCGCCCCCGGCGCGCGGAGAAGATGGCGGCGGCGAAGCGCAGCGTCCTGTCGTCGCTCGCGGTTTACGCCGAGGACTCGGACCCCGAGTCGGACAGCGAGGCCGGCGCGGGCGGCAGCGACGGCGGCGCCGCGGGTGAGTCCTCCCGTGCCCTTCCCTTCGCTTCCCTTCCCTTCCCTTCCCGTCCCGTCCCGTGCGCCGGGCGGGCGGCCCCGCGCCAGCCCTCACGGCCCGCTCGTCCCGCAGGGGAGAAGGGCGGCCTCGTGTCCGTGGGCTACGGCGAGGACGACTTCACGCGCCTGGACGGCGACGAGGAGGGCTACGAGGAGGAGGACGACGAGAACAGCCGGCAGTCAGTAAGTAGCTCCCAGGGCGGGCCCTGCGCCGCGCACCGAGCCGCTCGCTGCCCCAACGGCCCCGGGCGCCTTCCTCCCCTTCCCTCCCTTTCCCTCGCTTCCTTCCCTTTCCCTTTCCCTCGCTTCCGTCCCTTTCCCTTTCCCTCGCTTCCTTCCCTTTCCCTTTCCCTCGCTTCCTTCCCTTTCCCTTTCCCTCCACTCTCCTCTCCATGTAGGAGGCGCTCGCTGTGAAACCTGTCCACACTTTAACGCAGCCTGTGTTAGTTATTATCGACTCTTTGTGGAAAAATGACCCATATAGGTCAACAATCACCCACAAATTGATGTGTTTCTTGGGCAGAAATAGCATCTACTCGAGGCTTGTGAGAGGGGCACGTTGTAGCATGATCGCCTGGCGCATGAAAAGTTGTGCAGTTTCCTAAATTATTCTTTTGTCAATGACTTGACCCACTGGATTGTCTCGCTGTAACAATGTCCTGTCTAGCTGTGAGTGACTTCTGTTTGTCACCAATTCACTGCGTGTCTCCCATAACATCTTAATACCGAGACAGCTAGTGTGTGCGGAAGCAGGGTGTGAAGTTCACTATAGAAGTAGCTAAACCCTCCAAAGAGAAAACAGATCTGCCAAGGGA
This sequence comes from Nothura maculosa, assembly GCA_032353885.1. NCBI lineage: Eukaryota > Metazoa > Chordata > Aves > Tinamiformes > Tinamidae > Nothura > Nothura maculosa. The sequence goes on along the minus strand of JAUBOD010000420.1, from coordinate 242,048 downwards.
TTGCAGGAGCAACACAAGAGGACTTCTCCAGGGACCCCTTGTCTCCTCTCTTTCCCCTCAACCTGTTGCCTGTCACAATAGTGAGGATGTGTTACTCTGGCTTTAGTTTTTGTGGCCACTCTGCAGAGGAGGGAGATAAGATTCTGCTACTCTAGCTCTTTTTCAGTGAAATCTGGTTAGTGTGTGTTAGGCTGTGCCCTCACAGAAGCTCCCTGTTTCTCCCAGGTGCTGTTTCGCTATTAGTGACTCACTAGTAGAAAGGAAAATAGATGAGTTTTGTTCTTGCTTTGGGTTTTATTCTATTTGTTCTTGGAGAAAGCTTAGCTGGAAGCAGGATTATAGGAGTAAATTCTGACTGTTCATCAAAAATGAGTGTTTTTCCTCCAAAACATTTGGAATCTCTTTCAGTGAGTTATTTTCCAGTTTAAAGGGAAGTGGCGGATAGGAACCATCTGGTTCCCAAGAACTGTTATGAGCAGCATCAACAAATAGGTGCATAGGCAGGGTACCTTGATGACCTGCATGCTCTGCAGTGTCAGCCCAGCTGTCCCTCATCTGAGAGCTGCAAGGTGCAGCCCAGATAACAGCGATTGCCCAGGTTGCTCCAGGGGTTAATCTGTGGTTCTGACGTGTGTCTGTAGCCACTCACACTGCAGATCAATGCAGGGCTGGACTTTGTCACTCAGGGTGCTTTCTGTGTAGTTTTGTTGCAGGAGAACAATGCCAGTGTCTTATATTTTTGCCCAGAATCAATAGTGTCCTTGTATTTTCTTGTGCTAGTAGCTTATACCGACTTCTTAGTTCTTTTTAGAAAGCAGTGCAAGTTGGACTCTGCATATTTGAGTTTTTTTACCAAAATACTTCTGTTACATTAGCTACCTTGCGCATATTTAAAAAGCCTCTTTCTTTTTTCTTTCTCCTCTCTAACATTTTTTAGTTTAGCATCACTCCATGTGAGGATTTAGTGGGGTTTGGGGTTGGTTTCAGTTACTCATCATTAACGTGAATGGATAAATGGCTCCATTCACTTTTGCTCTGTTGAAAGTGGCCTGTCCTTTTACTAAGGAGATGTGTGGAGAGGAAGTGAATCTGAGTTGTGGTTAAGCACCAGGTCACCTTTTCTAATTTTACACTTTTATTAAACTTTGACTCATTGGCCTAAATTATTGAAACATGTGCACGTTCCAGAAAGGTAAACTGGAGAATAACTGGAATGAAAATGAGATGTGATGTCTAATTCTGTGGGATATATGTGTTAATTCAGTTAGAATTCACTGACACTATTGCACGATCACTCGCTAACTGCCCTGACAGAACTTACTTGTGGGCTAACACCCTGGCCAGTTCACTATGACCCCTTCCTTTTGGCTGCATGTAGTCACCTCACTCCTTTTTGTTTTTCTTTTGGAAGCTAAAATATTTCATTGTTTTGGGGCTCATGTCAAAATTGAACAGCAAAGTTTGGAGGAAAAGCCATTCTCCTGAGTGAGCATGAAAAATTCTTCTGCTCCTCCAATTTGTTTAATACTTAGAAACATAAATATTTTTGTCGGATCTCCAATGAGGATGGGGCTGTGGGACACTAGGCTTAGCTCTCAGATGGAACTACAGCTGTCACTGACTTAGAGCACAGAGGTTTTCAAGAAGTCTTGACTGTTGTTTTTTAGCTCTCGGGGCAGAAATTTGCCCAACTCTTCAGCTTCCGTTTGGATATAAGGGGCGAGGGGAAGACTTAAGTGTTCATCCCACCATTCTGTACAAGTTTGATATGAGCTGCAAATAAGATCATTAGAGCAGTGCACAAATAAGATGTAGTGTCAGCTTCCATCACTGGGGCCTTGAGGCTTTAGAACTGTCCTCTGTGTGTTGCTGATGCTGCTTGGGAATTGAGTAGGTCTTTGCAAATGCTGCTTTTTCTGTGAGTACTGCAGAACAGGAGCATGTGCAAAAAAAAAACCCCAAAACTGAAAGAGTCTGAATAATGAAGTGACAATTTGTTATTTATTTATCTTTTCCCCCAGTTCTTTTCTTTCTTACTACCTAGTTTCGAGCATCCAGAAGTTTCATGAGTTCTGTGGGGGTGGTCTGCTAATTAGTGATTCTTTTGCTTCAGACAATCAAAGAAGCCCCAGCGCCTGGTGGTTTCCACAACTGCAGGACTTTCCCTTTGAAAGTGGGTGGGACACAACTAACTTCTGTGGAAAGGGTCTTGGACTTCTGCTGGGCTGCAGTTTGCAAGCCCTTTGCTGAAAGTACAGTAACTTGCCAAGCCTGCTCTTTAAGCTTAATCCTGTAAATTCTTGTCTTGTAGGAAGATGACGATTCAGAGACTGAAAAACCTGAGGCTGGTGACCAGAAGGTATTTGGAAGTGTGATGGCGTGGTGGTGGGGGGAAGCTCAGTATAAGAGGAATAAGCCTGAATAACATCGGTTGTTTGGGGTGTATGATATTCTGAGGCTACTTTCATACTCTGTTTTTTTTTTGTTTTTTTTATAGCTGCAACATGATTTTTGTAAGGCTTTAAAATGTGCCTTCTGCCAAAGGCAGTGAACTGGTTAGACTATGGGCTGAGTAATGTGAGGATCTGGTTCTGGACTCATGAACTTGGTCTTCTCATTAATAAGATCTGAAGTTGACTTCTACATCTCACTTATTTTGCATAGATAGATAAGATGTAGTTGTCTACAGATTTGTTTTATTGTTTCTGATCAGCATTAGTTGAAAAACAACTCAATGAATAAGCAATTTTGTACTTCTGGAGATCAGGAAACACAGAAAAAATCAGCTCAAATGTCCCTGTTTCTCTTTCATTTTCAATAAGGTTATTTTGCAAAGGTATTTTAAAAAAATATGCTAAAGTGACAGCTATCATAACTATGTGAATAATTGAAGTCCCCTTATTCTGGAACTACATCTCGTGTTTTGAATAATAGGTGTTTAACAGAATGTAGGAACACATAAGGCAAGAGGCGGGGAAAGGCCAAGTCCATTTAACAGTTGCAGAGAAATGTGCTCTGGTTTCTATGTCAAATCAGTTCCCCATGCAGTATGGGAACTCTGTGGAATATCGAGTGAATAACGATTAAAAGGTCTCTTTGTTACCCAGGGGCTTTCTTGAGGGTGCAGAGCATCTCCAAACCTTGCTGAGAAAAGCGTGGAGCCAGGCTACAAGCTGAAATTCTGTACAGTATTTAATAAAGGGTTTTTGGGGGTTATTTAGCTATTATATGTAACTTTGCTCTTCCAGAGAACAGTTACATGTAGCAAGGAAGCAGCATTTCAGTTTAATATAGGGAATCAAATGTCTGGTACCTTGGATATACTCTGCAGTAAGAACTCTAAGTGCTCAAACCTGAACTTTTCCTCTCTTTAAAGAGAATTTACTCTTTGAATGAAGGTGATTTGGTAAAGACAGCAGGGAGTCGGAGCTGAACTTCAGTTGCAGGCTTCTATATTGCCCTTACTAATCGTCTTGAGACAAAAGTGAAAAAGGCAGCAGCCTCCTGGAGTTTTTAAGAATCCAGCTAAATAGCCAGCAGGCCCTGGAAGGAGTGGGAGAGAAGCACGTTGCAGTTTGCTGCGTGGCACTGCCAGCTGCCCTGTGCTGCATTGATGACAGGGCAGCCGTGTTGCTGTGAACCATCACATGGGCACCAATTTGTACTAACCACCTCACTGAGAAATTCAGGGGTGGAATATTGCTTTTACAGTAACGTTACTCAGAGCAGTAGCCTGTGTTTCCTGTTGCTCTTTTCCACCAAGTGGCAGTGTTCTCCTGGCTCCTCTCCTTGCTCCCAGAGTTGTGGTTACGGTAAATCCAAGGTGTGGCAGGAAGTAGGGAGCTTGATTAACTCACTTTTGGATAACTCTCTCTTTTGTTCCAGCTGAGTATTGAAATTGTTCTTGCTGTGTGAGTTATCATGGTAAGCAATCACAGATCTGGAGACACGGCTGAATAGATGGAATAGGTTCTTTATTTGTGACTAGAGCTTTTCCAGGATTTGAAGAACAATCCTTCAAAAAGCTGTTATGCCTGAGACTGAACCACTGCAGCTGATCAGTTCATTATAGAGCTTCTTATAACCCCTGAACATTCGTCCCACATTGTTTCTGCTGTTTGCACCCCAGAACACAAGGTAAATGAATTACATTGAGCTTGTGTCTCAATTGAATAATTAACCAGGACACTTCTAACTACGTGAGACCACACAGAGGAGTTCCCATGTACCTGATGTGTCCTGGGATTTGTTGTGCACTTGAACAGTAGCAAACACAAGCTCTGTAAGGCTCAATTTTGTCAATTTTGGGTATAGACTAAAAGCTCTGACAGTTTTAACAGTAAAACAATACTGGTTGCATTAACCCCTGTATCTCTCTCATTTTGATTGCAGTGAGCATGCCTTGTTGCTATTGATTAAGGCATTTCTGTCCACTTTGGCAGCCCTTGGTCCTCACCAGGGACAAAGGCAGAACTGAGGGCTGCCTGAGGCTGCAGCTTTCCCCTTCCTTCTGCTGCGTTTTGAGCAGCAAGTCCTGATAAGCTCTTTCAAGTTCAAACACTGCTATGATGTCAGACTGCTGTTTTCTCAATAGCCCCAGGAGATAAGTTGAGGTTTTCTGTAAAGCTGCCCAAGAAATGGGAGTGTCTGGAGGAGATGATTGCTTTCAGATGATTGCTGAAGTTTAAATATTCTTCCAGAGCAGACTTTTGCCCCATAGGATACTTTGCTCCCAAACACTTGTTAACCAGCCCTGAACATCAAACACTTCTAGCAAAACCCGGTATCTTCCTTTTAAATTTAAGTAAGATTGTCCAATACACAGCTGTGTATTCTCACTACACATGAAAAGCAGGAGATTCAAATCTACAAAAAACTAATTGGCTTCTAGAATTACACTCTAGGAAGATGTGTGGGCCCAGAATGTGGGGCACGACATGATTGTTATTGGCCCAAATGTCTTCAGTGGTGCCTACATTTAGGCTTAAGTAGCAGTCACCTGTTGCAAACAAACTACTGCATTAAAAGAACCTCAGAAATGAAAGATTTTTCTTGGAAGGGAAGAGAAACACTCAGCAGAAGTTGCTGGCGAAGAGGTGATGTTCAATAGCTTGTGCCCTGCAGTCTAGTTGGACTCTGTGTCCCCTCCTCAGCTGGTGGAACTGTGGATTTACAACCCAGAGCTTGTGGATGCTGGTCTGAAACTGGTGTTGGGTGGCAGTTGTTGTGCTTGGGGTGACAAGGGTTAAAGGGCTGTGCAGGGAGTGCAGTTTGCTTGGGCTCTTGCCAGCAGCAGCCTTGGCAGGGCAACACAATGCAACCCTTGGAGCTCACTAATGAACCAGCCCTGCAGGAAGAAGCAAATAAATGGTAGGAGAAGCTCTGAACTCGTGTTCCAGGCCTTACCTGGTGGGTCTGCAGTGTCACATCAGTGTCACATTGTGGGGCTGGGGAAATAGCAGGTTGCAAGTGGTGCTCAAGGCACAACCCAACCCTTGTGCTTCGCTTAGTGTTGGGGGATCATTAACTCTCAAGCCTTGATTATGGTATCAGAACTAGCATGGGAAAGTTGATTAAATATCACCACTCCCTTCGCAAGTGAATGGCTGACAGGCAGTAACAGTTTCTGAAAGCAGGTAACTGCCTTGATATTTTTGGTTTCCTTTTATTTTAAGGAACTCCCTGCTTTCTTCTGGCATTGTACTGAGAGGCAGCCAAAGCAGGATCTTGTGGAAGCAGCAAAAAGGAGGCAAGTTTGAAGAGAAAAGCTGCATTCCTGAGCGTAGCAAAGTAGTACCCATCAATAAAACTCAGATTTGTTTATCTTTTATTGACCCAACCTATCTGCAAAATAATTTTATGTACTATGATGCATGGGTGTATACCAGTATTTAGAGGATTTGGGTCGCAGTAATTATGTTGCTGCCCTTTAGCTTGTGTCTGTTGAAATACAAAAAATAATATTTATTTCAGGTGAAAAATGAGGCTGTAGGAATCAGTAAGGGAGTCTGTGTGCAATAATGCAATCTCCAACTTTATTTGGTGAGGCATTTTAGAATTTCTGTGATCAAGATGCATTTGTGAAACCAGAGTCTTACTCTGTTTGAATCTGCTTGGTAACTTTGAGCTAAATGTAACTGCCCTATTCTGAATGGAACAGGGGGAAAGTGTATTTGGGGAAAACTTGGATCAATAAATTCCCAATATGAACACACTGATTGTGTGCTGTGGAAAGGCTCTCTGTCTTCATCAGAGTTAAATTTTATTATTTCTCCTTCCCTCCCTTGCCTTTTGATACTACCCAAGTTAGTATTTGGGCATCTAGTGGAGGGAACTGACCCAAGAGCACCTGTATTTCCAAAATGGCCTTCAACTATAGATGAAAGTGCTAATGTGCATCATTGTGAACACTTTTCATGTGCAAATTGTATTTTGAGGGGTAAAATCAGTGGAAAACAACCCCCTGGCAAGCTAATTTCTCTGCCTGTGAGCACAGGCTGGAGCTTCAAGTGGCTGCCTTGCACATGCAGATTGGTCTTGTCCTGTAAAAGTGCATTTAAAAAAAACCCTTGCTTTTAGTATACCTGTAAAATAGTGCCTGCACTTGCAACTTGACAGTTTTTGCCTCGTTTTGGGCTTGGTGAGCTGCGTTCTGGTGCCAATGGGGCTGGGATGGGTGGCTCTGCAGCAGGCAGCGCTGGGCACAGGCCTTTAGAGGGAGCGCCCTTAGTTCAGCCTCTGGTGCTGTGGGCTGCACATTATTAAAATAAGTCCTTAGACACAAAACAGCTGCTGGCTGTCCAGGCAGTCACTTCTTCAGGTAGTTGGCCTTAGTTCTTGCAGGAGAAATCAGTGGTTAAACAGTTTTCTTTGCAGAGAACCAGCGTTCAAGGTCTTGGGGGATTTGCCCCTTTTCCACAGAAGTGCCTGTACCTGGAAACCTCTCTCCATGTCTGCAGCTCTGCCTGCCTGCAAGGGAGGTAGATCAGAGCATTGTTGGCCTTCAGGTTGACTTACCTACTTGAGAGCTGCTGGCCTTGCTCCAGCTCAGAGCTATTTGGAGGATGAGACATGTGCACAGACGTGTTTGTTCCTTCCTCCCCGCCGGGCATACGTGCTGCAACAGACCCCTCGCTGCCCGCAGCGCCGAATACCACAGATTACTGACACAGGTGTGGCTTGCTTTTCTCCAAGGAAAGACTCAGGCTCCTTCTGTTTGTCTCTAAATGTGAAGAAAAGGCCTTTTGGGAGCTGCTTTCCGTGCATTTTTCGCCTGGTGAATGCTCCTCACATTCATTTTTTGTTGCAGTTCTTTCTTTGCAGTATTGAAACGGGCTGCTCTAGACTTGCATGTTGGCATGTGACAGAGTGAGAGTCCTGGAGTCTCGGCCCAGACAGACAGATGGTCTCAAATGCCACAGATGCATTTGCAGAAATGCAAACACCAGATAGTAGATTCTTCCAGCAAAAACTGCAAAATCTCCATAGAATCCCCTCCAGGAGGAGCAGATTCCCTGATGATGCTACTTCCTTTTACACTTTGCCTCTGCTGTAATGCAAGAAGCAGGATTTTCCAGACAAAATCCTTGGGAAGAAATCTCACACGTTAATTTTGGCACCATTCTTGAGCCTTGCTCTTGCTGCTGTTGAAACTTAAGTTTTTCTCACAGTTCAGCTTCACCTTCTGCTTGATTCTTCCCTGCAACAATCTGAAAAAAATAAAACCTTTAAGGTAACTTGATTCCCCTCAGGCCCAAGCAAGCATTGCTGGTATTTATCTTCTGAATTCCTGCTTCGTTATGAGAAGCACAAATGATTTAAAAGCAGAATTTATGGGCTCTATGAAGCAATCAACTTCTCATGGGAGTTTCTAGCTTCTGATGGGGACTGCAGAGCGCTTTGCTGCTGGGTGGGTTCAATGAGTGGCGGTCACCGACTCTTCTCCTGCTCTAACGGTCTGAGGGTGGGTTGGTTGTCCAGGTAGGACTCTTGGTGCAGGTTATTTGCACCCCTGTATCCTGGCAGATGCCTGTGCTGTGGAGGGGTCTTTGCTTCAACTTGGAGAGCTCCTAGGAAGTCCCAAAGGTGAGTGAGATGAGGAAGGAACCAGGAGCTGAAGCTTTGGGACCAAAGCTCCATTACAAGGGCTTTGGCTTTCCACTGCAGCGTGGAAAGCCAGGAGTCCTGGTGTTCACTTCCTTGAGTGGAAATGGCTCGAAACAAAAGTCTCTGTCCACTTGTGAGATAGCGTGTCAGGTGAATGGGCTCAAGTTTCAGAGGAGCTATTTAAAGGCTTTCCTGCTGTGAAAATTCCCTTCTAACTCATATTCTCACTCAAACACTTTGCCAGATCTTGGCTGGAGGGTTTTTTGGTGTTTTGTCATAGAATTTGGAATGAGCGTAGATGGATTTTCAGAGATTTAATTCAGCTTAGAAGTGAAAGGCAGTGGCAGCTACGCATGCGCTTTGTTTTGATAAGATGCTTGAGGAATGTCACGGGAGTCGGCTCTTTCCTGCGCTGCTCTTCCTGCCCTCTCCCTCACACTGCTCTTCCTGCCCTCTCCCTCACACTGCTCTTCCTCCCCTCTCTCTGGCTGCACCATCGCTGGCATCTCGGATGGGGAGGGTTGGACAAACAGTCCACAATGTTGTTCCTAGAGGTGCCTTGTTTCGGAGCTCCTGAGCTGTTTTGAGCATCCAGACGTTGGGCCTGGCTGTTTTTTCCCTTTGCTTGGTGAAATTCCTCATGCAGCCCTGGGCAGCTTGCCTGGAGCTGTGTGTCCGAGCTGGCAAACAGGATATGGCTGTAGGAAATGGGCTCGCTTGGACGTTTCTCTTGGGATTCTCCTCTCACAATACCCAAAAAAATTAAAAATAAATGAAATAAAGAAGTGGAGGGAATACAATTCCTGTCCTTCAGTTCTCATGCCTTTTCTTCACCCTCACGGGCACAACTTGGCCCCTGTTGCTTGCTGTCATCTACCTTGCATGGCGTTAACATCAGGCAGACCTGGTAGCCAAAACACAAAAGGATTCCTGCCTTACACTTTTAGTATTAAAAGATTCTGTTTTCCCCCTACATTTTAGCATTCCTGGTCTTGTAGAAAAGCAAGAACAAAAAATAATTGCTAGCATGTTTTAAAAAAAACTATTGCATGGTCCAAAGATTAGAGAGTTTCAACGTGTCAATAAATCTCTTTCCCCCTGCCCGTGCAGGGACGTTTCCTCTGCGTGCCCTGGCGCCACTATCTCCCCCATCAGCTTAGCCCTCTGTTCTCACAGCTTGTGCTGAGCGAGAGTTTTTCCATCACCCGCAGCCAAATGAGGCTGTTGATGTTTCAGGACTGCAGGGGAGGGTATCAATTGTGGAGAGGAGGGAAAATAACCAAATATATATATATATTATATATATATATATATATTGCTGGCCCTTGTCCAGGTGAGGGACGTTCCTTGTGATAACCATGGTGGCAGGTAAGTCCATGTGCTTAAACAGCTACCCATGTTACTGTTCCAATGACCATGCTAGAAAGTTCTTGGTGTGAATATCTTCAAATTAATCCACTGCCCACCAGGATAAAAACAGGGGCTCTAACCTTTATATTGTGTGGGCATCAGGCTAAACCGAGTTACTTTTCTTTGGTAAGTTGCAAAAGGGTGACATAGAGAGCAAGCTGTGCCAAGCAGCAGCAGCCCTGTCCCCAGAGCAGGGGAATTGCTGTTGGGATGCACTGGAGGTGGCTGCTTCCCAGTTGCTTGGGTTTTGCTGGTTTTAACTGGAAATGAGTGTTTTGGAGGGAAAATAGAAAGGCGAGGGGCTTAAGTGGGCTGCCAGGTGAGGAAAGCAATTGCATGGTGACAAATCTGGTATCAACCTCTATTTCTTGCAAGCTATAACTTGTTGAAGAGCAGTTTTCTCTCCTTCCGAGCTTTTTTCTCCCTGCATGACTCTTTCTCCTGGCACTTGGGACATGCCTGCACTAACCTATGCAACTGCCTCTGTGAGCAATGGGTGGGTTTTGCCTTTTGGCACCAGTTAACACCAGTGGCAGCTTCTTGCTGGATTTACAGAGGTTGTTTCAGGAAGGATTTAGCATTGTTGTAAATAACACTACTCTTTCCATTAAATAGAATTGTTTTGGACAAACCTTTCCAAGCTCGAATTCATCAGTCTGGGATTCATATTGTTGCTGTTTCCTTCCGTTTGCCTGCTCCACACTGGGAGGACTGTGATTTTCTGGCCCTTTTCTGTGGAACCTGAGCAGAGCCTTTTGTTTTTAATGCGACTTAATAGCAAATCTCTGCAGCTGGAAGGATGGTCCATGTTTCATCTCAGTCAGATGGCAGCTTTAAGCAATATGCAGTGCTTTCCTGACGCACTTGCACACAAGCTGGGATGTAGAAAGGCTGTAATAACTTTAATCTAGTAATTTAGATGCTGGGATTTGGGCTGTAACCTTGCCTGTATGGTGCCACTCAGTGGCTGGTTTTGGGGGCTTTGTGCAAGATGCTGATGCATCGTCCTATGGGTAGCGGTGATACCTTAATCTGCGAAGAGATCAGCCTGTCCTGAGTGGATTTAAATAACTCCTCTGCTTCATTTGGGTGGGAACCAAAATTTTTCCATTGTTTAAAGGCCTTGGAATTCCTGTACAAATGTTCTGTGCCTGAAGTGTCGCTTCTTTCACCACTAAAGACAGGAGCCATGCAGTAATTACTGTACCTCATTGCTCAGTGATTGTCCGTTCAACTTTAACCATTTTCTGTAAGTCTGATCCTAATATTTTCTCTTAGAAAGCCCTCTTTTCGAATTAGCCCATTGGATTTAACACGTACCCCAATCCGAAAATAGCCAAAGCGAGATCTTGGAAAACCAACTTCCAGGTCCGTTCCTGCTCATGGAAGCTGCGTTCAGGATACTTTGACAGGACAACTGGCCTAACCTGCGTTGATGAGAGGCATTTAGGGTATGTGGGTACATTGTACTGCCTCTCCTATAGGTGTTTGCTGTGCAGGAAGCACCTTTGGGCAGTTCCAGTTGAGCATCTCTGGAGGTTGTATTTGCTTGTCTTGCATACTGGGTCAGTTCCCTATCCAAGTACCATTAGATAACTGAGGAGAGGCCAGTGTAGGATGCTTTTTTGGCCAATTACTCAAGGGTTTTGGGCTGTAGGCCTTCGGTCAAGCAGTTGATACTTGCCTGCTGTAGAACAGCAAACTGAACAAATAGGAACCAGTGCTCTAGGAGGAGTCTGTCATCCCTTTGTTTTCTGAAGACATCTGGGTCTTGAAAGAAGTCTGCCGTAATAACAAGCCCCGTTGCTGTCTTCAGCTTGCAAATCATGGAGTGGTGGGTGTAGGTAAGCAATAACTCCTCAGTAACCAGCTTTCATATCCCCTGGGCAGTGAGGTGCGGCTCTAATACGTTAGTGAACTTGTTTTCTGCCGCGGACCTTCGTCAGGATTCGGTGCCCAGCGCGCGGGGAAGCACGACTGACTCAATATGAGTGATCAAGGC
>JAUBOD010000420.1:122480-139363 GCA_032353885.1 Nothura maculosa | reverse complement strand
TATGTATGTATAAAATATATAAATAATTTTCTGTGTCAGTGATGCTATGTTAAAGGCAAGGTGTGTTGTTAGGGTTTTTGTTGAGTATCCTATTGGAAGAAGTAGCTTCTGTCATGCACCGCTGACTCATTTCAATCGCAATATCACAGTTCAGGAAAGGAAAGGAATTGAGTCATGGGGTTTCTTTACTTAAAGCGTGTCTGATATCATCTCTTGCATTAAAATGTTGTGGGGGTGAAAGGAATTTAGCTGATCACATACCAAGTGCTCTCTTCCTATTGTGTTGGGCTGGGTCTTTGAGCTTAAGAAAAGTAGCAGCTCTAAAAATATTTTAATAGATGAGTGTTATTGAATTGGAAACATCTGTATCTATGGTTAGATGTTTTCCCTTGGGTTTAGCGATGCTGCCTACTCTGCAAACTGGGTAAGCGCTCGCTGGTTTACTTCAGATAACTTTATCCATGTTAGTTCAAGGCACTCATTTAAATTTGAAGCTAAACAAGTGATTTTATTATTGTTTTTCTTAAACTGAACTAGGAAGACTTGGTTTGTGATCGGCGGTGATAGGAGCTCCCAGCAAAGGGAAGCTGATGACCAGCTAAGTGAGGACCCATCTCGTAGGGGCAGCCGTAGGCACAAGAGGATTCCCGACTCCAGCTGGAGCGACCTGGGACCATCTGAGACCTCAGGAAAAGCTCTGCATGTGGCCCAGCCTCTTGCAGGGCTGTCTGCAAGAGCAGGATGAGAGTGATGGGAAAAAGTGCCAGGAAAGCCCCTAGCACTCGTGTGTACTTCTGTGCTGGTAAAATTGTGGGTTTGCCAGTCTAATTTACTGTGCTGGGAAGGGAATACAAATGGGATGGAAATAAAGAGTGATGGCAGAAGAGCAATTTCTTTGTGATATCTGTCAGCAAATTAAGCACTCTTCTTCTCTTGTCCCTTAATTTGCAGTTTTCCCAGTTAGGTTTACCCAAGCCCTTTCTGATTAGGCTAGTAGGAAGAATCTTTATTTGGAATACTTTACTGGTTTGGAAGGACTAACACGGGCCTGAACGAAGTATTTGTACTAGACTGGACTTTGCAGGAACGAGCACTGCGTGAACACACTCCGGGCTTCAGCTCGCTGGGTTCACTTCACAGAATGGAAGGGACCTCTGGAGATCATCCAGTGCAACCCCCTGCTCCAGCAGGGACACCCAGAGCACGGAGCAGCATCCAGGCGGCTTTCAAAGACCTCCGGAGAAGGAGATTCCTCAGCCTCCCTGGGCAGCCTGTGCCAGAGCTCTGTCATTTCTTGCAGTGCTGCTGGCTGCCCAGCGCTTTGGGTACAAACCTGCCCCCCTTGTGTAGAAAGGGGCCGTAATTTGCCCTGCTCTGGCACTCGGACACACTGCGCTGGTGCCCGTCGCTCCTTGTGCTCATGGTTAAGGCTTCCCCAGCCCCATTGCGCTGGTGTAAACACCCCCCCACATGCATGCAAAATCTAGATGACAATGGTGTTAAATCTCACTACTGTCCTACTTTTGCAGGCAGCGTCTTAGTCTGGATTAGTCAATTATCTAATGCCTTTCTCGCTGGTGTCACGCTGCCACGGAGCATTTGGAGCCTGTTTACAGGCCTGGGCCCTTGTATTGGGCCCTGGAGGAATTTTGGCAGGAAGAGCCTTGATGGGGAGGAATGAGGAGGACTGGAGAGGAGCTGGTCTTGGGGCCTGCAGAAAGATGTGGAATGGCACAGGAAGGATGCTGGAAGGAAAGGAGGGCCTGGCTTTTTGTGATGGCAAAAATGATGGTTTAGAAGAGGGATTTCTTTTTCCCCTCCTTTAATTCCCATGCTTTTCACTGTAGGCTTCCTGATTTCCATGCTTGGGATTTCAGCAGTTTCTCTCTTGGCCTCAGCGTGAGACTTCCAGTAATTGCAGGGAGCTTTGGGGAGGGCTTTTCACAAGGAATTTAGAGCTCAGCTGTTCTGCACGTTCTGAGCTCGTGCCAGGGCATGTGTGACACGGGCTGAGCTCGGCAGGAAACGCGGAGCCCCGGAACGCTGCGGATACAGGTATCCTGCTGGATGCGCCCGTGGAGCAGCGCGGAGCGCCGGGAACAGCGGCATCTCCGCACAGCACAGCACGGATGTGGCTGCGGAGCTGAGGAACAAAGCTCCAAGCCTGGAGCCTGGCCGCTGCTTTGGGGCTCCCTTGGTTTTGCGGCGGTGCCGGGAAGTGCGACCGATACCTCTGGCTCATTCTCCTTGCAAATCCCAGCCCGATTCCTCCAGGGCAGAGTGGGGACTCGCTGCACACGTAGACGTTGCTGCCCTGACCCAAAAGCAGAGCTGCTGCTGGCACTCGAGACAGCAGTTCCGGAGAGGAATTACTGTCCTTCTCCCTTCCCACCCAGAGGAAGTGGAATTCCAGCAAAGCAGCAAGGATTTTTGTTTGTTTTTCAACAACTTGCAGCTCCCATCAGTTTCTGGGAGTTCCCCAAACTAGCTTGAGATTCTCTCTCCTTGATTTTCCTGAAATAACTTTAATGTCTGGTAGTGTCAGTCTCGTTCAGCAGCAAGTTCAGTTCAGCCTGGTGACTTTTGATCTGCCTTTTTTTTTCCTGACAGCCCGCTCCTATTTGTTTACAATTGCATTTGTCTTTGTTTAGTAGGAGTTTGGTGTTGCTGTTGACCTTGTTTATCACTTGGTGTATTTGACTCTTGGTAGTATCAGAAGAAAATGAGAAGAGCGATGTGCTCTCTACTTTTTAAGGAATTATGAGCATTAAAAAATCATATATATATCCATACAAAATAAAGAACAGTAAGATACCGCAAGTAGAATAAAAGCAGAATAACACAGAACTGATTAGTGTGGTCTTTTTTTTTAAGTAAATAGAGATATTATCTATATGTGAATTAATTTAGTAATTTGTATGTACCTCTTGTGGGGGCTGCAGAGTTTCCTGAGGTCTTTAGAGAGGAGCTGAGAACTGCAACTTATCATTGCCAGATTTCCTCTTCCTGTGCAGGCTTCTGGCTGATGCACGGCCAAGTACATACAAGTTGTCAACATATTTTTAATTTTAGGGGTCACTCAAAAACTCAGCTGGGAAAAAAATTTATGGAGGCCATTCCATGCCATAAGGATCCATCACAGGAGCCCTTTCAGCATTTCTGTTTAGAGCCTTTGCAAAGAGGCTGCTGAAATATTAATAGCGCTCGGCTTTGTGAGCCATCACATTGCAGTAGCACACGCTGTCTCTCCTTTCCCCGCTCCCCAAACACATGTGGTTTAGATGTCTCGCAATATATTTTAATATAAAGTGGCTGGTTGAGTGGCCCGTCTTCCATATTCTCCCAAAGGAGCTAAAACTCACTTAATGGATCAAGAAAATACAGGACTGCGGAGACATTTTGCTATTCAGACGTGCGTAGAAAAGGATGATTTAAGATGTTCTGTTGCCTTGGAAAAAAATGTTTGAAGACTTGCACCCAAACTGGTGATTGAAAAGCTCGAAATGTCTCATTTAATGCAACAACTCTAGTTTTCCACTGTTGCTCAGTTTCCTGGAGATGCTCATGCACATTTAATGGGTTGCTGTGCAGCTCCGTGGTACCTGCTTGCAGGGCTTGCCATGAGACTAAGAGCAAGTGAGAGCTCATTTATTTAATAGATAGCATTAAAGAATGACTTTCTGATGAAGCAAGTTAGGTGTTAAACACTTTTCAGGTGAACCATTTACTTACGCAATTATCTCTCATTTACATTATAATAAATGTGTCTCTAGGGAGTTGAGCCAATCATAAAGTGCAATTAATTTTCAAACGCTCTTCAGCAACACCTAATGCTCCAGAGGCTGAAATGCTTGGTCAGCATGTCTGGGTTTAAGGCCTCCTGCTAAAGGGAAGCTATTTTGGCTCCTTTCCCCAAGCTGTTAAGTTTTAGTCGTGTTTTTCAGCAGTGTCTCATAGAGGCCTATTGCTAGAAATCCGAATTGCTGTGTTTGATACTGTTAGGGGTTTAGGTCTCGTGGCTTCCTTTGCTTCCAGAGCATTAAAGGGATTTTAGGGTGCTGATCCTCCCATTAAGCCCAGGAGGCTCTGGGTCCATTGGGGAAGATGCAGGAGTTTGAGGGCTCCTGGGCTCCGTTCTGGCTCTAGTTGCCCCATGTTATCAGACAGGACCCTGAGCCCGTGTTACAATTTCTCTGTAGATCAAATGGGAGCAGTGTAAGGTTCATCTCCTTGAGATGTACATGGAGATGTATGGATGAAGAGCCCTGGTAGGCAACTGTATGAGCAAGCTGCTTGAGTTCGCTTCCCTTGCTAAGTGTTGGTACAGTCACTTCTGCTTTAAGTTATTAGCTTGTGGATAAGATAAAATGTTCTGCACAGCTCCGTGTCCTACAGCTGTGCTGGGTCCAGCAGCACAGAGAGCTTTTCAGCACTGATTAATTATTAGCACGGTGGTGTTCAGCTTTCCGGTGGTTTGCTGTGGTTGGAGAACAGATTTCCCATGTGTCCAGCCCTTTTAAAAATGAAAAGACAATGGATGCATTATGTACAACAGCGGGCCGGCCTGTTCCTGAACGTGGGTTAGAAATTTGGTGATGTTGGACACTGGGCTTCGGAGCAGGTCCTGGGATTGCAGGGGACAGATGGACTCAGGCTGGACATGGCTTAGAGTCATCCCTGGAAGCTCTCCAAGCACCACGGATCCAGCGCCAGGCAGCGGAACCTGCAGGTCCCACGTGTTTGAGGGCAGAGCTTTCATCCATTCACACCTGCAGAAATCCTGGTCAGGAACCTCTTCCTCTTCCAGATGCTCTCCTCAAAGTGGCGACCGAAACCGCTTTGGTTGAACTGATGCGTTTCCCTCGGGCTTTGCCTTTAGCTAGGCTGAAAACGAGAGGATATTTTATTTACAGGTGCTGTTTTTAAACTGAGTCTAGCATGCTGTTATCTGCTAATACATCTTGAGGCATGAGACATCTTTTATTTAGAAACTGGATAGAAAGATTATCTGATGTTGGAGTGAATACCTGAGGAATTCCTTATCTTCTGTTTTGCTGCCGTGGAGCCGTCTTGGAATACGGAGCTCAAAACAAGGCCGTGTTTGCTATTGCATCATCCAGCAAAGCGCCTGCACTTGTGTTGTGACCGACAAGTTTTCACATTCACCGTTTAAACCTACCTATAAACATAAAAAAGAGCAGACTGTGACCTGCTGTGGGAACCCATTGCCCCCATGGGCCTGCTCAGGACCTGCTGCGTTGCTCTCGGGGCCGTCTCCAAGAAGCTCCAGCCCCGTAGGGCTCGGATCGAATCTGCTCCAGCTGTTTTTATGTTCCCTATATATAGGACAGCAATGTGGGTTTTGTAAGCACCTATACCCAGATCGCAGTCCCATCACTCTATCGGTCTAAATCATTTTGTAATCCTCTTCAATCTGGGTTTAGGGCCTGTTATTAGTATCACAAATAAGAGCTTGTGACTTCCTTAGTTCTCGGGATAAAAAAGGACATGCACGTTTTGGAGAAGCCTTCAGGCCATTTTTGGTAAATAAGAACCCAAACCTCCATGGTCTGAGAGTAGATATCTGGGTTTTCACTTCTGTGTCCAGAATTCAGAGCATTGTAGGAGAGAGCTAGATGGCTGAAGGAGCAGCCAAGATGAGCCATGAGATTAAGGGATAAAATAATAATTTTTACAGTATTTTCTTTCAGTAACTTGAAACATGGCAAATGCAGCATGACTATAAGGAAGTGTGTGTGTGTATTTTGTGGTTTTTGTTCTTTTTGTTTTAAACTGAGCCTCTTTAAGGGAGGAAACCCTTTTTTCCCCATACATGCCTCCTATTTTGTGACAAATCTCCAAGTCCTGTGTGATCTGTTTTCTCACAAGCTCACTAAGCTTCCCATGACCTGCTTTGAATGATGTCGAAGGACCAATAGCAAGTGATTTTTAGCTGCCTTTCGCTTTGATGTTTGAGTTAACTGGCCTGACAATCAATAACTTCCCCTTGCAGAAAACCAACAGCTCCCAGTCCTGGTCACTGAGAGCAGAGGCTGGAGTGGGAAAGATGCTGCTTGGTCTGGCGAGGGCTCTGCAGGGAAATGGGATGTGGCTCCTCATCCTTGTCTCGCTCTCTGCCCGCAGGTACCTGAAGGAGTTTCGCACGGAGCAGTGCCCTCTCTTTGTGCAGCACAAGTGCACCCAGCACCGGCCCTACACTTGCTTCCACTGGCACTTTGTCAACCAGCGTCGGCGCCGCTCCATCCGCCGCCGGGATGGTACCTTCAACTACAGCCCTGACATTTACTGTACCAAGTACGATGAGACCACGGGAATCTGCCCAGAAGGAGATGAGTAAGTGAAGAGTGAACCCTGCTTTTCAGGCAAGCAGCTTTGGGGATCAGTGCAGGGCACGATTCCAGCCAGCTCTTGTAGCCACGAGGCAAGTCAGCAGTAAAGCAGCTTTGTAACATATGTAATATGGGAACAGATGTACAAATTGTAACAGCAACCTCTGTTTTCTAAGCCTGCTGCAGAGAGGATACTGAGTGAGGAATGTGGCTCTCACATCTCTCTGTCCTCTCGAGCCTGGCCATCTTCAGCAAAGTTGTGGTGCAGAAAGCAAATTGAAAAAAAACATACTGGAAAATGCACAGGCTACGTTCCTGTGAGTCTCTGACCATCACATAACACCTCTGGCTCCCTAACAGGGTAGCTTGATTTTTTTTGAGCTGATTGCTGAGAGGAGAAGCTTTGTCCTCTAATCTGTCCCTTGAATTATCCATCCCACGCTTTTTAAATCATGTTGTTTATTTCTCTGTTTATTTTGTCATTTCCTTCCTTCCTTCCTTAAAAGTTCAGGAAGGCAGATAACCAGAATAAGGCCAGAAGAGCCAGTTTTGCTGTCTATTCCCTCCCAGTCTCTATGATCTTATGAACAGGAGCGGAGAAGCAGATGTTTTTGCTGTGTATGTTACAGCTGTCAGCAATTAGAGGGTTAACACAGTAATATAACATGAGCTACGTGACAGATGTGGAAGAATAAATAGTGTAACTAAACTGTGGTCAAATATAGAGACTGTTTTATGTAGGGATGCTATAGAAGGATGGAATTTCAGTTCCCTTTGACAGGGACAGTGCAAACACACAGAAAAAGAAGTTCTTTATCTGTAAAGCTGTTTTTTTTTTTTCTTGATTAAGTTAAGATTTTTGTGGTTACAGCAGAATGGAATAATCCTCCAGCCTAAGGCCTCCGGTTTGTACTTTTTTTTTCCTTCATTAAAAGCAAGCTGGAAGGGCCTGGAAATAGGATGTTAGGAGATTTTTGGCTTCTAGACCACTCGTTCATATTTGGCTCAGACTCTGTAAATGAAAACTGTTGCTATCTCAGAACATTTTCAACAATTTATATTTTTAGCTCAATGCTGCAATATATAAACTCCATTTCATCTTTTATATTCTTGGTGTAAATTGTTCATTTCCTACCTAAGAGGGAAAACAAGCCATCAGTTAAAATAGTGGTGTTGTAATTCTCCTTTCTTGTCCCATGCTCTGCATAAAGGATGCATCTGCCTATAGATAGGCTGTCACAGCCCTGTTAAGAGCACATCAGCAGGAAAACTGCACGAAGTTTAGATGGGCTGCTGAGGAGATGGTAGGTGCCATGTGATGTCCCCTCAATCATGGAGAGTATATCAGAACGCCTTGACAGTGTCCTTGCTCCTCTCCAGATCCCTGGCAGTCACTAGGCTAGAATAATAAGCTGCTGCTGGCTTAACCATCCAGTTGTCTGCTTGGGAGGGAAGTTATTATATAGTGTGCACTGACAGGTGGAGGGTTCTCTAATGCTGGAAGGCAAAGCCCAAGAGAAGGGGCACAGCTGGCCAAGGTACAACCACAGCACCCTGTATTGGCAGCGTGCGAGCCCATCACTCCTGTGACCAAACGTTGGCTCTTCTTCCCTTCCTTCTGCCTTCCAGGTGTCCATTCTTGCACAGAACCACCGGGGACACGGAGAGGCGGTACCACTTACGCTACTACAAGACTGGAATCTGCATCCATGAGACGGACTCCAAGGGAAACTGCACCAAGAATGGAGTCCACTGCGCCTTTGCTCATGGACCCCATGACCTGCGCTCTCCGGTTTATGATATCAGGTTAGCAACTGTCAGGGCTCTGTGTGGAAAGGGTAATTGCTAGGCTCGAATGGAAAGGCAGGTGATTGAAGGAGAGCACCGCTTCAGAGTGAAGGGCTTCGTGCTGGGGTGATGATAATATATCTCTTTCTGACAAAGCCAATCTACAGAATCTCCAAGGAGGATAATCAAAAGTTGGGGGAAGGAGCCTCACCTTAGAATAGTTGTGCTGTGACTAGGAGTCTGGTGGGGTCAAAATAATGAATCTGGAATTCTGTGGGAAGGAAAAGCATGTATTGCAGGTGCAGCTTGAATGAGGATGGTGTTGCAAAAAAAAAGCCTGAATGAAACACACTCACTTAGGAATTGCAACTGTGCTCCAGTTTATTACAGCTTTATCCATATTTATCTGCTTTTTCATCTTCTCTCTGTTGTTCATTGGACTGTCTCCTTGAAGGGAGCTTCAGGCCATGGAAGCTTTGCAGAATGGTCAGACTACATCAGAAGGTGGCATAGAGGGCCAGTCTGCAGTCGCTGCTAGCCATGCAATGATAGAGAAGATACTCAGTGAGGAGCCAAGGTGGCAAGGTGAGTGCCTCGAGCTCTGCAGGGCTGGGGAGGTCTGGTGTTCATGCAGTGCTTGCTCCCCTCAAGTGCTTTTGTGTAATAAATATGGACCACAGTGATCTCCCGCTAACCCGTTGCTTCTTTCACAGATACAACATACGTGTTGGGAAATTACAAGACAGAGCAATGTAAGAAACCCCCTCGTCTCTGTCGCCAGGGTTATGCCTGTCCCTACTACCACAATAGCAAAGATAGAAGAAGAAGCCCAAGAAAACACAAATACAGGTACCCTGCTCCTGGGTCTTCTGTTTCCCAGCTGAGTGGTGAGGTGTAGAAGTCGTCTGTAAGGAAGAATCTAGTATTTGCTCCACTCAGTAGTTTTTAGTGCATCTTTAAGGTCTATACTGACAGACCTGAGGGACTGTTTTTCCAACTTAGGAACACTAAGTTGGGAGTTCTGCATTACCAAAGAACCGACATCTCTGCTAACTCTGCTGCCAAATCACATTACATTTCTGGTTTTACAATGAACAGAACCCGTGTCTAATTTCCCTGCTTACTTCATAACCTCCTGCTTTTAAAAAAAAAACAGAAGTGCAAGGAAAAGAAAAGAAGGATTTATTTCCCATCTAGAAACAAACTCGCACAGCAAGACTTTCTTGGGTAAAGGATTCAGAATCAACAGCTTGTTTATGTGTGCCTGGTGATGGGCATTGTGAGGCACAGTGTGACGAGTGCTGTAGCAGGACATGCATTCCTGACCACCTGCTAAAGATTTGCCTTTGAGGCACCAGGGTGTTCTTGTCACTCAGCTGCTGCTGGATTTTTCAGCATGCTGCTTCTCCCTCAACACATTTTGTCCAAGTTACAGGCCCTCGTTTCCTCCAACACAACAGAGCTTTTGTTGTGATCTCAGTGGGGCTTTTCCTTACTTCCTTTCTGGAGAGAGAGAGAAAAAAAAAAAAAGAGCAGACCAGAAAGCTGGGAGAGAAAATATCATGGAGGCTCTTGCTTCCCTTCCCCACCCCCAAGACTTGTGGAAATTCTTTAACTGGTGCTGAAATCCTGTAAAAAAAATCACAGAAACAGGAATCCCAACACCATCAGTAGAAATGGAAACCTTAGGCAAAAGCCATCTGCTTTCTGTCCCTCTTTGGGCCTTTTGAGGAGGGGAGAGGTGAAGGCCTCTTGCCTTCGGTTCTCCATTCACTTCTGTGTTGCTTTTCCCCACCCTCAGCTGATGTGGCTGCCTGCTCAGTGCAGGCTTCTGCTGCTGCTATCTGCTTCCCTCTGCTGTTGTTGGAGGGAATGGGTAGGAGCATAAAGAGCAGGGAAGTAGGTCACAGGAAAAAAAATCAGACCTGGGAAACAGAACTGGTTCCCAGCTGGGAGAAAGGAAATGGGTTTGCCTTTTCCCCAGTGACCTGACTCAGCCTCTTTTCCACATGGCCACCCTCTAACCCTGGAAACACAGCAGTGTAAGGGTATTATGTGTTTCAAGATTAGCCAATTAACTTATTAGCTTTCTATGAATGTACAGTTCCAAAACAGAAAACAGACCCAGCATCTCTGACACTAATCACATCAGTGGCTAATATGGTTAAGCTAGGGTGGTTCAGGTTGTATTCTATTTCACATGGAGAGTTGAACCATGTCCTTTTCATTAGGAAACTGGAGGAGCGGCTGGGAAAGAGGCAGTAGTAGCAGGATGGAGGCTCGGGAAGCAGCAGCCAGGCAAACAGTGCAAAGCAAAGGGGGGCAAATGAACCTGGCTGCCAACTGAGCAAGCAAAGCTCAAGAAACATGTCTGATGCTTTCCACTGCTGCCTTATTTGAACAGATCTTCACCGTGTCCAAGTGTGAAGCATGGAGATGAGTGGGGAGATCCCAGTAAGTGCGAGAATGGAGACTCATGCCAATACTGCCACACTCGCACAGAACAGCAGTTCCACCCAGAGGTACAGTAACCTGTGTGGTCTGTTTACTAGAAAAGCAAAAGCATTCCAGCCTTATGAGATATGTTTGTCTAGGAGAATATATGGGCTGCTTGCAGTGTGGTGGTGCTGGGATACAGAGAACCTGCATGTTGGAAGTAATTGGAAACTGAGCTGCTTGACGGGAGGCCTTTTCCTTAGGTAGAACTTGAGGGAGGAGGTCAGAACATCATGGGGAGCAAACAGTTGTAGCAGAGTGGACTTTAAAAGTCCACTTTAAAAGCAGAGGTCCTTTAAAAGCAAGGAGTGGGTCTGCAGATGAGCATGCAGCATCTTTATTCATTAAAAACTTTTTTAATTGATGAAAATCACACCAAGCCACAGATATCCATGAACTTAAAACCACCCAGCTGCTAATGTGAGCAGACCCAGAGCATCTTAATATCCTCACAGAAAGTGTGATTTAGACCTTGTCCTAGTCTGCTTAAAGTTACAGCGTTGAAAACTTGGGGCTGTATCAGCAAAATGACTGTAGTCACCACTGGTCAAATTGGGGGAAGGGGAATAATCCATTTCCTACAATTGCTTTCAACATTTGTCACTATTTTAGCTTTCTGTGCTGTCAGTTATCAACTATGTCAGTTATCAACTATCTTGCCACATTTTTATATCCATGTTGCTGCTATGGAGATGGAGGGATTTTGTGACTAATGGTGACTTTTGGGTGAGCTCAGCAGTTTGGGGCAAATTTTGCTGTCTTCATAGCTGTTGTGGATTTTCTTTTCTTCAAAGCAACAGATTGAAATGATCACCCTGAAATCCACTGGCCTCAGTGCCTTTTGCCCACATTTCTCTCTTACTGTTGAATCTCTGCTAAGTACTCCTGATACCTGGGCTGCTGGTCACTGGTTTTTCTGTTCATATCTGTTTTATTTTTTTTCCCGTCCTCAGATCTACAAGTCCACCAAGTGCAATGACATGCAGCAGTCTGGCAGCTGTCCCCGAGGACCCTTCTGTGCCTTTGCACATGTAGAACGTACGTGGCCACTTCTCTCATCTTTCAGGAATGTTTGAGCTGTGGAGGGCTTCTGGCTGCAGTAGATAACATGAAAGCTCTCCATGGTGCCCTTCAACCTACCTGGCTTTTGAAAACCCTTCAACTTTGATTATTCCTATGGAAATGCTATTTTGGGAGCTGTTATCAGAGCTGAAGGCAGTAGGTGTTTTGTAGGGCTGAGTCCTTAGTTCTCATTTCATTGTTTCTTGAAGTATCTCTCCCGTCTCTCACTCGCTTGACTCTCTGCATATGAGAGCTGGGAAGGTTTATGACACAAAAAGAGAGCTACTTTAGTAGAACTTGGACTGTGACGTAGCTAAATTGCAAAGTGTTGTCTTAATGAAAAGCCGAGGATAAAATTGCTAGCTGCTACAAACAAGGTGCTCATTTTACTATTTTTATTGTTTTACTTGAAGCATAAATCCATAAGGAGAGCAGAGAAGAAAAATAGGCTACTTTTTGTCTACTTTTCCTCAAATCTTCATTGCATTTTCACTAGCTATTTAATGTATAGCAAGTTATTTCAATTTCAGTGTTTGTTTTCATCATCTGTAAACTAGTGATGCTGTTTTGTCGTGAGAATTCTGTATTCAGGTGTCTATCACCATTTGCAGATAATACTTAGCTCTCAGGCCTCCTACTTCTACTCCCATTTCTGCACTCTGGTCTCAGTGTAGAATTGGCAGGAATTAGAGCAGGTTGGTTGTTAAGTCACTAGATGGGCTCTGATCCTGACTCACTTCACAGCCTTGAGCACATCTCACTGTTATTTGATTATCCTTTGTAAATGGAGGGATTAGTAACTACTGCTTTTGTCAAGGAATGGTGAGAGTAAATCCACTACTATTTATGGAGTTGCTTTTATAGGAAGCCTGGTAGTCAAGCAGTAATTATAGCGAGGGCTGTGGGCTATAACACCCAAAACACAGTAGTGCAACCTCCCTGTGTGATGCAGCTTGAGAGAGAATGAGGTCTCAGTAAAGAAGCAGTGTTCAACAAAATCCCTTCAGTGTAACATAGCATTTTTGTTTAGGAGATGCTTTATTCATAGCCTAGATTACTGTACTCAATAATGTATTGCTTTAAAGCCATAGTAACCACTTAGTACTCCATGATGGTTATTTCTTGTGGCTTTCTAGAGAGCTCTATCTTCTGGTCCTCCCCTCAAACACTGAGGGCTTAACTGACTTAAAATAACAAGAGTCCACTTATTTTAAGTGGTCTCAGCATGACTTTTGCTGATTAATGACCAGAAACATACAGAAATTTAAAACTAGAATCAGTACTTTTAAGATATTACAATAGAGACATTAAGTTTGTCCTCTAGTTTCTGTAGCTTTTATAAAGAGTTATATTAGATGTAAATATTATAGCCCTACAGCATTTGCAGTCCCCTCCCCAAGCTCATGACATTTTCTTTTTGTGTATTTGGCACTTGCATGCCTTTCTCTGTTTGTTACTTTTTCTGTAATGGTTTGTACCGGGAGCAGATGGAAACTTCGCTTCCTCAGCTAATTATAACACACCCATCAGCTTTGTGCCTAGCAAAGAAGGAAGCTCTGCTTAGTTCAGGACAGCTGAATGAACACGCAATTCACTCAGGAAAGATAATTTTGGAACAGCATTAACAGGCTGAAGAGCAGCAGATTGTACAAATGGTGATGGTAATAATGTGAGGAATATCAGATAAGAAATATTTGTTTGCCAGAGAAGCTTTTTCCTTATTTTTGTATTACTTGTAAGTAGGCGCCAGTGGAATATTTCTTCTCAAGAGTATCTAGCTGTTCTTGTTCCTAAATATCCTGCAGTCCATTGCAATCGTACAGCTTTGAATGGTGTTTCACGTGCTTTTATTTCTTGCAGAGCCTCCTCTCAATGAAGATTTGCAGCAGTCCTCGGCGGTGTCGAGCCCCACGCAGCCGGGCCCTGTCATGTACATGCCGTCGGCAGCCGGCGACTCCGTTCCAGTCAGCCCTTCCAGCCCACACGCCCCAGACTTGAGCAATGTAGGTAGCACTGCAGGGAAGCCCTACCTCTCCTTTACACATCTGCATTTCTGAATCTTTGTTTTTCTTCTGCCCTGCATGGGAAATCTAAAAGCACAAAGGTCTTGACTCCCATGTTAAGGCCCAGCTGCACTTTTCAGAGGAGTCTGCTTGCAGTATATACCATACAATACTGTAGTATTTAGTGGTTTTGGCCCTGAGATATTTTGCCCTCACCTGTATAATTTCTGAGCCCTCCTTTCGGTGCAGCATTTGTTGATCCACTTCCAGGAAAGTGGAATGCATCAGTACATGTAGTTCAGCCCCTTGTCTGGAGGTACATACTGGGCTCAGCTTCCAAGCACTCTCATTAAATGAGCCAATACAATCTAAAGTACACAGTGACAATTGAGTTTGTTTACATACGTAATCTCGGAGGCTTATCCTGTGTGTATTGTGTGCTACATTATAGGATATCCTTGATTCCTTCCCTGTCCTCCTCCTGGAGGTGGTTAAAGTCTGCAATATGTTTTAGCCCCTTTAGTAGGTACTTTATTTTAGTTATATAAACAGGAACAGACATTTTGAACTGCTAACCAGATACACACAGGTTAGATGTATGTGGAATGCTGGGCTATTTGATTTTTGCGAAGTTGTTTTTTGTTAATTATGATGTAGCCTTTTCTTATTTGCTTTGTTATTGAAATACACAACATTTCAAAATAGCTGATTGAGATGTTGAGGAGATAAAATGACATGACCTTAACTCATTTGAAACCAGTCTAGGTGAGGTAAACTCATTTAGGACTTCCATTGTATCCTGGTAGTTCCCTTTGAAAAGGAAAACTGCTATTTTGACCTACTAGCACCAAAGCCAACTTAACAGTTAATAATTCTCCTGGAGTTGATTGCAACTAGATTTCTTAATAGATCTTGAAAAGACTAGGCATGTTATTTTCTCTCAGTAAATAACACCATGGAATGAAGTAAAACAGCGACAACCAAAACCCTTCACTTTAGGATTATGTCATCTAAATGCTCTGAAAAATTGTAAGGACTTTTTGCACTTAATAGACTGTGCCTTCTCTCTCTCTTAAAGCTCTTTAGTCTTTTAAACAGTCCCTCTTAATCTTTGAATATAAGCCAAGTGGCAGCACGTTTCTTTCTGTGACTTGATCGCTACACAGGGCATCTGCATGTAGCTTGCAAACAAATATGGCTTTGCTGGTGATCATTTTACATGATTAATTAATCAAAGGAGAAGGTCCCTCTGGCAGCAAGCCTCACGTGGCCTGTTCTGTTTTGTATTTATACTGTAGGTGTGGAATAAAACAGGAACTCTGCCAACTAGCCCCACCTCCACCACAGTGAGTAGTAACTTTGCAACTGTAGGGAAGCGCGGACAGCAGAATGTCTGTGTAAAAATAAAAGCAAAACATTGTAGGATGCTCCCAGCATGCTCCCTCTTTCCAATGCCAGACCAGACTGTGCTACGTTTGAATCTGTCATAGCAATAACAGTGTAAATGTTGTTTGAAGCACAGTCATTCTTGCCAATGCTGGCAAATAATTTCTCTCCCGGAGAAATGAGATATCGCTGTCATCCAGACTGGTTCTTTCCTTAAAACTTGCCTGAAATCTCCTTTGATGCTGTCTGTGGCTTCATCTACAGTGCAAAACTAGCCTTGTTGCATGTGGTTATGATCCCTGGTTATGATCCAAAGAATAGAATGGTTTAAAATCCTTGTGGTACTTTTTAAATGCAGTTTTAGATGCTTTCCTGTGCTTGCATTAAAACTTCCAACTCCAAAAAGACTATAATGTTATATGTGGCTCAGATGTGCTTGATTCTGACTGCCACGACACCTTTCCAGGTTTCTCAGTGCATCTCAGAGTACATAGGATCCACATCATGCTGTAGCTTAAGGATGGGCATGCTTGGGAGCATAATCAGTCACATCCGAGGCCTCAGAAAGAGTGAATGCCTGTGGAGCTGTAGTTTAGCTTCTAAAAATGTGCACTTCAGTACAAAACAATGACAATAAAGCCATAAGTGTGGGACCACATAAACCCCGTAGCTTCTGCTTTTCCTGTTTTTAATTGCTCTTTACTAGAAGCTTGTACACTTAGTCTTGACTATCAGTAAAATCAGTGCTCAAACAGTGAAGTGAATGAAATAGTCCCGAGGTGCCTCTTCTCTCTGCGTCTGTTCTGCTGCCTCTCTGCACGTTCCTGACACTTGTTCCTTCTGTTAGATTCTTTGTAGGAACAGCAGTCTCGGAAGCCCATCTAATATATGTGGGTCTCCTCCTGGCACCATCGGAAAGCCCCACAGCTTGGAGAGCATTGGTTTTCCTCCAGACTCGGTAACAGCAGCCGGCAGCTACAAGAAAGCACCTGGGTTTGAGCGAGAAGATCAGGTGGGGGCCGAGTATTTGAAGAGTTTCAAATGCCAGGTTAGTAGGGACCATTGGCTGGAGGAGTCTGAGGGAGGGAGGAGGAAGAATGAGAATTTTTCCAGTCTAGCTTGAATGTATTTCTCTTTATCTAGGAACTAAAAGGAGAAAGCACCACTCCCATTAGCAGTCATGAGATCTATAGTGTTACTTTCAACTTCTCTCCTAGTCTCTTCTGTCTTGCATCTGTTCTTTTCTGCCTTAACTGCTATCACAGTTTGTAAAAGTTGAGCTGTCTTTTTTTTCTATCTTTTTCTCTTCCTCCTAGCTCACGGCCACTTGGTTCCCAGAGTGGGCACTCCCCGGAGTGTGCACTCCCCCGGGGTGGGCCCTCCCCCGGGGTGGGCCCTCCCCCGAGTGGGCACTCCCCCGAGTGGGCGCCCCCCCGAGTGGGCCCTTCCCCGGAGTGTGCACTCCCCGGAGTGTGCACTCCCGTGAGTGTGCACTCCCCGGAGTGTGCACTCCCTGGAGTGGGCGCTCCCCCGAGTGTGCGCTCCCTGGAGTGGGCCCACCCCCGAGTGTGCGCTCCCCGGGGTGTGCACTCCTGTGAGTGTGCACTCCTGTGAGTGTGCACTCCCCGGAGTGGGCCCTCCCGTGAGTGGGCCCTCCCGTGAGTGGGCCCTCCCCCGAGTGGTCGCCCCCCCGAGTGGTCCCTCCCCGGAGTGGTCCCTCCCCAAAGTGGGCACTCCCGTGAGTGTGCGCTCCCCGGAGTGGGCACTCCACAGAGTGGTCGCCCCCCCCAGAGTGGTC
>JAUBOD010000420.1:96988-111791 GCA_032353885.1 Nothura maculosa | reverse complement strand
GGGGCAGATAGGACAGAGTACATTCCTGCTGAGGAGTGTATGGAAATGCATATTTCTGCCTAGGATAATCTCTTTCATGCTGACCAAGTTTTCAAACAGAATTCTTATGTTGTGCTCTTTGCTGGAATTTGCAGGCCTGTGATGCTTGGAAAAAGGAGGCAGAGGAAGCGAATGATCGCGCCAACACGGCTAACATGGAATGCGAACTGGCTCGTGAGCAGAGGGAAGCCTTGGAGCTGCAAGTGAAGAAGCTACAGGAGGAGCTGGAGAGGATCCATGCAGGCCAGGACCCCCACTTTCTGCGCTCTTTCTCTGACCTGGAAACTCTGTCATTATCTTCACTTTATACACTTCAGAAGCAGCTGCGGGCAAACTTGGAGAAAGTTGATAAGGTGAGGGCAGGGGATCACAGGGTAGAGCTTTGTTGCTTCTGCTTCCACAAATATCAAACCCTCTCTTTGTATGTATTTTATATTTGTATTGTATGTATGTGTGTATAAAAATGGGTGCTTGTGTGTGTGTGTGTGTGTGTGTGTGTGTGTGTGTGTGTGTGTCTCCACATAAATAAAATAGAGAGCTGCAAGACCTTCCCTGCTCCCCAAACTTGGTAGTACAGGATGGGAGCCCTTTTGCTTTGTGACTTTGCTTATGTTTTGCCCTGTCTCCCTGTCTTGCAGGTGGTATTTCAGATGCAGTCAGTGAAATGCCTTAAGTGTCAGGACAAGAACCGCGTGGTGCTGCCGTGCCAACATGCTGTGCTGTGTGAAACGTGCGCCGAGCAGGACGAGTGCCCCATCTGCCACCCCAACAGGCCCCATTCTCTCCAGTCGTGACCTTCCAAGGACACTTGGTCTAATCATATCGTATAGAACTTTTTAACTTTATACATGCGTACATATATATGTATGTGTACATATATATATGTATGTGTATATATATATATGTATATATGAGTGTGTGTATGTGCATGTTTGTGTATGTATATATGCGCACACACACACGCACATACACACATAAAACAAATTAGTTGCAGAGCACTTTTTAATATTTTACAACCCGCATCTAAACTGCCCCTCACCCGTGCCCCACTAATTCTAACTCTTGAGGAACTTTGAGAGCTGTTTTTAATACAGATCAAAGGGCCATTTGCAAAGAGTCTGTGTTTTTCCTCTTTTCTATTTAGGTGATAACAAATTTTTTGACTATTTCCAGAAGGATTTTGAGTGGGCAAGAGGGGCTTCCATGTGCTTTCCAGAGGAAGAGTTGAGATCACAGGGAGGAATGAGGTGGATTGAAATGACTTGTTCATGTCTTCAGTCTCCTTGCTCTTTCATGGACCCAGCTTGGTTAAAGCTCTCCTCTTTGATGGAAGCTGCACTGGGTCCCTGCCTGGTGGGGCTCATGTTGCCAGTCTTTGAATGTGCAGGAACTTTGACTGTCGTTTAAACAGCAAAGTTCACTTTTTAAAAGTTTGTCTTTCTTCTTTTTACACACACTTTGTATATTTGTATGAAAACAAGAAAAGGGAAAAAAAATATTTTGGACCTAGAGCAAACCAGGCCTAACAATTCAGTGACATGTTCATTGTTGATCAAGCTGGGACGTTCCAGATTTGAGCAGCCTTAGAAGTATTGCCCTTGTGTCAACTAAAGCCATTTATGAAAGGAATATTGATGCACAGGTTAGTTCTCTCCAGCACCCCCATACCTGGCGGCTGTCTAGAGACTTTTTACTGCTTCAGACCAGATTACAGTTTTCTTTTAGTCACAGAGACCTGTGGCTTTCATAGTCACTGCTGAACCACATGGAATAGTTCCAGGTAATCTGAGGACACCTTAGTTGAACAGGCTTGATGTTGACTCCTCAAGGGTGGCTGGTGGACTACAGGGTCCCAAAGCCCTCGTGTCAGGAATAGTGATGACAGAGAAAAGCCCAGCATGGACCAAACTGCTGATAAATCTATTCTTGCTTGGAAGTGGAGGAGTGTCAATTCCTTGCTTTGCAATGCTCCTCAGTGGAGATGCTTCTTCCTGACCTCAGCTGCCGCTCACTTTGACATAAACATACTACATATTAACACCTTCCACTTAGAAACACAGCCATTATTCTTATTTATATACATAAGAAATCTTAAAGCTAATTTGTCAGATCATATACTGTGGCAGTGTTTCATCTGTTAACTTGTTTTCTGAGAAAAGAGAACTAGAAAGGACAAGGACTTTAATTTTAAAAGCTTATTAAAAATCCATAACTCATCAGCTTCACAGGCCGGGCTGTGCAGGTCCTGGTGAGCTGTAGCAGTCTGGCTCTCCGTTGGAGCAGGCTCCAGTGCTGTCTTGCTTCCAGGAATGCCAAACTCATCCCAGCAGCGAGGAAAGAGGTGGTTCCAAGCAGAAGAAATGAGCTTCCTTCTCCACATTGCGAGAGCAACACTGCAGGGTTTCCTGAGTGTGGGACTTTCCAGCACCCTGTGCAGCTCCTACAGCTCTCACTGACCTGCTGAGTGGGTTCTGCCCATAAGCACCCTCTGCCAAGGAGTTCGGGGGCTTTCCCTTCTATAGGATCTTTTTCTTACTTGTCCACAATGCATTTCCTACCTTAGATCATTTCAGAAAGGCCAAGAAGGAGACAGTCCCTTGGTCTAGTCCTGTACCAGCCACACTTGTCCAGTGCAGTTCCTCCCCAGGGAAAAGAAACATCACCAGCTTAGACCTAGCTAGTAACGGAGCTTCCCTGTGACTTTCTTCACCAGCATTTCCATGGGCTTTTTGCATCAAGTGGATTGCAGTAACCTGCTGGGATCTCAACCAAAAGGCCACTCAAGTAACTCAATATTATTTTGCGCAGGATGCTGCCTGTGCTGTCCTTCCCTGACCTGGAAAAGCACTGGAACCTCCAGCTGCCCGCTGTTGTTGTAGGAACAAGTGAACTGTTACCAGAGTCTTTCAGAAAGCTTCATATTTAATGCAAAGACATAATTAGATTTGCTTCCATAATTCCTCCTTTCCTTTGCATGGAAGGGGTTATATGCATTCCCAGATGATCTCTTTAAGTGCAGCTCTATGTAGTTCTTTTTTTATGTCTTTCCCATTAACTTGTTTTTTTGTTTTTGTTTTTTTGGTAAAAATGCTTTTTCTTTTTCCCCACATGTGTATTTCATTGTAACTAGTATCAGTTTTTCTAATTTTTTTTTATGGAGAGACATTGTTGGGTGACTATTGTGGCTATGTTGCTTGGTTATAGCCTTTGAATGTCTGTGCCATGGGGCAGCACATCTGCCTTGGTCTGATTTTAAGGAAAGACCTTTTATTAAAATATGTGAACATTTCTCTTTTTTTAGAAACAAAACAAGGAAGGAAAAAAAAGACAGAAAAAAAAGGAGAGTGCAAAACCCAATGAAGATTTACTAAAACATTTTTGTAACTAACTTAAATCATAGGAAATAAACTCTTGAATCAGGTCTATAATATTTATAAGAACCGGAGCTCATCAGCCTCTTTGGCTATTGCTTTGTAATATTTTTTTTCTTTTTTCCCTCTTTTTTTTCCATTAGTGTTGTCGTTTATCTGCTCTCCCGTCTCTCTGGGGGGCTGTTGAGGATGTCACTGTCTTTGGCCACCCCTTTTTGCCCGCAGTGTCTGGCTGTGGGTTTCCCTCTGCTTCCCATGGGGCTCCTTCACCTTCTCCAAGGGTAAAACTCATCCCCTGCTCTGTCCCTCTGTCTCACTTGGATTTTGGGCGGTGATGCAGCTCTGCGGTGGCATAGAGGGGAACAAATAATAATAATATTCCCCCTTTTCCATGGGGAGATAGTGCTTAGCCGGAGAGGTGCAAAGAAAATTCCAAGCTAGAGAAACCTTTTTTTTTTTTTTTTTTGGTGGGTTTTTTTTTCTCCATTTTGAATAAAACAATGTTTCTGTGTTTTAAAGCTTATCCTGAAGGACCAAAGAACTTGCAGTTTCCCTCATTGTGGCCCTTAATTTTAACTCTCTTTGGCCACCTCACGCTCCCCCAGAGCCCACCCTGGCCCAGGCCCCAGCTCCCCCAGTGCTCTCTGCACAAACACGGGGACTTGGCTCTTCTTCCCCTGATTCTTCACAAAACCCGTCTTTAATCTAGGTCCCTAGAAATATGAAATGTGATTTTTTTTTTCTTAAGCAACAGATGGATAAAAAAAGAACTTGATCTTGGAATCTCGTGCGAATCATTTGGAGGGGCTGCTTCCGTGACAGCGTTTCTTACTTACATGAGATGAGAGCCAGGGCAAAAGAGCCTTTGTGCCCACTCTGCTTTACAGCACAGGCTGCGCTGAGGCCTTGGGCCTGGCTCAGCGTGCCCGTGGTGTGAAACAAACCCGGTGCTAACATAGTCGTCCCCCTTTACGAGACCATCCCACCTCCTTCTGAAGTGGGAAGCTCCCTTTTGCAGGACATCAGTGACCCACCACGACCAAGGGCCGAGTCGCACTTCAACACAAAGTTTTGCTTCACAAAGTTGAGCGAAGCCTGGCTGGGTGCTCGCCCTTCCCATGGAGACTTCCACCTCCATAATGCCGTTTTCCTCCCCAAATCTGGGAGCTTGGGAAGCGCTGACCTCTGTGACTGACTGGAGGCTCCTGAGCTGAGGTGGGGCAGGCAGGAGGCCCAACCGCGCTGTGAGACCATAGCGTTCCTGGTCGAAAAACTCCTACTTTATTATGGAAAAACAAAATCTACAAGCAGGTGGCTTAAGGCAACGCTATCTTAGGGAACTGGATATCACAGAGCAAGGACAGAGCTGTAGGGAAGGCCCAGGAAGGAAGTTCGGTGCGTTTGGCGCCTCAGGCTCATCCAGGCCTTAGGCCGCTGCAGCCAAAAGCCATCTTGGACGTATGTGGCACGGGATGGAGCAGGGGGGAGTGGCCACATTTCCGTGAGCGAGGCCTCCCCTGGGGGCTGCTGTCCCAGGATTTAGGTTTGCGTCAGTCCCCGGAGCTGAAGCTGAGCCACTCGCGGGGCTTGTCCGGCTGAGGCAACGAAGGGGCCTCCTCCCGTGAGAGGAAGCCCGGGGCACTGTATGGAGGCAGCCGCTCGCTGCCTTCCCACCAGCCTCCCCATCTCCTTTTTCTCCTTTTCCCCTCATCTGAGAAGGAAGAAAAAAACCCTCAAAAACAGTGTTTTCCTCCAGAATTATAACAATCCTTGGAGCGATAGCCGGCAGAAACATGGCGATGACAGGGGGGAAAAGAAACCACACAAGTATTTAACAAGTGAAGTATTCGTGCAGACTAGTGACTGCGTCGGAGGGATTTCTGGGGCTTCCCCACTCTGTAGCTTCCAATGTTAAAATAAATGCAGTATACGTTTAAGAAATAATACTAATGCACACTGCAGTGTTTCTGGGGCCGGTCTTGCCCAGGCTCTTCTCCATCATCCCTGGGAGAAGGGGCACTGGGCAGGAGGGCCCCAAGTCGGTGTCAAAGTGGGCAGAATCGGTGGTAATCGGTGGTGTGTAAACTGTGTTGTTGATTCCATGTATAGAACTGTGATTTCAGCTGTCGTTCTCGCGCGCTCGCTCTCGTATTCTGTAAATATGTGTTTTGGCTGTCGGAAACCTGGTTTAGACTCTTTTCTTGGCAGAGTGAATTTGCATGTGGGGCTGAAAAGAACTCAATCTGTGTCACAATTTCCAAGGGCAGGATGGATTTTTTTTTTTTTTTAGAGGACAATAAATTTTTATTTTTTTGCTAAGAAAAAGAAAACAAACAAAAAATAAAGCAGTGTGTGTGCGTGTGCGTGCCCGGGGTGTATGTGCGGCCGTGGACCCTTCCTTGGTGGTGGTGGTGGTGGGAGGTGTGTGCGGTGCCGTCATCCAAACCCTGCTTTCTAGTTCGTGTCCAGGCCAGTCCATCTCCATCCCTCGTGTGCCAGCACGCATAGTTTGTTTCCATACAACAAGCCCCATTTGATGAGGCTGTCTTTACTCTGCAACACCACATAGTCCTTCAGATGATGCTTGCTGTGGTGGAGACTCCTATGGAGATGGCAGAACCCGAGAGCCCCTCAATGATTCAGGAGCATTTTAGCACCCAAACTCATGGGCCAGGCACAGAACTTTGGCCCCAAGTGTCTTTTGCGAGAGCGGATGCTGGGAGACGTGAGTGCTGCCCAATCCCTTGGCCCGGCCACCAGGAGGGGTGAGTGCTCACACGGCTACATGTGGGACATCACGTACTGGCAACCTCCAGAACACGCTTTGTGCAAGCATCTCCCAATGAGGATTTATTTTTAAATCAGTGCTTTAAAGAAAGATAAGTCAGCCGCTTCACATTAGAGGAATTACAACACTGTTCCACATCACACAATTTATATTAAAGAATAGCACTAATATAATAAAATCGATAGACACAAGTGCCTGCCCCTTCATGAATTCCCATGTGCCATTAGGGCAAACTGTTGGTAGCCCATGGCCTTTGCCAGGAAGAATGCGAGGATGAGGATGGCACGGAGAGGGGCGGTTCTTCATCCTCACCTGCTTTTACCCTTGTGGGTTTTCTTGGCTTCTGATTCTCTTTTGGGGTTGGTTCCACTCTCTTCCCTTGGGTTTGTTGGCCCCTTTTGGGGGCTGAAAGCAGGGACTTCAACAAGCCAGGGGTTCCCAGTGAGCAAGAGGAGCCTCGGTCCCTCCTGCTGCCGATGGGCCAAGCTCAGGCCATGCGCACAGGTGACAAAGGAGTTTTCTGCTCCAATCTAACTTTGATGGAAGGCCTTTGGGGAGGTGATATTTTTGTAATGACCCTCCCAGCTAAAACCAACAGGCTGATCCTTGCAAACAAGGCAGTGGCCCATATAAAGAAGATTGCCCCAGGGCTCTGGCCTTGTTGCCCCCTCTTGCCCTCAGCCTGGGCTGTGCCAGCCCATGCCACAGCTCCAAGCCCAGATCTGCCCGACATATCAGGTTTGTTGCTTTTAATTAAAAACCAAAGGTGCATGAAGGGGAAAAAAAGGATGCAGGGTGGCTCCCCCACCGTGTAATGCACCGTCAGAATGGGGGCTGCATCACATGGAGCCGATTGGCAGCAACGCATTCAAGGGGCAGCCCCATGCTGTGGGCCCCAAATGCAGCCGCCAAGAGGGGCCAGGTGCCCCCGTGACCAGGGCAGGGCTCACAGCGCCTCCTTGGACTGCTTGGCTCGCCGTCGGCGCAGCTTGACGAAGGCCTGCGCCTCCTTGTCCCCCTTGCGCCGCTCCAGCAGCCGCAGGATCTCATCGCCTGTGGGAGAGGGCGGCAGGGCAGGAGGAGCTGCCCGTGGCCACGGGCCCCACGGTGACCCTCCAGCTCCGTCCTGCCCTGGACCTACCGTCCGGCTTGGGGTGGGTGAGCGGGAGGCGGGTCTGGGGCACGCGGGCGCCGGGCGGCTGCTCCTCATCGGCACCGAGCCCCGGCACACGGCTCAGCGGGAAGAAGGCCTCGCCCTCCAGGTCGTTGGCGCCCAGCGTGTCGTAGTCGAACACGGTCAGCAGCAGGCAGGCCCCGTCCTCACGGCACTTCTCCGGCGGGACCAAACTGGAATGGGAAGGAGGAGATGCTGGAATGGCCCCATCCCAGCACACAGGGCCCAGGCGTCCGGGCGCCAGCTCCCACGGAGTCACCGAGGGTGTTGAGGGGGTGGTTGGTGGCCGGCGTCGGCCTCCACGTACAATTCGAAGGCTTCGTCAAAGAGAGGGTGCAGCTCGTTCCTCTTGCACTGCGTGGTCCGGGCCACCACCTCGGGGAACTCGTGTCGCGGCTCCAGCGTGAGCTGCACGAAGGGGTCGCTCGAGCCTGGCAGGGTGAAACCGTGAGATCCCTGGGGCCATCTGAGTCGCCTCAGGGGCTGCTCTGACCTTTCTTAGGGCTCCCGAGGGGCCCGGCTACTGCCCAGCCCCTGGTAGGGCAGGAACATCATCTGCCTTGGGTATGTAGCCACACGTCTCAGCAAGATCCTCATCTGGGGAGATTTGTTGCCATTAGATGGACCACAGGCCCCTCTCACTGCACCAGCATGGTGCTAGGGCTGCCCTGAGCCAGCCCAGAGCCGGGGCAGCTGCAGCCGTGAGCACTGAAATACAGTGACCTCTCCTGGGGAGCTCACTGAATGACAGCCACCTCCCCAGGAGGTCTCTTGTCCCCTCTCATTCTACCTGATACTGGTATGAGATGGGGTTTGTGCAGCAGGAATGGGGCTGTTCTGGATACAAGCTCCTGCCAGGAGCAGGGTGTGAAGTGAAGCTGGGGAGTTGTGGACAGAGTGGGCAGTGCTGCCCCATGCATCCTGCCAGGCAGATCACAAGAGATCATCAGCAACCCTGGGCTGGTAAAATAACCCCCTTTCACCCCTAAATCAGCCTTGTTGGGTGCAAGAGCGAGCAATGCCAGGCCCTCATTGCTCCAAGCGGTGGAGATTTTGCCCTGCTGGCGTGTGCTCACCGTTGGAGTCCAAGGGGATGAGGTTGACGGCGTTGAGGACCTCCACGCGCAGCTTCTGCTCCGAGGGCCGGTAGAGCACTTTAATCGTCACGGCTCCATACTTCTCCGATGTGGTGTCCAGCTGAGAAAGGCAGCACAATATGAATTAGGACACTGGGTTTTGGCTCTTGCACACCCGAAGCTGGGATGCCCTGGGGCTGATGGATGCTGTGCAGATGTGTTACAGGCACTGGGAGATGAGGGGGATCCTCTGGCCTGGATGAGCAGCTTTTCCCCCTAAATCTGCCCATCAAAAGTGTGAAACCGCTCCCAAGGGCTCCTGGAGCTGGGGGAGCCCAAAGCAAGGGGGAAATGCAGTGGTTCAGGTAGCAGGGCTGCATCATATGGCCTTGTGTGTGAAGAAGGGGGGCCCGGTTGGGGCCAAATGAAGGGAAGGGCTCGGAGTCGGCTCTCACCTGCTGCTGGATCCTGTTGCTGAAGTATTTCTGGATGAGTTTGCGGCTGCTGGCGGAGCAGAGGGCCAAGTGGGTCTCCAGTGACTGGCAGGAGGAGGAGGAGGTGTGATGATCAAGCGTGCAGACAGGGCATGCCTGCTCTCATTCCTGGCGCACTCGAGGGCGTCCCACAGTTCCAGCAGACATGGAGGCCACGGGAGCCTCCTGCCCATGACCCCTCTGCAAGCCTCTTACCTGGAAGGCTGCTGTGTGCAGGGTCTCCAGGGGCAGCCCGCAGCCCTCGGCGTAAAAGCAGAGCTCCAGGCTCTGGGCACAAGGATGTTGTTTGTTAGCGGGCACCCAAAATCGGTGCCTGCCCCAGCGCCAGGGCTGCCAGCCCTCCCCGGTACCTTCAGGGCACAGTGCAGCTTCTTGTAGTGCTGGGCCGAGGGGACCTGCTGCTGCGCAGCCGCCGAGAGCACGTCCAAGGTGTGATGCCAGAGGAGGCCGAGGAGGCTGCGCGGGCGAGTGAGAAGGGCTGTTAGCATTGGGACTACAAGGGACTCCATCCTCAGAAAAGCCCTAAGGAAAACCCAGAGTGCCCCACAGGGATTTTGGGATCAGACTCATCCTGCCCCGCCAAGCTGCCCGCCCCAAGGTGGGGATGTCCCCAAACCCCAGGGCCGCTTTGGCCAGGGAAGGTGGCTCGCCAGGTGCTCAGGATGGCCCTTGTCTCCCTGCAGCACACAAGGCACCTCCTGTGGTGCCTCTCCGGCCACAACTCGTCACCTTTTGAAGTTCTCCTGGACCAGATGCTCATTGAGATACTGCAGCTCCGACTCCAGGAACTTCATCAGCGGCATGATGGACTGCGGCGAGAGGAAAGGTGCATCAGCAAGGGCACCCGCTGTGCTGGGTCTGGCAGGGCTTAGGGAGAGGGGCTGAGAGTTCCCACGGCAGCAAGGCTGCACCCAAGTCTAATCCTGGTTATCGATACGGGTGTCTGGACCCTCTGATGTGTGCACCTGAATTCCAGGAATGGGCTGTGGGGAGCAGTGAAGGCTGCTGGGGCCTCCACCAAGCAGACAGGTATTATCCATGGCTGCTGGCAGCCTTCAGCACAGTGCCCCACGGCCACGGGTGACTCGCAAGAGGAACGGGGCCAGGAGAGGCCAAGTACTTACATCCTCAGGCTCCCGGGTATCTTGGGAGGCCGAGAGCTCCTGGATGTGCCTGGCGATGCCTCCTTCCAGCTGCCGGAGAGGAAACGCACTGAGACACTTGGCTTGTGCCACTGTCCTGCAACAGCAGCTGCCAGCCTCCGTGCACCACGTACCGTGGGCACCCAGGCACTGCCACCCTGCAGAAACACCCCGGCACCTTCCAGTACCCGTCCTGCCTCCTCCTTACCAAGCTAAACTCCTTCCTTGAGCCTCCTTGTGCTCCTGTGCTAAGGATTTGCTTTCCTCCCCAGGCTTCCCTTACATTCACCCATTTTGGCTCCATCCCATAGGAGCCCAGCCCACCCCAGCAGGCAGAAGATGTCCTGGGCTCTGTGGCCACCTTGGGTTAAACATTCCTGCTTTGGGCCGGATGAAGGGCAGCAGGGACAGAGGCAGACCTTGACAGCCAGGGCTTGCACCACGTCCCTGATCTCATGGTCAAGGCAGGAGATGGTGCTGTCCAGCTGGTTGTGCAGCGTGTGCTGGATCTGCTCTGGGTTGATGATGTCCCCCGTGCGCTGCTCCAGCTGGGCCCAGTCCAGCTGTGACGGCAGCTTCAGGATCAGCAGCCGCAACTGCTTGATGTTGTTCACCACAATGCAGAGCTGAAAGAGAAGAGTTTGTTTTGGAGAACTCTGCATAAGCCTCCCTGCTGTCAGGATAAGCCCCCTGACAGCCTCATTGGCCTCCCGTCCCACTGCCTCTGCAAATTCCCTCTTTTTTTTGATTTTCCCTCTTGGTTCCTGCTCTGATACCCACCCTGTTGGCCGCGTCACCTTCATTCTGCTCTCGCTGCGACAGCTCCTCGGCCCTCGCCTTGATCAGCCGGCAGTACATGAGGGCGATTTTGCACATGTCCTGGAGGGAAAAGCAGCAGGGGAATGGGAAAAAGGAAACCACTGTGGAGCCAGGGGAACAGCACCAGCTTGTCCCAGCAGGACAGGAGTCTGGTTCCATTCTCTGAGAGCTGTCTCTAAGAGCAAATGGAGACTACTGCCCCTGGTCAACTTCTGCTGTTGTGGTCCAGGAGCACAAACCTCCACAAGCTTGACCATGATCATGAAGGCTTCCTCTGGATCTGGCCAGTTCAGCTGCTGCCAAGTCTTCACAATCTGGGCATAGCAGGTGGACAGGTCCACGGTGGATGTGCTGTGCTTGTTGTGCTCCCCAAAGGGCATCATCTGGGTGGGTGAGGAGAGCAAATGTGGCTTAGTTCATCCAAGCCTCAGGAAGGCTGGATAGGTGCATGTGGAGGGAGATGGTGAGTCCCTGTGTGGCTTAAAGGAGACCTTTCTCTTCCCCATATTACCTGGTCCATCTGGACAGCTTTTTGTGTCCTCTCCAGTGCAATTGTGTAGGCCTTCTGCAGCCACTGGGGCACAGCTTCTTTGAACCACTGGTGGAAGTCACTGAGAGCCAGGGAGCCATCCCTGTGGATGAAGGTACCTGGTTTCCCTAATTGTACAACAGCACAAAACTACAAATCCTCTTTTCTCCCTAAGGAGGAGGTAGCCATGGGTGAACCCTCAGCACAGTCCATCCCAGCAACAGTCCATGGGGACATAAACCCATAAAAAGAGCCCCGTGAGCAACATGCTAAGGAGAAGACTCCACCTCTGCGACTGCTTGTCTGGAAGTTGATGTCTCTGTCAAAGCAGCTCAGAGACAATCTTGAAACCCTCTGATGATGCTTGCATCAAAAGCCAGACATCCAACAGCCTGGTGTCCTTGCCTTGTATGTAATTAGTGAAAAGCCAAAATTAACCCAGACAGAGGAAAATGTGAAGGGCCAGGTGTTCCTCTGATTAACTCCATGTAGAGACCAGCCTTAGGAGGCTGGTCCAGCCCAAAGAGCTTCCTGCCTCCAGGATAGCCAAACTACCAGCTCATTCCCACCACCAACTCATTCCCCTCCTCAAGCATCTCCCTTTTCTCCAGTGCTGATCAAAGCTTAGCCTGAATGGGTCGGTACCACTTTGGGAGGAAGTCCTTCATCCGATACAGCTCTTGCAGGCTCATGTAGAGCTGGAAAAGGCTCTCTGCTGTGGGCTTGGACATGCTGCTATCAATCTCACTCAGCTGCTCCTTTACATGCGCCGCAACCTAGCAATGGCAAAAAGGAACAAGGTGGGCACCTCAGGGTAATAGAATGTCAGGCCAGTAAGTCTCAGATTGTTCTGGGATCTCAGGAATCATAAGGTGAAGGGTCAGCCCTGGGGACCCCCATTCTATTTGGCTGGCATTCCAGGATATTCAGCAAGTCAAGCAAACAGAGGGACAAACAGATTGTAGTCACTTAGTGGGCACGCAGGGAAAGACTCTGAGAATTTCCCTGGCTTGCTCTCTTCACAGACTTGCAACAGGTAGTTGCAGGAAGCCAAGCCTGAGAGAGCTAAAAATCTCAACCCTATTTCAGTCCCATGACTGCAGAGCAACTCAAGCTTGCTCACCAGGCTCTCCAGCTCCAGGTAGGCAATGGAAAAGACATTCAGTTTCAAGGTGCTGCAAGAGAGAAACAGAGAGTCAGGAGTCTGAAAGACTTAGACAACAACCACAGTCTATAATGCCCTACTCAG
This sequence comes from Nothura maculosa, assembly GCA_032353885.1. Taxonomy (NCBI): domain Eukaryota; kingdom Metazoa; phylum Chordata; class Aves; order Tinamiformes; family Tinamidae; genus Nothura; species Nothura maculosa. The sequence continues at coordinate 99,110 of JAUBOD010000420.1, read as the reverse complement.
TACATATCCCTTCAATAAGAACCAGAACAGCTCAGAAATGGTGTCACAGCTCTAAGAGGGCTTCTAAGAGGGACCACTGGAAGATGAGGAAGTCAGTAGTTAATATCTGTTCTCTCCTGAGACTGCTAGAAGAGGTTTCCTGTCTCCCGGGTCTCACAGCTTGGGTTTATTCCTGTAGATTTCTTTTACAGGCATTAATTGTGGAGCTGGAGGTGAGAAATGAGGTTTCCAAATCTCCTGTGGCTCTTAGCCCTACGGAAGGTGGACAATGAGAGACCAACTCACCTGATGAAGCATTTATTCCATGTTTTGTTGCACTGTTGTAGATCTCCTATCACCTCCAGGAGGAGTTTGCCTAGGGCTTTGCCGTTCTCCTCCATGCTCTGCAAAGGAAGGAGGAGCTTAGTTTTGGATATCCAAAATAAGGCAGGCTTGTTTTTGAGAAGACTTGGGCTCTGCTCATTTGATTTTTTGTTTGTGAGGTGGTGATCTATCATTAGACCTGCCTCAGGATTGGCAGAACTTTGTCAGTAACATCCACTGTAGCCCCATGCTTGCATATCTGGGCTGGGGACCAACTCCTGATCTCCTGAGAAGCACACCGAGGACTTAAGCTTCATTGTGCCTCTGCATGTGCAGTTAACATCCTGATATTGATGATTCAGGCTGGAAACCCAAATGTCCAGACTGTATCAGAAAAGTGCACAAGCTTCTTCTCTTCCCCATTTTCTCTCTCCATGGTCCACCACCCCAAGCCCAGCAAATTGCTCCTTATAATCTCAGAAAGACAGAAGTGGGACCTGACCTTCATCATGGGCTTGAGGTGCTGCTTCTTCATGTGAAACCACTCTGTAGTTCCTGACTGCAAGAGAGAGGACACAGTGTGAAGGCAGAGGAGCAAAGGGAGCTCTGTCACCCTGCTTGTTGTCACCCCATGCCAGCGTGGGCTGGTGGGAACTGTGGGGCCCAGACTCAGTATGTGGCAACTTCCAAGCTGAGTTGAAGAGGAAGAGGAGCTGGTATTTCCCCCACAGTGGTGGTCTGTGCAGCTGGCAGCCTTTACAAGAGGAAAGGCTGAGGTGTGGGAATTGGGAAGAGAAAGGATAGGAGGGAAGAGCCACATGATCTTAGCTCCCCAGGGCTGGGGTGGGAGAGACCCTCCCCGTGCTCCTGGTACCTTGAGAGCCTCGGAGACCATGGCAGGGAGGTCAGGGCTCAGTGTGCAGAGCTCTCGGAAGGCTTTCATTTTGCACATCTGGACCAGGACTCTGCAAAGTGAGAACCACCAGTGAAACCCAGGAAAAACACCTTCAAAAACAACCACCCTGGAGACCCTACCCAAACAGACCTTCTCCTCCTAAGAAAAGTCTCCCATGGGGAGCCTAGGACCAGAAGCCAGACCACAGGTGGAGGGATGGACATGTTGCACAGCAGTTATGGGGGGTAGCCTGGAAGGGGGCAGAAAGGGCTCTCACGGGCTTTTGCTCAAGCTTTGACACCTCCTTCCCACAAGATGGATGGGTGGCAGGAAGTGAATGCGTTGCAAATTTGTCCATCTCAAGGGGCCAACACCACAACCCCAGGGGCAGCTGACACTGGCTGATGAATGTGACAGTTGACTCACCTGAGCAAGGACCGGAGCCTTTCTGTGGACCTTGGGACAGAGAGGGGGAAAATGATGCGGAACCTTCGGATGAGAGAGATGCCATAAATCAGGAAGGACTGGAACGATTCGGCCAGCTCTGCTTTCTGGGGAGAAGGAAAGAAACACACATTTCCATCCCTGGATGGAGATGCCGAAAGACACTCAGCACTGAAGCGGAGGTTCTCTAGGTTCATCTCTAGCCTGGGAATATGAAAACCTTTAGATGCCCTAGGCAACGTCGCCCAAAATGGGGCTGAACTGACCTTTCTGCTTAAACCTCACTGCTGTGCGTGAAAAATTCAGAACCACAGCAGGGAGCTGGGATGCCTTGGGCAGGGACTGGAGAGCAAGAACTGGGTCATGTTTAATTTCAGGGGAGGAAGGACTTGATGGTTGTGATGCTCACACACTGAAGGAAGTGGGATATCAGTGTACGGGGTGAGGGCCTCTCTGCACAGGGCCCCTTTGGGGCAAAAG